>CM053786.1:699110494-699500494 GCA_028749045.1 Cupressus sempervirens | reverse complement strand
CTAGCTTTGTGCGCACATTTGGAAAAGCACACCTTAGTGAAATTTGTGCAAGGTGCTCAATTCAACAAAAAATAAAAATTCTTAGTTTTGAAAATAGTTTTTGGTTTTTTCTCAAATGAGCTCCAGGAGCACTCTTCTGTACTTATTTTTCCCTTTTTGATGATTTATACCCTTTTTATAGAAAAACATTTTCATAGATTTGAACTCCTACTTCTTCTATCTGAAATCCCAAGGCACCTGTATTGAATCTTGTCATTAATAGTTGCATAAGATGAGGAAATTGTTCTAGTTCATGTGTCTAACCTCTGTATCTCTAATCTTCAGTACAAATTCATGAATCAAAACTTAAGTGTGACTCATTTGAAGGTGAAGCTTACTAGCTTAGGTGAGATTTGTATTGTTGTTGATAATGAATAACCTATAATGATCTATGCACTTGCGTGTTATAAGCCACACCTTTGTGTTATACACATCTTCGTGCACTGTGAAATTTATTCCTTGATTTTTTTCTTCTCTTTGACTACCCAATCCTTCCTAGTCAGAGATTGTGTGATCTATATTATCCAAAATTATCAAATGTTCAAAAAATAATAATATCTTTTTAACAAGATTTTCTAGGTCTTCTACTCAAAATTTCAAGTTGAAATTAGATTTTTAGATCTTCTTTCTAGTAGTGTAAACGGTTTTGAATTCCAAACTCTAGGTCAAAAGTTATGACCCCAAAAAGTTAAGGTTTCCTTTTTATCTATACAAAGAAGTAAACATTAATTATCTTGTGTTGAAAAACCCAAAAGAAGACTCCCTAGGACATAAACTAAAAAAATTGGATCAACACTAGTTAAAATAATTAATTTTCCCCCCAAAAAGCTAGTTTTTATGCACTAGCCCACCTAGCATGCCTTGGAAGGAAAATTAATGCACTAATTTTCTTTGAAAATTTCAAAAAGTGATAGAGGGGGGTGGTGGTGCACACCCTTTGGAGGTGTGCACCTATGCATGTGCATGGGTGCACATCTCCATAGGAGTAAAGTGTGCACTTGCGAATATAGTGCACCTGCACACCCTAGATGGGTGCGCACGTTCACTAGGTGCACGAGTGCACCCTTTAGCACTAAAAATCACCCTCTTCAAAAATAATCTCTATTTTGAAATCTAGGTTTCTCAATTAGAGGAATAGAGCTTGATCTAGACTCAAACTGGAGTTCCAAAAATAACCCAGGCCCCAAACTAGGGTGCTGAGAAACAAAAAAATTAGTAGGGTGTCCCCATTTCAAGGAGAAATGGGGTGTGCATTGTTGAAGCACAATAGTTACAAAATGGTTGATTATAAATTATGATCTACCTTGTGAGGGGTATTCCCTGTTAATGACTTATAAACATTGTTAAGTCTCACCTTACTAAAGGATTTCAAACTCGCAATTAAGTAAGCACTAGATTAAGAGATTTACAACAACTTGTTAGTGTTGGTGCAAATAAGTATTTTTTATTTAAACTTTACTTAAATTTACTTAGGTTAATGCATTAGCATATTACCTAGGAGTTTTCATATTCATATGAGTTGTCATGTGGACAACATAGTAGTTTGCACTCCAATTGAGCACATGTTGTCTACTACATCTCTTTATGAGATACAGCTTTGTATTTTTATCCTCTCTTTGTTGCATGTTTATTCATGCACAATGGAGGATAATCCACTCTTGGTGGACATGTGCTTAGTTGCTATGCTTATCTCTTTATTGATTCCTATTCATATCAGTTGCCTTTACATAAAAGGTATGTCTACAATGTATTCATCCAAATATCTAATATCCATTCTCATTTGATCATCATTTAACTCTCTTATGCTATCTACTGAGCTTCTTGATCTTGGCATTGAATTATTGCCTTAGGAAAATTCTTACATGGTATTAGGGCTAAACCAAATTCTTTCATGGTATCAAAGCCATAGGAAATTTATTGTATAGCCATTGGAGAGATTGTTTTGTAGGTTAGCATTGGAGCTTGTTGCTGTAAATCAGATATAGGTATCACATTCAAAAGGTCAAAAAACTCCCAAATTAACTTTTGTTTCACGAAAATTGGACATTTGAGGTGAAATATAGAGTCATTTTATTTTTTGAGCTATGATGATGGTGATTTAGGAAAAATAATTACTGAGATGATTTTCAAACAGTGATATCTCCCTCATATGGACTCCTTTCTTGAGCAATTTTTTTTTTTTTTTTTTTTGGCATAGAATTTCATGATCTATGCATTGGTGCAAGTTGTTTGTGATCTTTGTTCCTAAATTTTTCCAAAAATTGCTAATCTTGATTTTTACAACTTCAGAGGCTTCGTTCAAGCTCATATAGACAAATATTCAAGTGCTATTTTTTTTGAAAGTGCATAACTTTTTTGTCTACTTTCCAGATCTAGTATCAATTTGGAGTAATTTTGAGTGGACATAGTACTTTCAGCATTTGGTCATTTTTAGCCCATTTTAGCACTTGTAATTAATTTAGATCCTTAAGAGATCTGGTGTCTTATGTACTTGAGTCCGCTATAGGTTCATCTTTTCAATTGTAAGTATCGAAAAATTAGAGTTCCACTTTGGCCCAAAATAGGCAAGTGGCTATTGTACTGGCACTAAATATAAAGTGCCAAAAGCATCACCTTTTGGGGGGATTCTTTGATTGAGTGAAAATAGTTGGTGTGTCTTGTGTTCTTGTGTCTCCTTTTCTCTCTTGTGCCCTTTTAATTTTTGCATCATGGGTTCACCTAAAACTCCAATTTTAACGTCACACAATTATACTACATGGAAAGATATTGTATCTAGTAGACTAATGGAAAAAGGTTTAAATCTATATGTTGATGGTATAATTGTAAAACCCACTAATGTTGATGCACAAGTTGACTGGAAAATTAAAGACAACTAGGATCTAGGAATTATTTGGAGTTGTGTTCACAGAGATCTCTTCTTCCATATTTCCAGCTTTAAGGATGCCAAGGGTGCTTGGGACAAACTTGAAGGGTTATATGCTAAGGTGGATGAGGAAAACAGATTCCAAATTTAGGATGATCTACTTCTCTTGGATCCTAAGAATTTTGACACAATTCAAGACTATGTTAACAAAGCCAATGAATTGAGAGCACTACTTAAGGATTATGGTAATCCCATGAAAGATGGCAGATTGATTCATCACATCTTGAAGAGGCTACCTTTAGGTTATGTGTCTTTTGTTTTGAGTTACAACACTCACAAGTTGACCATGGGAAGTACCTTCACTAAGCCTTTAGTTGATGCATTTGCTGAAATGTTCATATTGGAACAATCAAAGTTAATAGATATGGGAATTCTCAAGTCATCAAAGTCTAAGGCATTGGTGGCTAGTAATGAGAACCAAACAAATCAAGGTGACAAAAGTTTTGCCAATAACAAGAAAAGTAGTTGAAGCCAAAATCACAATCAGAGACACAACAATCTTCCTCCTCACAACAAGGCAATTCTTCTTCAGACAAGAAGGGTAAACTATTTTGTGCATATTGCAAGAAACCAAATCATGATGAGTATCATTGCAAGACTAAGAGAATAGATGAGTTGGAAAACTTACTTAGGAAGAACAAAATCAATGTGCCAAATGCTTCCAAGTATTCAAATCCATCCACTTCAAAGGGAAAATGGAAAGCACTTATTGCAAGTTCAATTTTTTTAGGGGAATGGATTCTTGACTCGAGTGCCTCACATCATATGGGTTCTTCAAAAGGACACTTTTCTTCATTAGAGAAATCTAAGGTAGCTCACATATTTGTAGGGAATGATACACAAGTGGAAGTTGAAGGAAAAGGACAAGTTGAGATGGAAAATGGAGATTTGAAAGATGTTCTCTATGTTCCTAACCTTGGCACTAATCTCCTTTCAATTTACCAAATCACTCACTATGTAGGTAGAAATAAAGTTGAGTTCCTTCCTAATTTAGTAAAAGTGAGAAATCTTAAGGATTATTCATTAGTTGCAGTGGGTAAAGTTAATCATGCCACAGAGCTTTATTCTTTCTTCCACTTTGTTCCTAAGTCTCCTTCACATGCCTTTTTTACACATTCACAATCACAAAGTAAATTATGGCATGATTACTATGGAAATATTTCCTTCTACTATCTTCATCAACTTAGCTCAAAAAATATGGTCAAAGGTTTACCTAAAATAAACTTTTGTAAGGGTGAATGTTCAGTTGACTTGTTCAATGGATATACATCTAGAAGAGAAGTTTGACAAAGGGAAGTCTTGGAGAGCATCAGTTGTTTTTGAGTTGGTTTACATGGTTCTACCAGGCCCTTTTTCAATGACATCAATTAGCAAGGGTGGCTATATCCTCACTTTCATTGATGACTTTTCATGCTACACATGGGTCTACTTTCTTAACCACAAGAATGAAGTGTTTGATAAGTTTCTAGCCTTCAAGAGTCATGTTGAGAACCAATCAAGTAAAGTCATCAAGGTTATTCCTATGGATAATGAAAGTATATATGTGAACTCAAGAATTAGATACTTTTATAAACTTTAGGGTATTGATTTTTAGAATCTAGTAGCACTTAGGCCACAAAAGACATGTGTTGCAGCAATGAAGATTAGAACTCTTAAGTCAATGGCAAGTTGCATGATTCAAGCGAAGTCTCTTGATCCATCACTTGAGGTAGAAGCTATAAGTATTTCCAATCACATCCTTAATAGGTTTCCTCATAATTTCTTAGATGGAATGACTCCTTTTGAGGCATGGTGTAGAAGAAAACTAGTTGTTAAACACTTTAGAGTTTTTGGATATCCAACATGGGCACACATATTTTCAAGGCCTTGTACTTTCATTGGATATGAAGAAAGTGTTAAGGAATATAGACTTATGGATCCTAAGACTCATGAGATATTCATGGAGAGGAAAGTCCACTTTGAGGAAAGTTCACCGAGCTTATTCTCTAATCCTCTCCATACCTCATACATTGTAAAAACTGATAGTGACAATTGTGATAGTGATTCAATAGGCTCACTTATGAGAGATCCTTCTAACAGATGTAGGAAGAGATCAAAACATAACCAAATTCCACATGCATACATTGCTACAGTGATAGGTCCATGTAATTTAGTATAGTTGCCAAGTACACCTTGTCTTCTAGTT
Source organism: Cupressus sempervirens (assembly GCA_028749045.1). NCBI lineage: Eukaryota > Viridiplantae > Streptophyta > Pinopsida > Cupressales > Cupressaceae > Cupressus > Cupressus sempervirens. The sequence continues at coordinate 699,495,347 of CM053786.1, read as the reverse complement.
CTAGCATCAGGGGATGACTACTTGACAAATATTTCAAGTTTATTTGTGGAGTCCTACATAGTAGATTTGGGAGACATTATTGATGATATATGTCTTTTCTTTGATGAAGAAGATCCTTCTTCAGTTTTTGTGAGGGAACACTCTAACTCTCTTGTCATTTCTCTACATGATCAGTCTCGCAAGGTTGATATGATTGTGGATCCTTACGTACATCAATTGTAGGAGTTCTCTTTATCACTTGAGGAGATAGTTTATTCTTTTGGATATGTTCTACATCAATCCTTGCTAGATCTAAACTTGTTCTTTTCAGTAGTGCTCAAATGGGCAACCATTAGTATTGACATAGGGACTATTAGGAAAATTTTAGAGACACCATTCATCTTCAAGATTCTTTTAACACATTGGGAAAGTATCTCATATATACCTATGACTTTATTTCCTACTAAGTGGAGGAACATTATTAAGCATTCATGGATTAGCTTCTACATTCATTTTGGAGCAACTATTACTAATGGGCATTCTATATTGCAGGGAGACTATCTTGCCTCCTTTTTTCTTTTTCTTCTACTTCTTCTCTCTTATGGGGGGGACCTTTTCCTCTTCTAGAATTCTTTCCTTTAAATACTTCTCTATTGTATATACATGATGTATGTTGTAATCTGGGGGGTCTTAATTACTTCATCCATCCATGCATCTTATTTTTCCATCTCTCTTTTTGGAGGAGGGTTTTCCCCATGTGGTTTTCCCTCTTTCTCCTCTTTATGAAAGATTGCATTGCATATCATTTGCACTTGTATATTTCACATGGGTACCTAACATGGCCTAGTAGTCAAGAACCATCTTGCATTATTATTTACCTTTTGTGATCTTAAGTAAATTTCCCTAAGTTTCACTTAAGGGGGGGTGTTGGTGTAAATTAGTATTTACTATTTACACTTTACTCAAGTTTACTTAGGTTAATGCATTAGCATATTAGTTTTCATGTAGACAACCTAGTAGTTTTCATTCCAATTGAGCACATGTTGTCTACTACATCTCTTTATGAGATACACCTTTTCATTCTTATCCTCTCTTTTTTGCACATACATTCATGCACAATAGAGGATAATCCACTATTGGTGGCCATGTGCTTAGTTGTTATACTTATCTCTTTGTTGACTCCTAGTCATATCAATTCCCTTTATATACAAGGCACGTCTATAACGTATTCATCCATATATCTAATATCCAATTATTTGATATCCAATCATCTAATATCGATTCTCATTTGATAATCATTTGTCTTTCTTCTACTATCTATTGAGCTTCTTGATATTGGGATTGAATTATTGCCTTAGGAAAATTCTTACATGGTATCAGAGCTATACAAAATTCTTATAGTTAGGCCTACTCTGTTAGGAGATTTACTTTGCATGTGAAGCCTCACCCCGACCCATCCCAGCACCTATGATGCATTGTTATTTTTGATACTCATGATGACATGTCAGAACATTATTGGATGCACTGAACTTTGTATGCTATTTTGCGATTTGTGATGCTTACTTAAGTTAGTTGATTTTTCTATTTAATGCTTATAAATATGTATAATGATGAAAGAAAATGTATGCCAGCTAACACATGTGATTATGCAAGTCGAAAGGCTAGAAATATGAGTAGAATTAGATAAACAACTATTTATTAAGAAGTAGATGCTTTAAATTATGTATAAATTTCCTTAGCATGTTAGTTCACATTATGCACGTGATTTTGGGCCTACTGATGTGTGCAATGAGTGTGCAGGAAAATCAACCAAGATGACCAATGGAAGAAACGAAGTTAAATTTCTTGATAAATTTTGTGCTAAGTTTATATTGTAATTCTTTAAAAGTTGTAATTTGATCTTACTATGCTACTAACTTTTAATTATTCTTTATGAGCCCTTAAAGGCTTAACAACATTAAATTTAAGCACCCCTATGGGTAAGGGCATGGGTGGGGGTACTTTCCAACCCTCTAGCCTCCTAGGTTGGCTCTTAGGGTCTCTTAAAAACCCTATTATAGGCTGATTTCGAAAATGGGCTGTCCTTTACTTGGGTTAGTAAAACCAACCCCCATCTTGTGTTACTTGAACCCTAGTGGGGTTAAGGACCATACTTAGAGGCCTTTTTGGGGGAGCTTTAGTTTTTTTTTTGGTGACCCAATCCTCTAGTTTTGGAAGAAGCCTTGAAGATTGAAGGAAGAAAAAAGGAAAAAAGAAAAGGGAAGCTCTTCTCAAACCACCATTGCATAACTCTTGTATGAAGGTAGGAGTCCTACACTCCATGAATGGTTCCTTGTGTGTGTTCATATTTTGAATCTTGTTGCATCGTATTAGATATATTGTGTAGATATGCATTCCTTGTGTTTGTGTTGAGGGTGGTATTGGGAGGGATTTTACCTTTTTTTTCCTTGATGTTATTCATATGCCTTCTTGGTGTGTTGATTGTTTTTTTTTGAGAGAGAGTTTTCATGGGGATGTATTTGGCAACACTCACCCTTGGATAGGGAAGAAGTGGCCATGCTTGGGGAAAGGGCATTAGTTGGACCTCAATGGTGTAGAGTCTCCTCTCATGGAGAGAGGAGGGAGAAATGGTAGGGTGTATGGGCCCCTACTTTTTATCTCATACCTTGTTGCTATTGAGAATTCTTGAATGTGAAAAAAAAAATGAAAATCCTTGTGGATATAGCCTCGAAAGGGCCTTGTGAAAGAATGGAAATTCTTGAAGTTTTAAGCCCCGAAAGGGCTAAGTGAAGGTATGGTGATTGACTTCTCCCATAGAGAAAATCCACCTTTCCCCTATATTGGTTCATTGTTGGACCTATTGTGCAACCGGGTGGGAATGTATGTCATTTTTGCTTATCTCCTTGTGTTGTCATCACCATGTTGTTCCTTATATCTCCCATGTTTACCCTTGAGGAAATGAAGATCTTTGATAAAAGCCTCTTGTGAAAGTCTTGAAGAAACTCAATGAAATGTAATATTATGTAAATTGAAGTGGAATTTTGATGTAGTGGCAAGGATATCGGGTTTTCTTACTGGTTCTTTTTCGATGGAGCCTTGAACCAGGATGAATAATAGAGGAAAGAAAAGAATAAGAAATTTTCCTTGCATTTCTCTCATGTGGTTCCAAATTTTGCATTATGTTGTGAGAAAATAGGTTGATAGATATTGTCACTAAATTATAGATCTCCAAGTTCTTCAATTATGTTATTACAATGCATTTGAGATGTGGGTGTTCAATATATGGTTAAGCAATTTGATGGATTAGAAATACTACATGGTGATCACCAAACTAATACATTCATTGTTATGCTCTATTAGTAATGCAATGGAATTTGAAATAATTTTTCACCACCTTTTGAATTCTAAATATACGATCATATCCCTTGTTAAGTTCACTTAGATCAAAACCAATTGATTAAGAGAATTTGGTATTTCATCGAGTTCAAATTAATTAGAACATGCATCTTGAGGTATGATAAATAGATAGCAACATGAATTATGAGATGAAAGTCAAAAGAAAAGATATTCTTATGTGCTTTTGTTAATGTGCTTGTTGATAAGAAATCAATGTGACAATAGAATTGATAAATTCCTATGTTGTTCCTCTTTAATAAATCCATATCTTGACAACACTTAGTCAAATTGGCTTCAAAAAAAATTGCATCTCCAGGCTTAAAAGACCTCTCTAGAAAATGTATGGAACAACTTATTTTTCACTTTTGTGACATAGAGAATATTCCCTAAGATATTCTTCCTTGAATTGTAAATCAAAGAAAAAAAAAATTGTTAATGCATTAAATAAAATGACTTCTGCAAAATTTAATATATATATATATATAATACCTAAAGATATATATACTATACTTTTAAATTCTTCACCTCAACTATAAAACTTTTGGCATTTAATTCTTTGAAACTCATGATACAAGTCGAATCATGGGCTAATTTAAAATTTACATATAATATAACACTCTCCAACCACCTGTCAGCAAGTACAGGGGTCGGATCTCTTGAAGATGGAAAAGATAGTGTTCTTAATTAAAAATGTTTTTCTAAATAGCATAGTATTTAAGGGGAGGATGGGAACTCAACCACCATCCCCCCCATTTCCCCCTCCTCCACGCTGGCGCTGACCTCGTTCATGAGGATGGGCGATTCAAGTGACGTTGACAGGAGGGACGTACATCCTCCCCCGTTGCTGTCTTCTCCTCTCCCCCGTGCAGGACATCCCTGTGCAACGTCCTTTCTACGCGAGACAGCGGGAACAGACCTGCCATGTGCAGGCTTGGACCCCGCAAGGAATCGGCCTAGGGTGGGCAGCGTAGCCTAGGCTTAGCTTGGGTTAGGTGGGGTCGGGTTAGGTTTGGGTTTAGGTTAGTAGGTGTGTTAGTATGTTAATCTTGTTATTGTTAGTTGTTAGTTTATATTAAATAGAGTTAGGTTGCTTATACTTAGTGAATATTAGATTTAAATTTATGTTAGCATTTGATTTAGAGATGTTAGAAATTGGTGTTGTAATTAGTAATTAATCTAGTTAAATCCTATCTTAGTTAATAGATATCTTTAATATAGTTTGAGTTTATTTTAAATTTAGTTAGTTAGACTAGTATTAATCGAAATATAATTCGATTTAACTTTGATATATCTTTAGTACTAAATTATGCTAGTTTAAAATTTAATCTAAGCTAATTTGTTTTAGTAGTCATAGTTTGTTCGAGTTAATATTTATGTTTAGTTAGTTTGAGATGTATGTTAGTTTAAAATTAGGGCTAGTTGTTATTATTGTTAAGAAATGATATTAATGTTAAATTAGTTTATTTTAAAAAAATTAATTGGAAATTGGAATACCTTAATTTGAATAACTTTGATGTTTTATTAATTAGTTAAATACTATGGTGAGCTTGTTAGATTGATTTTTTTATGTGGATCCTATTAATCCTGAACTTCAATCTTGCAATAGTTATTTTAGAGTTTAGATTTAACTTATAGAATTATTGAATTAATTCCAGTCCTCAATTTTAAGCCCAAAAGGATAAATCAATGAACAACATTGTCATAGGTGTGTTTGGGGAGAATTGTAAAACTCAAATGTAGATAGTATCATCGCCAATAATGTCATCTCTATGGCATGTTACTTCAGGCTAGTTAGATTTTGATGAATGTAGTAAGCATAGTTAGCATGGTAGTATAGTTAAATTTCATTGACTTACTGGAGTTTTCAGAGCCACTTAATGTTAAATGAATTCGTCGTCTGAATTAAATAATTAAGTTACTAAGAAACTTAAGTTCATCCAACATCTATTTTATGTTATGAATCTAACCAAGTTGTCATTCCTCTAAAATTATTTGAACTTGCTTCTATCCTCTTATACTCTGTAGTCGTTCTGAGCTTCAAAACTATTTGATTAGTTAATTCCATTATAGTTAACCATCTAAACCTTTGTCGACCTTACTAACAAAAAAAAAAATTGTGTGTTTTTTTGTCCTTATATTTTTGGGCATGACATTGCATCACCTATTAAAACAATTTAACACTTGCTCCTTGAGTTAGTGATCTGGTGCTTAATGCTAGATCTTCTCTTTGTCAGTTGTTTTCTAATCCTTCTAATAGATCTATTTTTCCACAACCTTTTACTGGTTGTTTGTACTTCTTCTAGACTGATTTTTCTTTGCATAACTCTTTCATAGACTCCAAGGCCACCATGCGTGCTCTCTCTTCTCTATGCATTCATCTCCTCATGCACATACAAACTCTTTAGCATTTTCCTTCCTTAAATAAACATTTTTGGTGGTGGGTTAGGTCAAAAAAATAAATTAGGTTGATTCATATTATCACCTTAAACTTCCCTTAATCTTATTGTTTGTATGTACTGCATAAGGACTCAAAATATGACTCCATAATTATGTCAACCAAAAATGGTTTACATAGCAATTTGTGCCATAAAAAATAGCTATGAAAAATATTTCTCACATGGCATATAAAGGCTATGATGCTTGACCTTCACTATGCTCCTAATGTTATAGCTCAGCTCCTAAATAGTTTGGCACTCACTATTTACTACCTAAATCACTTGGCATGTATAGACTTCTCAACACATACTATCTACTCAACACATACTAGTGTTTGGCACTAACTAGTCATATTTCTCAACAAGTATTGTCTCAAAACATATGCTTGGCATGCTTTGATAACTTTTCTCACACTGATTGCTTAGCTCACTCTGATCACTTGGCATACACTATACACTTGGCTTGCATTATAATCCTACTAGATAATGACTAAGTAATTTGTCACTGCCTTTGTCAAAACCAAAATGAGATCAATATTTTCTCATAACTATAGGCTTGTGGATAAGATTTTCACATGTATTCTTAAAGATAAATCTTTCCAAAGGTATTTTTATTTATCCCTTGATTCTATTGTTTCCTTTCATATTATTGTCAACAATTTCATTCAATGATTTTAAAACAATAATGGTCCTTGAATTTCTTTGACTAGTTTAGGAAATTATTAAGAAAAGTATTAAATAATTTTTTTGTGATTTTATTTCTAGATTCAAATACTTGTATTCTAAAATTTCTTATCCTATGCTTGATCATGATATTAAAATTATTTATATTTATATTTTGCAAACAATGACTAAAGATAAGATTCTCCTTCTTGAGCATATTTTGTAATCAATATTGTGAGTTCTTTTCTAGTTTATGCTATTACTATTGATAGAATTGAAGTCCATGATCATGAAATTAAATTTTCTAAGCCTAAAAACTACTTAAAAGTCAAAAAATCCACAAACATAGTTGATGATCAAGTCACTACTACATCTTGGGGTATAACCACTTTTTTCTCTTTATATCATCTTAATTACAATTAGACTTGTTTACCAAAAACTTGTCCTATGATGATAAAATATTTTCTTAATGCTAAAATTAATAAACTTCTTCCTTTTTTTCACATTGATAATAGTAAAGCACTAGATAAGTCATTAAATCAAACTTTTTTTTGGCATTACCATCATCAACCTAGTCAATATACTCAATCCATATTATTTTTGAGAAATGTTATTCAAGATCTTATTGATTCCAATTTTATAAATTAATTTTGGAGTTAAAAGTATGAATAAATCCATTTCAAACCTTTTTCAAAGGTTACAAATTTTTGCCAATCCTTTACCTTTAGATTCTACAAATTTAATTAATCAATTTACTTTGCCAATTATTAACAATAGTTTCAATGTAAATATAGAAGAATCTAGTAATGTCATTAATCATGTTGAGTCTAAACCTCAACCTTCAATATTGCCTTCTCCTAAACATAAACCTATAACTTCTATAACATTTTACCATTACGATATGTTCAACATTTGTAATGGTGTATTTACATTACTACTATGATCAATCAAATATCATCTTGTTGTGTTTTATTGATCCCTCTTCCTTTATAAGGATATATTTGATAGATCTATTATTTGCACTCAAACTTGTAAATGTTTTCTTTACCACCATCAAAATTCTATCAATCTCCCTATGACTATTTTTCATAAGATTGTTCATAATAACTTTGTTTTTGTTCCTATTGTTTTATCAATTTTAACTTAATCTTTCAATTTTATTCCTCTTTTTTATCCAATCTATAGATTTTCCTATTCATAAGAAAATCATATTTTCCTATAATGGATAATATATCATGATTAATCACTCTTTTTATAAATCCTTGTGTCCTTAATACAATGTTGAAATTGATATCTATTTTTCATCTTTCCATTATAAACTACATAATCGTCTTGATTATCTTTATCAATTCTATAAATTATATAAGATCAAAAATATTATTGAGCTCATGAGGTACTAATAATATTCCTACTACAACTTTATTTTCTACTTCACCTATTACTCCACCTACCATTTCTAAATGTTTAGTTTTTCTATCTTTGGAACCTCTAGTTGTCGATAATAATCCTTTAGTTTTATTTCATAAAATTATTTACAATCAACATTATCATATGTATGGAAAGAGCCACCAATCTAAGTTCAAATATATACCTCTTGATTCTTGAACCCCATATTATTCTTTACCTTCCCCTTCCTCTAATCAATCCATGCTTGGCCCTTTTAAGTATATGAATTATAGTAGTAACACACAAATGCACAAACATTATCATTTTGTTTGTATTTGAGATTCTATTAATCATGATATAGGGGATAGTTTTGAGAATTATTCTAATGCAATACATGTTATTGATGATTAATATTCATATGGATCATGATTTACCAAATATTCTTTCTGTGTAAAAAGCACACATGACTAGTGATGAGAATAGTGACTCCAACTATAATGTTTTCTTGGATATGGTTGTAGTTCCTACTATGTTGAACATTATTCGTCTTATGACTCACTTTGTATTCCATATTATAATAGACTAATATTATTGGGGGGTAGGAGGAGCACAAGGCATACTTGAAGTGCACATCTTTGGAATATTAGTCTTTATGTATTCTTGTTGTATTTCTAACATGTTTTCCTCTTTGTTACCTGTTTTGTCTAGATTATTTTAGATGATTCTTCCTGTTGTGTTGGCACAATATGATGATAGAGAAATCAAAAAAATTTCACGTCTTCATATATTTGTATATCTCTTCTTTTATACATTGTTATATATTGTATTGTTTCTAGTTTAGTTTTCCTAGGTAAAAGTACATATATGTGTCATAGTAGAGGACACTTGGGCCTTTTTTTTGCAAATCTCATTTCTACATTAAAACTAAACTTTATTCTAAAAATAAAAATCTCCTTTTATAGATCTCAAAGTCAAGATTATCATTATATAAATTTCATAGTGGTTTGATTAGTTATAATAGTTTATAATTCAAATATTGCATGTAGGTACTTTAACTCTTGAGAAAGTGCTACCTCAAAAAAAAATTAAAAATAATAATAATAAAACATATCAAAGAAAGTTTAAAATTTATAATTAGCACTTTAAGAGAGAGAGAGAGAGAGAGAGAGAGAGAGAGAGAGAGAGAGAGAGAGAGAGAGAGAGAGAGAGTCCACTTGAAGGATATGCAAAACAAATTTAAGAAAATTGTAGATCTAACAAAGAATCTTTAATAGAACAAAAAATATTGATTTATAATCATTTTAAGTTTGTATACTTACAAAAGAGAAAATATACATTGAAAACCAGCATATATTTTCTTTTCAACTAGCCATATCTGTAATCTAAAATGTATTTTGAAATTAGAGAGAAAAAAATATTATTTTCACATACTTATTTGATGGGAACTACACCCCACATTACAAAATAATAATAAAATAGTCTCAAAGAATTAAATAATACATAAATTCTTGCTAATTTTTTTGAAAATATATACACATAAAATTCATACAATCTGTGTATTTTCATCCTTTTCCTTCCTAAATTTTTTACATAGGTTTTTACTTTTATCCTCATGCATGCTCTTCCTAGATGCTTGTTACATGGTAGCATTGATACTTTGTGGTCTTCATGTTGTTGAAATTAAAAAGGCTCTTTTTTGTATCGCTTACATGATTTTGGCCAATTGTTTTACAGTTTTACTTACTTTAGGGAATGTTAATACTTCTTACTTGATATAATGGTACAAATTATCATATGATCATGCCAATTGCATACTTAGTAGATCCATTTGCACTCTCCTTTTTTCATGTGTTCATTTTCATTGAAGTGTTTTCTCTTCAGGGAATTTTCTAGTGGATCCATGTATGCCTCGATTAAACCTATTTCTTCCATTAAGGTATTTTAAACCACTTTAATGTGGGTGTACACACCCTACTTACTTATGCACAAGCACGCACACGCGCGCGCGCGCACACACACACACACAGTCACAGTCTTTGACAATTTAGTTTCTTCTACTAAATTGTTAATAGTTTGTGGCAACTTGATCTTTTTTATTGTAGATCTCCCTTTGGAATAGTAATAGTCTAGTAGGCTTTGATCATTCCTTTTGATCTCTTTTTTTATTACTAATAGTTTGAGAGTCTTGATCATCATTTTATCCCTCTTTCAACTATTGAGAGTTTTTGAAGCCTTATCTTTTTTATTATCTCTTAAGGACACACATTTCTATTCTAGGGTCATTCTTTGATTCTTCTTTTTGGGACACAGAGTTCTCCTCATAATCAATAATTTTCATGGATTGTTGAAAATACCATAAAAACTTACTAGACCATTAAATTAACATGACATGGGTTGATTAACATGTCACACATAATTGCTAGACCATTCAACACCATCTTTTGTTGCAACACACTATGCTTTATTCCCATGCAATCTACAATAAGGAACACAAATCTTCTTTGGTGTGTTGGTGACACTTTTTCATGTTAGTGACATCTCTCTTATTGTGATTAATGATATAATGAAGGCTCAAGTCTAGTTGGGGGATTTATGTTTTATTTATCTCCTTAGTTATGATAAGATCATATTTTTCATTCAATTTACTTTACTATGAGTTCAAGGAAACTTATATTCCTACTAAAGTGTGAGGTAAATATACCAGGTAAAAAGGAATAATGCATTACTTAAGAGATTCTACCTCTTATCCCCTAGTGACCTTATAGACAATTGATGAATTCATTATCAATCAGTTGTGCCCTACTTTTCCCTATATCTCTAGCATCCACCAAGGTAGCCTTTGATACCTAGAGGTGTGCTCCCCTTTTGCTAACCCTAAAAAATTTTACCCAACTAAAATTATTCTAGTATAGGTTTCCCAGATTTACCTATTCAACGTAGATTCTAAATTTGGGATGAGGATTTCCTTAGTGTTGTAAATTATAAAATTGGATGACCTATTTGACATGCTTTGTTTTCATACCCAAAAACTATTTTAAAAGATAGTCAAGGCACCACATTTTGTTATTCACAATTATCCAAAACCTATCAAGAAACCATAATACATAAAGATTCAAGATCAGGTTCTTTAGATTATAAGTTCCCTCAGATATTCAAGTATTCATCAAGCATTCAAGATTCAATAACCCTTTATGAGAATTCCCTCTTCAAGCTCCTTTCTTTTCTTTATCCATCAAGTGAGTAGATCTAGACTAAGGAATTCATCATTTTCTTCACTGATGCACACTTACATCCATGGCTCCATCATGTAATTTTTTTAGATCCATTATATTTGTGGGGGTTTTCTACATCATTCATTTCAAATTCAACATTAACAATATATAAGGATTGGAAATCCTTGTTAACAAGGATTTCTACAAGCAAAATGAATACTTATACATGTTTCCATTTCATTGCAAGTTTTATAATTTAAATTTCAAGGTTGATATCTAAATATATGGCTTGACACATGAAAGAACTAATGCACCATAAATAAGAAAATAAGTTTGCTTGTGTGCAAGAGTAGGATACTAAAATTATGACAATAGATATGAAAACTGCTCACCAAAATAATTCCAAAGAAGTTGGGTTGACTTTTCATCTCTATAATGGGAACATGTTGACATCATCATAAAGAAGCTAGTCACATTTAATTATGGGTTACATGTTCCTAAAACCATGATAAATAAAATATATATTTTTATTCTTTGTCTTTTTTGTTAAACTATACTTAAAAGTTCTATCATAAGTTCAAATCTATAATTTTTCAAAGAAAAAAAACATATTCATCGAGACATTTCAAGGTGATTACATTATCCTTTATTTATCTTTTTAGTTTAGACCTATTGTTATATCTTAATTGGGATGATTGGATATATTAAGTGCATAGATCTATCTTAATCTTCTCTTTAAATCAATTAGTTTAATTTGACATTTACATTTATACATTTCGAAGTAAATTTACATTGTAGATGAAACATGACTTGCATGTCTACTTCCTTGATGTAATTTAGATTTAGAGTCACCATCTCTTTTTTCCCTTGGTTTTTATAGTAAAACTTGTTGGAAATTTGGATAAGTAGTTGATTTTTAATTTTCATTTATGGAAACATATATTATTGTATGAAGTAAGCATCATGTGTAGAAGAAGGTACAATAGTTATACTTAGAAAATTGTTTAAGTATCAGCTAGTTTATTTAGCATAGAAGATATAGTTTTGGTATGTGCGGTTGATAAATGCATTATTGTCACATGCACACTTAGGTATGAAGCAAACATAGTGTCAAGTTGACATGTTCAAGTGTGCAAGTCAATATTGAAGAGGATATAATAGTGTTACCAGTTGAGATAGTATATAGATAGAACAGAGAAAGATTGGAAATGGTTGATTGTGAGTTAAGGAATTGTTTTTTCAATGAAATAATTACTTAATAAATTTGGGACGACATCCTATATGTTAACCCTTAGATAGAAATTTGTAATAATTTATTTTATAAATTTTGTGAAAGCTTGAAGGCTGACTGGACAATATTTTTTTAATTGTAAAGGTATATAAGAAAATTTAAAAATGCAAAGTTAAGTGTACTTCTTAGGAGACTATGGAAACTTTAAATGATGTCAATTCTAATGTATGACCAATGATATGTAATTTTTGTGAAGAGCAGTGAGATTTATATTGGATATTGAAGATATCAACAATAAGTAAAAAGGTTTTTGTATACATCTTTTTGTATCAAGGAATTACATTGTATATTGCAAGTTTGGGCAATAGGCATTCTTGCATAGATTTTGTATTTGTACACAATAAATCCTAACATTGTTGAGGCTTATAACAAGGCAAAACTCCTCTAACAAGGACCAATACACTATATACATGTAATACACTCCTAACAGGGTTAATATCTTTAACCATATACTTTTGATTAGTGGATCATTTTGTGGGACCATTACCACTAGGGATTTTCCTTTGCTAGGATTTCCCTAAATAAGAAAATATGGTGTTATGATTTCTCTTTTTTACTATTCAACATAATTGGTTTTCTTTCATATAAAAGTTATAAGGAAATTAATAATATCCAGCTTCGGGTTAAAATATGTAGAATATTGGTTCACCCCCTCTTAGTATTCCCTAATTCTAGAAATTGGAATCAGAGCATAGTTACATAGAAGAGGCTTAATAAATTGAGTAATATACCTATGGATGTGGAGTAATTATAAAATAGCATAGAAGAATCACTTGAGTAGATCAACATTGTCACTGAAAAGGAGATAACCTGAAAGAAAGACATGAAGATGCAAAATACTACATTGGTCATCTCAAATCCTAAAGGAACCTAAAGATCAAATTAAGGGTAGTGATGAAGTTTAAAATTAGAAAAAATAAAATGAGATACTAAAACATGAATTGAAGATCATTAAATATAATTTAAGTTTATAGAAAGATGATAGAACAATTGAGTCATATCTTAAATGTGAGAATGCAGATCAAAGATTCCATCTTAAAAAAAGTTACATCCAAATTACATGAATCCACCAAGTTAGAATATGCAAAAATTGTAAAGTATGAACCTATTTTGATAGGATATTTAACCCAAACAAAGAAACAATTAGATAAGTTATAATCCACTAGTGAGAAAATTGTTGAGAAATTATATTTTCAAAGTCCTTCCTATGATAAGACTAGTCTTGGATTATTTATTAGAGAAAAGTCTACGAGGAAATCTAAAGCTAGAAATGAGATTAGTCCCAAAACTCATCATCCTACATAAGAGAAAGAAGAATTGAAAATTTTTGAGGCAAATCAATCTGATAATTCACCTAAGGAGGTTGAACAAGTTGATCAACATAAACAAACTAATGAACCTAAGAAACTTGAGTAGACTAAATTATACAATGAAGTAAGGTATGAATTTAAAGAAGGATTCTTTACATATAATAATAGTGGTCATATGAAAAGGGAATGCACATGTAAGCCACTTAATAATGTTACTAATTTTTATTGTTATAATTGTCATGGTTTTGGTCATAGAGTAGTTGATTGTAAGAAACTTAAATTTGATAATAATAATAATAGTAGTAAAAATAGTGAAATTTTTAAAGGTACTAATGCTGCATGAGAAAGAAGGGCATCTAATGAAGTAACTGATGGAGCCAACAAGAACATTGCATGTTACAAATGCAATAACTTTGGACACATGCAAAAAATCATAAAGCACATGTTAACTAGCCTAGACCTACTTATAAAAGCAATACAATTGTATGTCAGTTATGCAATAACTTTGATCATATAAAAATATTTTATAGAATGGATATGAGGAATATCAATAGGAATCCAAATTTCAAAAGAAGCACCAACAAAAATTTTAGAAGAAATGATAGTAACAATATTAGTTGAAAAGATAAGTTGAGAGAGGATATAGAAGAATTCAAAGAAGTATTTGTCAAAGAAAAATATTCATCCAGTTCACATCTAGTATTAGAATAATAGTCATTTGATACACCTAAAGGAAGACTAAAGTAACCAATTATATGTGATCATCCTATTTAAATTAAACATCTTCTATAACTAAAATTAGCATTTGAAAGATAGAAAAAGTTGTAGAAGGAAAACTAAGATTGGAATAGTTAGTGTGAGGTATTTCATGATAATTTGAAGCTATGGTTAATAATGCATATGATTTGGAGATCATATGTGAAGTGCCTGAAAGAAATAAAGTTTACTAGCAATCTAAAATAGCCTTTTGTGAATTGTGTACTTGTTTAATTAATACAAAGATCAATTTGGTAATATTTAAAGGACACGAACAAGATCATATGTACCATTTGAGTTTTTATAAAGTTTTGGAGTAGTAAAGAGGAAAGTGAAAGCAAACTAAAGGTGAATCCAGGTTCAAAGTTAAGAGAACCTTAATTATGCACATAATTGAGGTACTTTACATTTCTTGCATAAATTGAGTTGATAATGTGATTGTTCAAATGGACAAGTCCTTAATTCATAATATTGAGAAAGAAGCAAGACCTAATATGAAAATCAACCCAGTGAAACCCTTAGAGGATGACCCCAGTATCTCATTTTCTAAAGTTTTAGAAATAGCCATTCATTTAGAAGATGTTAGTAGCTATGTTAGACGAAGGTTTGAAATAGCAGGAGAAGAAAATTTCTAAGGAATTCAATCTAATTCACAACTAGGATGAATTTTAAGAAAGGGTTTGAGCATCTAAATGATAATGACACACTGAAATTTTTGTTTCATTACAAATTTGAAAATGAAGAATGGACTAAGGTTATACTCAACAAAATCAATGATTAGATGTTTTGGTTAGGAGACAATTTAGTAGAAATTGTAGCTAACCTAATTCATGAAGTGACCAGTCTTTGCAATGAGGAAAATATACTTATTAAGGAAAGGAATGTTTAGAAGATAGTTTTGGATAACATAGAATTAGTTTATAATGGAAGATGAATAGTTATAAGTAAGATCACACAATATGATGTAAGATTCTTAGGAAGAATCATTGCAACTAAGGGTTGTTACAGTTCCAAAGATGATGACATGGTAGTTGGATTCATAAAAGTAGCCTATAATATGTGTATTGAGAGAGAAGGTAAATTTAAGTGAAATCCTTAGCGCACAATTGAATGAGAATATTGAAAATCTTATGAAGATTAAGAACAAATAGTTTAGATTACAATCATTGATCACACATGTTTTCTCCATTTGATTTAGAGATTTTTTTTGATGTCAATAGTTAAATTGCTTAGTAATGAAAAGTGCATTATGGAGAAAATAACATATATGCATAACAAACAACCTTTTGATAAAACCAATAGCAACCCAGATCTATTGTGAAAACTTTTCAAAATGAGAGGAGAGAAAGATCCAAAATACCACCCCCTATGGTCAAAAAGTTGAAAGATGATAATTTTTTCATGGTGGATAGTGATTTCTCATACATTGAGGCATTAGAACCTATAATTCTATATTTTGAGTCACTTGGCTATGAGATCCTAGAAGAAGAAATTGAAGGGTATGAAAAGATAATCCTTAAATTAGACAAGGATAAAGAATTTGATATGCTTGGAAATTATGATGAACAAATGCAATCAGAAAGCCAAGAAAAAAAAGAAAAATCTTCTAAGAAGAAATTTACTTTAGTAATGAAGAAATAAATACAGGAGGAAAGCATGAGAAAAGAAGATATGAGTGTAGAGAAGTTGAGGTCATTACATTAATAAGGTAGATAAGTTAATAAGAAATGATAAATGTGCCACCCTTGGCATGATTAGGACCATCAAACGGTGTCATTGTAGCACTTCCATCTGCAGCCACACCTATAACACCCTATGCAACAACATTTGACGATCAACCACCTATCACACCTACTATTTCACTATCTAAGCCATCTAAAGAAAAAGTATAAGTGGGAGTAGTTGAGGTCAAGATAAAATCATTCATATTGGATTAGGTCAAACAAGAATCTCTTGATTCATCAAGGAAAAAAAGAATGAAGGCTATAATGGTAGGACCTGGGAAGAGACACAAGGATATAATGATATGATAAATGTACCCAGGAAAGAGATGAGGGGACAAGTCAAAATAATGCCTAAGTCAAAAAATAAAGAAGAAACTAGAAGCTATGGGAAAAGGAAGAAAGGATCAAAAGGGCCACACCACCCTTACCAACTCATAGTCATAAACATAACAATACAAAGACAAAGAGAAGAAAAATTGCTTCACAAAGCATGCTTTATTATAATTGAATATTCTTACAAGAATCAACAAGATGATATCATAGATATGACTTCTTCCAAAAGAAGTTTGCAAATGCTTCAACATAAGAGAAATACCAAATAAGAGCTTGCACAAGAAGACTCTTCACACCAAGAGCTTCCACCAAGAAAACTTCCACAAAGAAGACCTTTACCAAGAAGAACTTCTAAAATGCCACCTACAAACCTCGATAAATGAAATGACAATCATTTTTCTTATTTTTCTATTTATGCTACCTATGCACCTTGGCAAACAAAAAATTATTTTTACCTCTCTTTTTCCCTTTTCTATTTTTTAAATTATTTTTTCCCTTTAATTTTCATCACTTTCTCTCTCCTCTTTTTTTTTTTTGAATTTTTTATTACACCCTCTTTTTGTGATGCAAGATGCTGCAACATCAAGAATTTTAATAGTAAAATCATAGATAATGGTAACTTTGTGTAACTAAATAAATTTTATCATTTATGCACTATAATTGATAGGTTGGAGCTTGATAATGTAGTTATTAAACAAATGATATTGTATAATAGAAACTTTTAGGACATAAAAGATCAAATTCTTAAGGATCTATTTGAGAGACTGATAATTAGGAAAAATAGAGTACAAGAGAAAGGTAAACAAATCAAAGAAAATGGACTCATTAAATTATGCAAGATTGACAATGAAGAGCATGTGGCAAGTTTATTAAGGAGTCTTGAACCCTATCTCAGGAACAAGACTAGAGCTATACTTATTATGGGAGATAATTATCAAGAGTTTAATAAGAAAAAAAAAATCATATTATAGATGATGGAATATTTGAATAAAGAAACAACAACAAAAAAATCACAAGTTACCATTGCAAAAGATTCAATGAAAATTGACAACACCAAGGTAGATGTTCACACTTCTAAAGATACCTTCAAGGATTTTGGCAATTTAACCAGCTATATTAGCTTAAAAGAATAAGATGACAAAAAGAATAAGCTATAAGAAGAGGAAAAGAATAGGAAGGAAGAGGAAGAGGAGAAGAAGGAATAAGAAGAGAAGAACAAGAAAGAGGGAGAAAGAAAGTAAATGATAGAGGAAGAAAAGAAAAGAAAGAGGAAGAGAACAAGAAAGAGGAAGAAAGAAGGAAAAAGGAAGAGGAAGAAAGGAAGAAAATAGAAGAGGAAGAAAAAAAGAGGAAGGAAGAGGAAGAAAAGAAGAAGGAAGAATAAGAGAAGATAAGGAAAGAGGAAGAAGAGAAGAAAAGAAAACAAGAAGATGTGAAGAATAAAAAGGAGGAAGATAAGAAATAGGCCATTGTACCTAGTTCTTCTAGGACACCCCTTACATTAGCAACACTAATAGGGTCAAATGATGATGATCAAACTAAATTGATCTTATCACTCAACAAGATTATTAAGAAGAATAAGAAGGTGGAAATTCTAAAAAGTTCACTAATGGAAGTGACAGAGAGACTTCTAAAAAATATTGCTATGAAGATGATGGATTAAGATCCACAAGATAGAGAAAAAGCTATAGCGCAACATTTTGATGCAAAATTCACAAGTTTATCTAATATTGCAACTATTTAAACATAGGCCAAACATGATGGACAAATGTTTGACACTATCTGTTAAAATATCTAAAATGACTTGGTAGCTCTTCATGAATGTATGAAGGACCGAAGAAGATGTGAACGAGAAGGAAAGCCACCACATGCAAAGTGTGTTTTATCATTTAAATTCACTAAAGATAGCAATGAAGAGCTGAAGAAGAAACACACAAAACTTCAAGTACTAGTAAATCAACTTCAACGACCTAATTAGAAGATAGAAGATATTGAGGCTAAGATTGGAAAGACTTATGATGAAATAAGTATTATGGAGATTAATAAAGAGAGAATTGCTAAGAGGTTTTCACTTCTCAAAGAAAATTTATCTTTGAAGATAGAAACTCTCGAACAATAAGTAAAGAAATTTCTTAAGGCAAAGACATTTTTTGAGAAGCTTCTCTATTTAGACTTGAATGTATTGGAAATTGCATCCTATGGACTTTGCATCCTACTTAGCATGTCTAAAGGAGATAGAAATTCACAAGAAAAGAACTTAAAGAGTTTAAAGACAAGTTTTGATAACTATACAATGTGACTATCTACTTAATGCAAAGGTATAGTGCCAATCTTTGAACTGTATAAGTTTTGACACCTTTGTCATTAATATCAAAGGTGGGATACTATAGGAAAATTTTAATGTATGTAGAAAGGAGGAGTAGTAATAATGTAAAGTATTATAGTAAAGGGGGAGCTATATTGTAATAGGAGATATAAGGGAAGATTAAAATGAAAATATGATGATATGATGTATGGAGAAATGAGGAGTAGTAATAATGTAAATTATTATAGTCATAGGGGGAGCTAAATGTGATAGCAGATATAAGGGAAGATGCAAATGAAAAATTGATGATCCACAAATTTTGAAGTTTTGTAAATTTTGTCAAGGCCAAGATTTTTGTAAATTTTTTATTAACATTTCTGAACTTAGCCAATTTGTCCATGTGTTGGCATTAAGGTGAGTTATTGGAAATTTGGTTAAGTAGTTGAGTTGTAGTTGTCATTTATGGAAACATATATTCTTGTCTAGAGTGAGCATGATGTGAAGATGAAGGTACAAAAACTATACCTAAAAAATTATTTAAGTATCAGTTAGTTTATTTGACAAAGCATATATATAGTTTTGTTATGCGTAGTTGATAGAGTCATCATTGGAAAATGTACACTCAAGTATGGATAGGACAAAGTGTCAAGATGATGTCTTCAAGTGTGTGAGTCATTATAGTTGTTATGGAAGAAGATATAATAATTTTACCTATTGTAATAGTATAAAGAAATAACATTGCATGAAAGGACAAAGGTTAATTGTGAGCTAAGCATTTTTTATATGAAATAATTCTTTAATCAATTTGGGATGACATCCTAGATATTAACCCTAAGTCACCAAGTTATAATAATATATTTTGAAAAGCATCTAAAAGCTTGAATGTTGACTTGACATTATTTTATATTGTGTTGGAAATCTAATTGAAAAGATCATTGTTGAAGATCAAAGAGGGAGATTGATATTGATAAAAAATGTTTTCAATCATTGTTTTGTCATTGATGTCAAACTTGCTATTTGTAGGAATGAAAATTGCTTATAAGATCCAAGTACTATCACTTAGTTGATTGATGAAGAGGATTTGATTAACAAGATGTAACAAGAGCACCTAAGGGAAAGGTTGAGTTATGATACTATAATGAAGTGCAAGGATCAATTAAGACAATGGTTAAATGATTTATGGATAATATACTTGAAGATACAAAGGTTGGCCACACTTAGAAACATTGGAGGAATGAGTTGTAATAAGGTTGATTGCAAAGCTTAAACTACGTTCATTAGTGTGTATCAAGTAAGCTAGTTGAAGTTGAGAAAATTCTCAGTTGGAGCTAAGAAAAAGGAAAAATCTAGTGTGTGCCAAGTGAAGTTCAAGTGCCAAGCAAAGTAACAGGTGTCAAGCATCAAAAAATCTTAGTTGGTGCCAAGTGAACTTCGGGTGCCAAGCACTAGTAAAAACACAATTGATGTCGAGTAACATAGTATGTGTCAAGCATCAATATTTCAATAGTGTCGAGCTACTGCATTATTTTGAATGACGAAGATTCACCAAATCTAAACCAACAAAGTTGTTACCTTGAATTTTGTGAACCAGTTGGAAGATAAGGATGAAGAGCTAGTTATATAGAATTTCATGCAAACCATTTTTGAGTGAATTCAAGAGGATTCTTCATGATGTTTCTATAAGAAACATAATATAGGTTAGATACAATGAGTCCTACCTAATCCATATGAATTGAAAAGTAAAGGAGGGAAGAATTGAGTGAGAAAAAAACTCCAAAACTTCTATTTAAGGAGTCATAGACCAAGAAGCAAGAGCTACTGATGTGCCAAATTGTGAAGTGATTAGAAGGGTGTTAAGGAGAAGACATCTAGGAGAAGGAAGAATAGAGCACAGAGGCTCTACTTTGACAAGTGGTCAAAGAGAGATGATTTCATTGGTACATTGAGCATGGAGACTCAAGGAGAAAAATCTTGAAAGAAGGACAAGTTATCAAGAGTTGCAGAGACTGAAAGCTAGGCAATGATATGCATTGTGAAGTGATCTGAAATCTGCAAGTTAAGTTGTATTCTACAATCATATCAAAGCCCCTAATTATTTCTCTCTAGCAATTGTATCAGTTAGGATAGAAGGAAAATCCTATGGACTTAGGTTGGCCTAACAGCCATTTGCAAATCCTTTAATGGGGTGGCATTCCAAGTGAATGTTCTAAAGTCCTCTAACCAAGCCCACTTCTAATAGGGTGGTTAAATCATTTAACCAGGTTACATTTAACAATGTGTTGTAAGCCTTTAATAGGGCATCACTTCAAAAGAGTGAGAATTGAGTAGCATGTTACTGGTGGTTTTTTCCAAATTGGGTTTCCACATAAATCATTGTGTTATGTGTTGATCTTATGTGTCTTATGCTTGCATGTTGATTTATAGTAACTTGTTGAATAGGAAAGTTAAAACTTGGATGAATGAATGGTTATATGGGCACACTTTACTTGATAAAATTTTGATTTGGACATGTTGGACCTTGAATAATTGATTCACTCCCCCCTCTAGTTATTCTAAAGCATTTCTAACAATTGATATCAAAGTCGTCTGCTAATTTAGTTTCAAGGTACTACAAGTAGGAAGATCAAGATGTCCAAGAGAGAAGTTCCAAAGTTCAACAAAGACAACTTCATTGCATGAAAAAGTCTGATGAAATTGCACTTTGGATTAATAAGTGATTATGCAAAAACCTCAATTGGAATAGAACATGTAGACCCAACTAGACCTCTTACTACATACGATTTGAGCAAAAGGAAGGAGCACAATCAAGGAATGTTGGAGATTGCCTCTGCACTTAGCTATACTGAATTTGATGACATCAAGGAATGCCACACTGCATTAATGATGTGGAAAGCTCTAATACATATCTATGGAGGAGATCAAAATTTCCAAAGAGAAAAGAGAGAAATCCTCAGAGGAAAGTTTGATGACATGAAAATGGAGGAAGGTGAAAATGCTGCCCAGTATGCTACTAGAATGAAAGAGGTGGTAAGTGCAATAAGAAGTCTAGGTGGTCAATTTGAAGAAGAGACTATCAATAGAAAATACTTGAGAACCTTGCTTCCTATCTATTCTATTAGAGTTTCAGCCATTCAAGAGCTAAGGTGTGTACAAGGAAACACACTAACCTTTGAAGGAATTGTAGGAAGACTTACTACATTTGAATTGGGAAACTTTGAAAACTATGGACCTAAGAACCTTGAATCTACTTTCAAGGCAAAGCTGACGTTGAAGGACACTGAGGAGGTTACATCAAACAAGAAGAGAAGAAACGGAAAACATGCATCCAGTGATAGCAGCACAGATCAGGAAGATGTGGAATAGTTGGAAGCACTATTGGCTAACAAATTCCATAGAGGTAAAGGTAAGTTCAAAGGTAAGCTCCCTATCATATGTTTCAATTGTAATGAAATAGGTCATATTGTTGCAAGGTGTACATAGAAGAAGAGTTACAAAGAAGGAAACAGGTACAAGAATAAAAGAGAAGATGATAGTAGAGATTACAAGGATAAAGGCAAAAGATGCTACATTATTGAAGAAGATTCTAATGAGAATGATGATGAAGTAGTATATGTAGCCTTGAAGGATGAATCAGATAAAGATGAAGCCACAACACTAGTGACTTGTGTGAACAAGAATGACAAGTGGATCATAGACTGTGGTTGCTCACATCACATGACAGGAGACAAAACTAAGTTCATTACTTTTACTCAATATGATGGAAATAGTGTTAGATTTGGTAATGATGCTCCATGTCAAATCAAAGGAGAAGGCTCAATTAAACTTACTAAGGAAATATCATGTGATAATGCGTACCATGTTGAAGGATTGAACTACAACTTGTTGATCATATCACAGTTAGGCAATGTGGGTTGCAAGGTAGAATTTGGAAACAAATCTACCAAGATCTATGACACTGATGAAAATCTGAACAAACTAGGAGTAACTTGTTTTACCTAGATATGGAAGATGCAACTTGTCTTGTTGTTAGACTTGATGATGTGTGGTTATGGCATAAAAGGTTGTGTCATGTTAAGATTGATAATCTAATTAGCATCAACAAAAAGAAGAAAGTTAGAGGTTTTTTTAAGATGAAGAAACCTAAAAATACAATGTGAAAACAATGTCAACTAGGGAAGATGACTAAGTCTAGTTTCAAAAGAAAAACATACACTTCCAATGAAGTACTACAGTTAGTTCATACAAACTTATGTGGTCCAATAAAAGTGAAAAGTTACCTAGGAGATAGATACATAATGCTATTTGTGGATAACTATTCTAGGGTGATGACTGGTATGTTTTAAAAGAAAACATTTAATGCATTTCAAATGTTCAAGTGGTATTTGGCCAGAGTTGAGAAGGAAATAGGTAAAAATCTGAAATGCCTAAGATCAGACAAAGGAGGTGAGTTTACATCAAAAGAATTTGAAATATTCTACAATAACAAAGGTATCAAAAGGAAAACATTAGCACCAAGAACTCCACCTCAAAATGGCATTGCTGAAAGAAGGAATAGATTAGTGATAGACTATGCAAGAACCTTGATGATGGAGAAACATATTGCTCTAAATTACTAGAGAGAAGTTGTAAGTACTATTGTTTACACCCTGAATAGAGTTCAAGTCAAGAAAGGTACAAATGCAACACCTTTTGAATTGTGGTATGGTCACTCACCTAATGTAAAATATTTCAAATTATTTGGTTGTAAATGCCATATTTTTAAAGATACTAGAAATAGAAAGTTTGATGCAAAGAGTGATGAAGGCATATTCCTTGGATACTCCACTAGAAGCAAAGCATATAAGTGTTTGAATACTAACACTAACAGGATTGTGGAGAGTGCAAATGAAAAATTTTGATGAAAATCCAGAAGTCCAAGTTGATGAGTCCAAGAAATTAGAGGATTATAGATCCTTTGTATACTTCTATGAAGGAATGACTATTGAAGATAATGTTCCCAATCAAGTTGGGAATCAACAACAAATTTCATTATCAGCCGAGTCATAGCCAATGAAGGTCAAGCTGCATTCAGAAGATGAGTTGTAGAATGAATAAAATCCACATTCTAACTCTAGAAATAGCACACATGAAAGAGATGATGAAGTACCAAATGAAGAAGAAAATGACTCTAAAGCTGAACGATCAAACATGAAAAGGAGGGTAGAACCAAGGTTAGCCAAGTATGTGAGAAGACATCACCCTACAGATCAAATCATTGGTGACAAGGATGTAAGACCAATGACAAGGAATAGACTAAGAAATGAATCATGTCTACTGAGCAAGGTTGAACCCAAAATAATGAATGATACACTACAAGATGATGACTGGTATAAAGTTATGGAAGAGGAGATAGATTAGATTGAGAAGAACAAAACCTAGACCCTAGTTCCTAGACCAGCTGATATAAATGTAATTGGTACTAAATGGGTTTTTACCAACAAACTTGATGAGAATCGTGAGATAACAAGAAAAAAAGCTAGACTAGTTTGTAAAAGCTATGCACAACAAGAAGGATTGGATTATGAGGAAACATTTGCCCCTGTTCCAAGAATAGAAGGAGTAAGAACATTACTTGCATATGCTACCTACAAAAGTTTCAAAGTCTACCAAATGGATGTGAAATCTACTTTTTTGAATGGTATACTAAAGAGGAAGTCTATATAGAACAACCGAAAAGATTTTTTGATGACAACAACAAGGATATGGTTTGCAAACTACATAAAGCATTTTATGGTTTGAAGCAAGCATCTAGAGCATGGTATGAGATATTGCACAAATATCTTATGAAGATTGGATTTGAGAGAATAGATGACAATAGAAACTTGTACATCAAGGTAGAAAAAGGTAAAGACATTTTGATATCTGAAATCTTTGTTGATGATATAATATTTGGAGGAAAAGATGTTCTATGCAAAGATTTTGCTAATCAAATGAAACATGAGTTTGAAATGTCAATATTTGGAGAAATCAAATTCTTTGTTGGAATGCAAGTACATCAATTGAAGCATGGCATATATGTGACCCAATCAAAATACATCAAGGAGATACTAAACACATTTGGGCTGGAAGACTCAAAACTAGTTAGCACACCAATTGCAACATGACACAAGTTATCCAAGAATGATGAGTCAACTAAAGTGAATCAAATAGTGTATAGGGAAATCATTGGAAAGCTGCAATATGTTGTATATAGTAGACCAAATATTACATTAGCTATTGGAATAGTGGCAAGATTTTTTGCAAATCTAGGAGAAAATCATCTGATGGCAATAAAGAGAATACTAAGGTACCTAAAAGGTACTAATGACTTTAGTTTGTATTAAAAGAGAGGTGAAAAGTTTGAGTTAAAAGCTTACACTGATGCAGATTAGGGATGTAATATTGATGATAGTAAAAACACCAGTGGAGGAGCCCTTTTCTTAGGAAAAAGATTGATTACATGGACTAGCAAAACCCAAAGTTGCACTTCACAATCCACTATAGAATATGAATATGTTGCAGTTGCTATAAATTGCACCAATATTGTATGGATCAAACATTTTTTGCAAGTTATGAAGGAAGAGGTAAATGAGCCTGTGATACTTTATTGTGATAACACAAGTGCTATCAACATATCAAAGAACCCTGTAATGCATGCAAAAACCAAGCATGTTGCAATCAAGTATCACTATGTAAGAGAATTGGTGGAAGACAAGCAAGTGAAGATGGAATATGTTAGCTCAAAGAAACAGATTGTTGATATCTTCACAAAGGCGCTGCCTAAAAATGCTTTTGAGTATCTTAGAAGTAAGCTAGGGGTGATGCCCCTAGCCAAGGCTACTCAAGACAAAGCAAGACTACCCTGCATCAATGAATTGATTGTTGAGATATTGCACATTAATGTAGAGGATGCTTACTTTAGGTTCATGCCTAAAGTAATTAAAGTGATGAAGTTCCAAATTAGTCACAAGCACGGTAACAGAGGGAGAAATTGAAAGAACTTACAAATGCTACACGTGCATAATAAGATGCTAAAATAATATGTCTTTGGCATTGTTGTCAAAGAGGGAGAAATAGAAGAACTAATCAATAATTGATGAAAAGATAAAGAATGGAGAAAGAGGGAGAAATAGTAGAAAACTAGTCAACAACATTCAATAGATAAAAGCTTTGATAAATAGTATGAGGGAGAAAATCTAGAAACTTATCAGATTCGGACAAAGAGGGAGATTGTCAAATCCAGAAGAAGAAAAAGAGAATTAGTAAGAAGCTAATCTGAACAGAGAATAGTAAAAGAAAGAGAAATGCATATAGAAAGGAAAAAGAGAAAGGATACAATAGCTAAGAGGGAGAAGCATAAATGAAGCAATCAAGAGAATATATCAAAAAAGGAAGATGTGAAAACCGATGGTAACAAAATTACTTTTTGGCATTTGACTTGCTATTCCAACCTAGTTAGCACTTTGATAACCTAGTTGAATAGTTTAGTATGATAGTTGATCAGTTTGGTTTGCCATCAATGCCAAAGAGGGAGATTGTTGGAAATCAGATTGAAAAGATCATTGTTGAAGATCAAACAGGGAGATTGATGTTGATAAAGAATTTTTTCAATCATTATTTTTTCATTGATGTTAAACCTACTATTTGTACTAACAACAATTGCTTATAAGATCCAAGTACTATCACTTAGTTGATTGATGAAGAGGATGTGATTAATAAGATGTAATAAGAGCACCTAAGGGGAAGGTTGAGTTATGATATTATAATGAAGCACAAGGATCAGTTAAGACAATGGTTAAATGATTTATTGATAACATACTTGAAGATATAGAGGTTGGCCACATTTAGAAATATTAGAGGAATGAGTTGTAATAAGGTTGATTGTAAAGTTTAAACTAAGTTCATTAGTGGGTGTCAAGAAAGCTAGTTGAAGCTGAGTAAATTCTTAGTTAGAGTCAGGCAAAAGGAAAAATCTAGTGTGCTGAGTGAAGTTCAAGTGTCGAGCAAAGTAACAGGTACCAAGCATCAGAAAATCTTAGTTGATGTTGAGTGAACTTTGGGTATTGAGCATCAGTTAAAATACAATTGATGTCGAGTAACACAGTATGTGTTGAGCATCAGTATTTCAATAGTGTCGAGCTGCTGCATTATTTTAAATTACAAAGATTCACCATATCTGATCTGAAAAAGTTGTTACCTTGAGTTTTATGAACTAGTTGGAAGATAAGGATGATGAGCTGGTGGCACAAAATTTTATGCAAATCATTTTTGAGTGAATTCAAGAGGATTCTTCATGATGTTTCTAGAAGAAACATAATATGGGCTAGATACAATGAATCCTACCTAATCAATACGAATTGAAAATTAAAGGAGGGAAGAATCAAGCGAGAAATGCACTCCAAGACTTCTACTTAAGGATTCATAGACCAAGAAGCAAGAGTTGTTCATGTGCCAAAGTGTGAAGTGGTTAGAAGGGTGTGAAGGAGAAGACATGTAGGAGAAGAAAACATAGAGCATAAAGGCTCTACTTCGATGAGTGGTCAGTGAGAGATGATTGCACTAGTACATTGAGCATGGAGACTTAAGGAGACAAAGCTTGAAAGGAGGACAAGCTATCAAGAGTTGCAAAGATTGAAAGCCAGGCAATGATATGAGTTGAGAAGTGATCTGAGATCTACAACTTAAGTTGTATTATGCAATTAGGTCAAAGCCCCTAATTTTTACTCTCTAACAATTGTATCAGTTAGGATGAAAGAAAAATCCTATAGACTTAGGTTGGCCTAACAACCATTTGTAAATCCTTTAATAGGGTGGCATTCCAAGTGAATGTTCTAAAATCCTTTAACCAAGCCCCTTCTAATAGGGTGGTTAAATCATTTAACCAAGTCACATTTAATAGTGTGTTGTAAGCCTTTAACAGGGCAGGCCTTTCATAGGGTATCACTTCAGAAGAGTGAGAATTGAGTAGCATGTTACTGATAGTTTTTTCCAAATTGGGTTTGCATGTAAATCACTATGTTATGTGTTGATCTTATGTGTGTTATGCTTGCATGTTGATTTACAATAACTTGTTGAATAGGAAAGTTAAAGCTTGGATGAATGAATGGTTATATGGGCACACTTTACTTGATAAAAGTTTGAATTCGACATGTTGGACCTTCAATAATTGATTCACACCCATGCCCCACCACCCCCCCCTGACACCTCTTAGTTATTCTAAACCATTTCTAACATAATGTGTAAATGTACATAAGAAGATTACAAAATGTGAAGTTAAGTGCACTTCTTAGGAAGACTATGCAAACTTTATATGATGCAAATTATGATGTATGATCACAGGTATGCGAGTTTTTTGAAAACCAATGAGAGTTATATCAAATATTGAAGATATCAGCTATAAGAAAAGATATTTTTTGTATCAAGGAATTATATTTTATATTGCATGGTTGGGCAGTGGGCTCTTCTTGCATACATTTTCTCTTTGTACATAGAAACTCCTAAAACAATCGAGGCTTCTAACAAGGACCTCTAAGATACTATATACATAATATAGACTCCTAATAGGGTCAATATCTTTAACCAAATACTTTTGATTAGTGGATCATTTTGTGTGTACCATCCCCACTAAAACTTTCCATTGGCTAGTGTTTCCCTAGTTAACAAAATACGGTGTTATGAATCCTCTTGTTGCATGGTTATATTGACTATTTAGCATAATTATTTCTCTTTCATATACAAGTTATAGGGCAATTAATAATATCTAGTTTTGGGCTAAAATTTTTAGAATCTTTTCACCTATCATTATATCTTAGTTTTTTATCTAATTTTTTCCCCACATTCTATATATATATATATATATATATATATATATATATATATATATATATATATATAAAACTTTCTGAGTTGTTGTCCCTTCATCTCTGTAACATTTTCTTTATGTTTTCTCCTTTTGAGTTTCTCTTCAATAATGTCAATGGTTATCATTTTCACAGCAATGTATTAGTAATAGTGTCACATATTTTGTTTAGAGGGTTGTCATATATCATGTCTCCTTGCTTCTTTTTGGGCTTAAAAATTATTTTAAATGAAAAAATTTAAATCTTAATTTAGTACTATTGCTTGGGTGATATCAGGCTCAAATCATTGTTTTGTTGTGTTCGAGTTAATCTCCCATGAAGCCAGTTACTTTCTATTCTACTTTATGCTTTCTAAATAAATTATTTTGATTACTTCAATATATAAAAGTAATCAAGACTTTTGTAAGTAATCATAAGTTTTAACAAAATATAATTAATATAATTGATTATTAATTTAATAAAATAAAATAATACAAATCTTTATTCTACGATAATATAATTAAAATTAAATTAACAAATATTATTTCAATGTAATCAAATTAATTAATTTTCAATAAATAATATAAAACAATTTACTAATTAATCCTTTGCAAACCCTTGAATCAACTCAGCCATAAATCTCACTAATTATATTCATATCAATACTACTTATTAACGTATTTATCTTATGCTCTGGTTGACTAGATGTCTATTGTTACCTGTTTTAAAACAATTACAGGGTACGGGACCATTTTAACTTTCCTTTCCCAAACCTAATTGGATTTATAGCTCTTGCAACGAGACGCGTGATAATGTCGGATTAACGTGATCTTCCATGCAAATCCTTTCAGAAAGCGACCTTGTCACGTTGACGATGAGTCTCTAAACAACTATTGGCATCGGTATTCTCAAATCTGAAACCTAAATTCAATATAAAATACAGCAATCTCTGTCTTATTATTGCTTCCACGTGGTCTACTCAGAAAGAGGGAAAATGCGACCTTCGATCAAAGGAGGAATCTTAAGCAAAACTTGATGAAAAATATCCCTTTTCACACGCTTCCAAATTCATTTGACTCGTGAAGAAGAATTAATTCTTCCAGAGCACTTACACTAAGACAACTATAACTAAATAAATAAAAAGCATTCATTGCTTTGTCGAACATCAAAACTTCCTTATGGTTATAACATAAACAATTAGTTTTTAATTTTAAAAAATCATTAAAAACAACATTTGAAAGTATAAGTAAAAGTTTGTGTCATACTAGTGACATGTTCATTTGGTTGCAGGCATAGAAATGGAGAATAGGGATGCAATATTGAAAATAAGAATGACATTTTAACAGTTAACTTTTGAAATGAGATAAAATGGAAATATGTAATCCTATTCCCTATTCCATCTGATCCTGACTTTATGTCCCGTCCATATAGATATATGGCCCTACAAGGCCTCAATTTGTACAATTTCAAAACAGCCACGTTGGGTAAATAAATTAGGTCACACGTAACATTTTAAATGCCCAGGAAGGTTGAACTAATGATAAAAGACAAATCTGTGTGCTGTGTAGAAGCTTCAATGCGGTAACCAAGCAAAAACTTAGTGTAGTTTCGATTATTCATTGAATCTGCCTTATCAGCCACTCCTATAAAGCAGATCTGTTCTAGGTAGTCACTCATCGGATTCTTGCCTTTATCTCGCCTCACTGTTTTCATCAGCCTTTTTTTGTCTCCCATGAGATCTACAAATAAGATGGAATCGGCAAGGCCCAACACAATACCTAAAATTCCTTCAAGCAGGATAATTATCCCCATCATTCGAACTGTGCAAATTCCTTCTCCAAAGGTTTTCAAAACCGATCCCGCCAATTTTCTTGCCCTAGTCCAGAAACTAACAGGAAAGAAATCGGCGGCGAAAAAGCTGAACCGTTCAAAGAAGAGGAGTATAGTCGGAACTCCATCTGCCGAGAATCAGTCCAACGTCTTGGCGGTTATTGATGAGCGTTCCTCCCCAAAGCAGGTAAGCGAAAAACAATACCCTCTATTTGCAACAACCGGAAGGGATTTATTAGATTTGGAGGAAGGTGGAATGCAAATGTGTGATGATTTTTCTGACCCTTTTGGTGGAGAAGAAAATATGGATTTTTGGAGTGCCATCAGAAACTCATGGTCAATCATACCTGAATTTCCCATGACTTATCGTGGTATAGGGGAGCAGATTGATCATCACAGTACCATTTTTGATACCGTAAACAGTGTTATATTTAGTCATTTTTAGTAATAGTCGTCACTGAGTAGTTGTTTTGGATTTCCAGCAGGAGCCTTGCACTATTTGGGCGTATAGAGTGGTATGCAATAAAAGAATAAGATATTACTTGTCTTTCGCTTTGTCTATTTCAATCCAAGGAATTACTAAGTTTACAGAAATGGTTTGAGGGTGGGCCATTTGATTGAGGTTTTAGTTTCTCTCTATGTCAATGTTATATATGGATCATTTGATTGAGACTTTAGTTATTATTTTAAATTTTTTTTTAAAATTTTCTTGTACTTTCTTGTATTCTGGAGATGGATTATTATGTGTGATTGAAAATGTTGATTGTAGAAATATCTACATAATAAAATTTTGGAAAATTATTATGCATTTATAATTGATTGTTGAATTTTCTAGCCTAATCAGATAAACACAAATTAGTTTGCCATTAGATTGACAGTTGAATGGTTCCAAATGAGCCCACCAGAAATCAAGTCTTGCTAAGTGCAAGACTCCTAAATCCTAAAGGATGAGACTTAGATGGTATCTGATAGAAAAAATTTCTCATAGTAACCTTCACCAAAACTAGATTGCTCCCTGACTTCAGGCCTATGTGGGGCAACCCGACTCCCAAAACCAATTATTGAATTGAAAACCTGGTATACCATTTGACAAAAAACTAATTGATTGCTTCAAGAGGATTTTGAGGAAATATAATCAAACTTTTGTGGCAATCAAGTTGGTTTGTATACCAAAGCATACTTGAAACAACTAAGGATGATTTCTTTAATGATTGTAATTATTTTCTAAATTTTATTTAATTAGCATGTGCTTGAATGTGATTAGTAGTCATCTTATAATATTTGGATTCTTCTGAAGGGGAAGCAATTTACTAGTTGAACATTCTAATATTGCACTTTTCTAATTTTTATGCGAAGACTTCAAATCACTGCTAGTTTTTATGACTTTGTTAGAACTAAGATTTTAAGCCAGCATGATTATGTGTGATGTTATACCATCATATTTTTGATGAAGGTGTCCATAATGTTGAGCATAGAAGCCAAATCAAAATTTTTAACAATTGTTGGTAAGAATAATAGCCAACTTATATGTTATGCCACTATCCTAGTCACATCTACCTCCTAAAATGGTTTCTTGTTTTAACTGAAAAACCCTTATCTAAATAATTTTTTTTGTTTTGGGACTCATTCTACCTTGTTTTATTGTCATTAGTATGTCTACACTTTTTAAAATTGAGACAAGAAAATAGAGTATCCCATCTTGATATCAGACATATATTTTAAAGTTGTTCAGCTCTAAAATTATTTGCTTTCTGTTATTTCTTGTTATTACTGAGTTGTGTGATTGTTGATAATTTTGTTTTCCTTTTTCTTCTTATGTTTAAAACCAATATTTAGTAGCAAAATTATAGTGAAGGAACTTAGTAGGGAAGAAGCTTCATAAAGAAACTCACTAGTCAAGATGGTTAACATGAAGAATTTCTACAAGAGTGGAGGAAGTAGTCAAATGAACAACTAAGAAGTTTGCTGGATAAAAGTTCTAATTATGAATGGAGACTGGAGTTGTGATAGATGTGTCATACAACATGCATTGACACATAAAAATAAGAAGAGTTGTATTTGAAAATATGGATGTTTTGGGAGGATTATGATACCATTTGTTAGAGTGAGGTTGTCATTGGACCAACAGACTGATCTATCAATGCCTGATACAACCACTGAACTTATAGTACATAGAAGACTGTTAAGCAGTTGTCACAAATCTCGAAGAGAGCATTGAACAAATTTCTAACAAATCTTATATGTTTCTTGTATTTTTCTTGAATCTTCCTTATTGTTGTTTATGTCTGTTCCTAGATTAAATCCCAACATAACATTAGAACCATGTTAAATATCAACAATTAAGAAGTTAGATTATCTTGTGTTTATTATCTTGCGTTTATGTTTCCAAAATATTTATATCTGAACGGTCAGTCTTTAATTAATAACCCTCTGTGGCCAGGTAATGTTTGAAGGTATGTTTACAGATATTTAATATATTTATTATATTCTGATTTTTCATAATTCCTGCCGTTTATATGTTTTCATCCGAGATTGAATAGCTATTGGTCTGAGCTATATCGCATACATCTTTAGTTTAAAAGTTTAATTATTTGGATAGGGCACGGCTTTTTTTAGTACGTGCAAAGTAAAGTATGAGCATTCCATCTATGTAGCGTCTAGCATTTTGTCTGACCATCCCTTATATCTCTTGGAGTCTCTTAATATTGTTGCATGTGGTGATTTCTTGATGCCGTATTAATTATATTGAACTGCTTTACCTTCATTTTCTCTGGATTGAAATGATTAAACTTCATTTGGCTAACATTTGTCAGTGTCATCTTTCGGCAATGATATTTGCGATTGGAAGCAGTTTTCCGTTTATTGTAAGGTTCCATTACCACCCTGAAGGTAATCTAGTTGAATATCAATCACGATTCCCCTGGCAATCCCAAGCAGGACGTCAAGTTGATGATTGTTTAATTCATACCTGCCTGCTTTGTCTATGATGGGCCCTATATTTATTTCTTCTCATTTTTGTTAAATCTAACTTCTAGTAAATTTGCCTAGCAATCTAAAGCAGGTGAAAGTCTTTCGCAGTCATGGGGAGGAAATTATCGCGAAACTTAACGTAAAAGAATTTAAACTCCTCTACTAATCACGAGGATCATTTTTCACGTTTGTGCAATATATTTAGGGGATGATTCTTGATTCCAAACAATGTCGAAATGCACAAGATTGTACAAAGTACTGCATTTCGGTTCTCTACTTGAAATATTGTGGGCACGTTTGCTTCATTCCACTTTGGCAGCCGTATATGGTTCGTGGGAAGGAATGGATCTCAGTTTGTGGATAATGGGAAGCCAATGTATATTAGCGGGTGGAATTCATACTGGTTTATGGACTGGGGTGTCGGAAAATGGTCCAGGCATAGAACTAAATATATTCTCAAGCGAGGGGTTGAGATGGGTTTCAATGTAGGTTCCAATGTGGTTCGAACCTGAGCCTTCAATGACGGAGCACCATCAGAATTAGTAAACTAAGTATTTAACAATTGTTAAGAAGCTGATTTGTATATATATATGTGTGTAACAATTGTTAAGAAGCTGATATATATATATATATATATCTGTGTGTGTCTTCAGTTACAGTCAATGTGTATTACATCTACCACTAATAGTTCTATATATAATTTCTGGTCCAAATATATTTGTGATGTCTGTTTAATGAAGATTCTTGGTGGGAAGATACAACAAGATAAGGATATTATATTTAGAGGGAGATATTGAATTCAGAGGGGGCTTCTGATTTAGAGGGAGGATTCATTGCCTATTTCTTCCTGGTGATGAAAGTACTTCTTGATTAAGAGGGAGTCTTTGGATCTCTTCCATTTTTACATATGTTGTTCATATTTTGGTATAGTATATTTTGAGGCTTTTAATGGAAATTAGTCTTAGATGTGATTGCATTTCTTGTTGATTGTGAGTTCCTATTCATAGTAAGTTAGTAAGGACAACTTGATAACTCTCTTTCTCATGAGATAATTATAATGAACATCATGTAAAAAGAGTCCATGATATCATCATGTTGATTGATTTCATGATGAGAGTTGGAAGTCATGTTGAGAGAGTCTATGGTCGTATCATGTTGAGAAAGTCCCTCATAAAATACTAGTTGCAAACCTTACTAACTTGTCATGTTGAGAGACTTCGTGACAACATTGCATTGACTGAATATATGATGAAAGTTGATTGTGGTTTTACCACATTAACTGATTACACGATTATGTGGTCTATCATATTGAGTGATTCCATGATTATTAACAATAAGTAAATTATTCTCTCACTATCATGTTCAAAGATTACATCACATTGAGAGTCTATGATAAAAGTTGGTTATGGTTCTCCCAAGTTTTTCATCTTGAATATTTTTATGAATTTTTACGATTAGATGTTATCATTGAAACTTTGGTTGCAGCCTTGTGTGACTGTTTAGCTAAAGATCTCTTTGGCTAAGAGGAAGTGTTGGATTTTATTGCTATGATAGAGATCTTTAGCTATGGTTGTTAATGCCATTATGGTTACCCTTAACTTATGAGGACATTTATGATAAATTGTAATATTAAATATAAAGACATCTGTCATACAACATACATTGAGACACTAAAATATGAAGAGTTGTAGTTCTTTTAAGATTTAAACTATTAACAATCTCAAAAGATATCTTCTTTGTACTTCTATTCACAAAATTGTTATATCCGAATTCTAATAGTAGTAGAATCAAATCTCAAACCAGATTTATTCTCAATCAACATCTCAATAAATTACGCAAACTTTTATTTACTGTTAAATAATAAGGTTTTTTTTTAAAATAATAATAAACTGTTCTAAGAATGGTGCCAATGGGATTCCAATACAACTGTACTGAATCCGCACCTTCTACTGCCTGGTTCTTTGAGCTACTTTGGTGATATAAGCTAATGAAAATTTAGTAACTTATCTAACTCTAAAAGCAACACCACCCATTTAATTCGAGAATGCCATAAAGTTTCTGATTATTTAATATTAGCTGGATAGACGTAGATTTATAACAAAACAGCCTTTATTTGTAGATTCCTTTTCTGTAATTTTACCACTTGTATGAGATAATAAGACAGAGAGGCCAAAACTTTGAGAATCCCAGTTCCTATTTTATTACTATTATTAATATTAGTTGGCTGCGGTCCCCGCTTAAGCCACCCAATTATTGAAAAAAATACTTATAATTAAAGAATTATATTATAATCTTTTATTTTATATTTTTGTAAAATGATTTGAACTAGTGAAACGCACTGGCACGGTCATACGATCTCAAATGCAACCCATTATGGTATGAATTATGAGTTCTAAATCTTGGTTAATTCTTACATATTATTTAACTCAACTTATATTTTGTTTTTCTGAAAGAGGTAATAATATTTGTCTATAATAGGAATTGGTATCTATATTTACGTCACAGGCGTAGGAGCTGAATTTTCCATCTAACGCAGGACGACCATAGAAATGATCTCATCCATTAGTTTCTACCGAGTCACTGTACACGTATTTGATAAGTCATTGTCCTGCACAGTTTTTAAATATCTGATCAAATTTTCTGCAAATTTTCTACTGAATTCATGAGAGCATTTTTGAATCGATGATTTCTAAGTTGGGTTGGACTGAAATTATTGGTATTTTATTGGGTTTTGGTTTCAGTTTTAGGGAAGGTGCCAGAACAGAACAATCTAACCACGTGTCTTCTTTTTTGTACAGTCGGTTTCCATTAATTTTTTAGTGGAGTTGATGTTTTTTATCTCAAACGTTTTTCTATGCAAGGAGCCTAATTTTGACCTGGCATCTCATATGCTGCCAGCGAAAATCTTGAGTGGTGTTTTGAGGATGTATAGAATTGGAGAGATAATAGTAATCATGGTTTTTAATGAGACCACATTCTCATTTTATTTCCTCTAGCCTTTGCATAGGGAGTTCCACAGAGTCAAATGGTAATCCTCCTCCCAAACTCTGCTTTGGATATAATTAGACGAGGTTTGAGTTGTTCTTTCTAAATTGCATTTCTTTTTAGTGGATCTAGGTGAGATTTGCAAATACAAACGTCATATCTATTCATTATTGAATTCATTAATTATTCAAAATATGTAAGAAAAATAATTTGTCTAGATAGATAGACTAAGTCTAATCAATTAAAAATTAAACGTCACTTTGGTTCTTTTTCAATTATTTAATTCTTTTTTATTAGTATAGAGTTTTTAATTAAAATTTTTATAAAAAAATGTGTTATTCCAAGATATGTGTATTAAATGGTTGTATTATATAATTAGAGTATTTCTTTAAATAATTATATTTGGTTTGATTTATTTCATAATTTAGATGAGGTTAATAATATTTCACAACAATATTAGGAGAATTCTACTATTACATGTCGTTTATCTACTACATATATGTATTTGGTAAATATTGAATTAAATATTGAATCTACTTTTATTATTCCAACACTACATTGCACTATTTATTCCTAGCTTCTTTTGTCCATACTTCCACAACATATTACAACTTCAGAGCCTCAATCAATGTTTTTCCTGCATGCTTTGACCATGAAATCGCCCAAGCCTTAATGGACATTTGGAATAATTGGACCATCACTCTCCATGGTAGAATTGTTGAGCTAATCATGGACATGATTAAGAAGGTAGCATAGTTCTTAAGCACTAGAAAGATTTTTTGAGGGAAATGAAAGTTTCTAACAGTGCTTTTATTTTTATTCCTAAGAATTAGAAAGAACAATCTACGATTGTGAAAGGCAAAATTGATTTTTAAGAGAGGAAAAAAATCAAATTCAAATGGAGTTCATAACTTTGGAAGGAAGCTCTAGTAGAGTTCATAAATTTCATTATGTGCTCTTAAACTATTTAATGCAAAAAATTATAATTTATTTTCTATTTTATCTTCACATTTCTTTGATCAATAGTCTTAAGAAGCATAGTAAGGATCCCCCCAAACCCATCTTGAATGAGGGTTCGATTTTGCTTATTCATGAGTATAGTAAAAATCATAATATGGACAATAATTAAGAAGGATTAGGACTATGACTCTTCAGATGAGTCATGTTCTACCTTTGGATCAGGACTATGACTCTTTAGATGAGTCTTCATCACATTCAATAGTCTTAATAAGCATAGTAAGGATCCCTCCAAACCCATCTTGAATGAGGGTTCGATTCTGCTTATTCATGAGTACAGTAAAAGTCATAATATGGACAATAATTAAAAGTTGAATATATTTTGAAAAATTAAAATCTTTAAAAAAAACAAAAGACCTTCATGAAGGGACATCGGTTACCATTTCTTCTCAAAGAGGAGAAAAAGGAAGATGGGTCAATGTTCCTTGACCATGATAGAGAAGAAAGAAAATAAAATAAGGGAGGATCAGGACTATGAGTCTTCATCACATTCTATCTTTGAGTAATAGATAACTAAAAACAAAAGTCTTTGAGTCATAGGTAACTAAAAATAAAGGTTATAGAGCAGAGGAAAGGCATGCGGATGACAAAAAATGGAGAGAGTGGTGATTCTGATGAAATGATGTAAGTATGAGGATGACAAAAGTAGAGAGAGTGGTGATTGTGATGAAAGTTTAGAACCCGAGGATGTTGATGGCGGAAGAGAAGGATAGAAAGGATTTATATAATGCTAACAGAATGGAGGATGTCTAGGAATATATGGTCCCTTTCATCCTACACAAATTTGGACGAAACATCAAAGAGGAGGGAATAGGGGGAAATAACGAGATAGCTACTGATGAGAAGCGTTCTCCCCAGTGTAATATAGGTGAGGAAAACACTAATGAAAAAGATACTTCGGAGGACAGGGGGGACTTTAGTCCTCCTTAACTTGTGGAAAATTAGGCTCATCCAAAACTTTTCCCGTCTGACACTAAT
Organism: Cupressus sempervirens; assembly: GCA_028749045.1. Classification (NCBI taxonomy): domain Eukaryota; kingdom Viridiplantae; phylum Streptophyta; class Pinopsida; order Cupressales; family Cupressaceae; genus Cupressus; species Cupressus sempervirens. The sequence continues at coordinate 699,456,920 of CM053786.1, read as the reverse complement.
GAGGATAACAGGAAAAATACATCTGTGAAAATGGATTTAGAGGAATTCAGTGACACCAGAGATAGCACTATTGGAATTCTTCAAATTTCTAAAACTAGATATACATACTCCTTCAGGATTGACAAATGGATGGTTGAGGAGACTAAAAAATGCTGGTCTAAAAGAGACCCAAAGAAATGTGGTTAACCAAATTGATTACAGAGAAATCGACAGGGAGAAAACTTTCTAAGGAATATTTCTGAGGAAGAATATGAGAGAAATAAATATGGCTATGAAACCCCAACTGCATAATATAAATGATCAGATTGATATGAATAAAGATCTGATTAGATGTATCCTCCTGTATATCCACAAATTTCTTAGGGTTTCCACTACCAACCTTAGAGGCGTATACAAATTACTGGAGACCAACGAAGAGAAATTGATCATCAGTGTTCAAAATGAAGCTACGACTTTGATTATTTGACTCGTTTGACTACTGGACCAGGAAACCGTACTATAGACAACATTAGGAAAAAGGATGATCTAAAGATAAATGAGAACACTAAGGAGAAGATTACTCTCGATTAATCTTTACAAATACTTGAGGATCTAGAGAACAAAATAAAGATCCCTCTTATGTAACTAGTATAGTTTGCCTCAGGTCTATCCTACTATGATATCAAAATAATTAATCCCAATTCTTACAAAATAAATAAATAAATGAAAATTGAATACACCAAATCATTAAACCAAAGCAATTTAAAATTCATGTTATAAATTATCTCTAAAGGTGAATAGGAATTATCTCAAATTTATCTGTAAAACTATTATAAACTATAAAATTTGTTTAAACTTAACTCAAACTCCATGAAAAAAAAGTTAAAATATAGATTAAAATTTGATTGTCAATAATATTTAAAATAAAACCAAAATAAAAATGTATGTATACCCCATTTCTCACAAAGTAGCACTAAATAAAATTGAATACAGCACACACCAAATGAAACCCATGTTAAACTTAATTCACTATTTTTTTTCAAATTATATCATTCCCCGCCACCCCCCCCAACACACACACACACACACACACAAGTGGCTCGAAAAAGTAACCATACTACTAATGATATAAATTACTTTTAACTAAATACATAAATTAAAATAAACTAGAGTTCAATAATCAGAAATTAAATTACTAAGTCATTTTTCTTTATAAAAAAGTTGTTTTAAATATAAAGAAAGCTTAAATTTAATTATTATTTAATATTGTGACAGATTAAAATCAAAATCTAATTATAATCTCAAATATACCATAAAAATATCGAGTGTTTGCATAAACAAACACATATTATATCATAACTTAGTATTGATTTGAATTAAATGCTAACTTTAAGGAAAAATTATGTCAAGCATATTTCTATTCCTAAGATTGAATCAAATTACTAGTGTTCACAGTGTTAAGATTAGAGAGATAAATATAACAATTACATGCTGCTATAATCAATGTAACAAAGGAATAAAGATCACATAAATTAATAGAAGACACATGGATTTAATCTTGTTCATCCAATCCCTTGGTTATGCCCACTAGACAACGAGTACAATATTATTATCCAATGATTTAAACCTAATTCCAATCTCCAATCTTGGATGAAATATTATAGCCCAAATTTGTAACTTCCATAAGTCTTGTATAAAATGACTTTGAGTTAATGATTTTTATGATGTATGATGATTTAGTAGCTTCTTTTTGTGATTTTCCAATACAAAATTTTCTCTTAAACTTAGAAGGACCAAATTTAGTTTTCTTTAGCTTACTAGAAATCTTGTTTTCTTCAAATGAACTATTATTTTATTGTCAAACTCAAACAATTTATGTCTTTGTCCTTTATCTTTTCTCTGTTTATATCAATGGTTTATTTTTTCCAGATTCTCACTCACTTCATCATGCAAAGCCTTTATGAAATCTGCAAATTCTTCATCTTGATTGCTTCTATTTAGCTTAATGTTTAAGTCTCTTAATTTGATAGTTCTTTTAAGATTCAATCCATCAACAATATCAAAAGGTATCTTCTTTGTACTTCTAGTCACAAAATTGATATATGCAAATTCTAATAATGCTAGAATCAAATCTGAAACCAAATTTATTCCTAATCAAACATCTCAATAAATTAACCAAACTTTTATTTACTCTTAAATAATAAATTTAAATGTTTTTAAAATAATAAACTGCTCTAAGAATGGTGCCAATGGGATTCCAATACAACTGTACTGAATCCGCACCTTCTACTACCTGGTTGTTTGAGCTACTTTGGTGATATAAGCTAATGAAAATTTAGTAGCTTGTGAAAGCAACACCACCCATTTAATTCGAGAATGCCATAAAGTTTTTGATTATTTAATATTAGCTGGATAGACGTAGATTTATAACAAGACTGCCTTTATTTGTAGATTCCTTTTCTGTAATTTTACCACTTGCACGAGATAATAGGACACAGAAGCCAAAACTTTGAGAATCCCAGTTCGTATTTTATTACTATTGTAGGGTTTCGATACGTAATATTAGTTGGCTACCATCCCCGCTTAAGCCACCCAATTGTTGAAAAAAGTAATTATAATCTTTTATTTTATATTTTTGTAAAATGATATGAACGAGTGAAACTCACGAGCACGGTCATACGATCTAAAATGCAACCCATTATGGTATGAATTCTGAGTTCCAAATCTTGGTTAATTCTTACATATTATTTAATTCAATTCATTTTTTTAAAGAGGTAATAATATTTGTCTATAATAGGAATTGGTATATATATTTATGCGTAGGAGCTGAATTTTCCATCTAAATCACGATGACCATAGAAATGATCTCATTAATTAATTTCTACCGAGTCACTTTACACATATTTGATAAGTCACAAAACCTTACCTTCTGAAAGGATTTAAAACAACAGAAATAAAAAGTAGACACAAAAACACAACACTAGATTTATCCTATTTCACCACAATAGTGGCTACACCCAACTACAGAGTATTGGATTAATGTGTAAAAGATAAATACAAATAAGCAAGAGCACCATATAAAAAGGCTCCAATAATATTAAATTTGAAAGGTCTCAGGAAACCAAGAGACGTGCTTATTGGAGGGAAGAAACAAGTGACCATTGGCCTTCACCATATCAACAAACTCCCATCTGAAGGACAACCAATGCTGCAACTGATCACCGAATGATCTATCTTTTCTTTACAAGCCCAAAAGAAGTTCTAGGACATTCGAACTTCTCTTTTGTGACAATCTTCGTAAACCTATCAGCCAAATTGATCTTGGTATCAATCTTGACAACTTTCAACTTGCCCTCTTTGATTGCATGATGAACAAAGTGAGCATGTGCATCAACGTGCTTGGAGCGACGTTGTGATGAGTGATTATGTGCCATGAAGATTGCACTACAACTATCACAAAATAGATTATATTCACTTTGGTGAACTTTCAAGTCACCAAGTAACTGCTGAAGCCAAATCATTTCCCTTACACCTTTAGAAAGAGCTGAGTATTCAGCCTCATCTGAAGAAAGAGCAATGCAATGTTGCAACTATGAAGCGCAAATGATCGCAGCTCCAGCAAACGTGAAGGTATAACTAGTGGTAGACCTTCATTTATCCAAGTCTCTAACAAGATTAGAATCAGTTTAACCTTGTAGTTGAACTTTGTTTCTGCCAAACATAAGACATAATTTGAAGTGCCTTTTAGATAGCTTAGTATCCATTTGACATCTTCCCAGTGAGTTTTTTCGAGATTGCTCATGAACTTGCTCACAACTCCCACCACATGAGCAATATTGAGGTGAGTAGAAACTGTTGGAAATGATTGAAAAGATCATGAGGAAAGTTGTTGGAATGATATATGGAAATGTTAAAGAATGTTCTCAATCATTGTTTTGTCATTGATGTCAAACTTTCTATTTGTAGGACTGACAATTGCTTTAGTGATCCAAATCTTATAAATTAGTTGATTGGCAAGGAGGGGGCAATCAATAAGATGTAACTAGTACACCAAGAGAAAGGTTGAAGTTATGATGTTGTAATGAAGTACAAGGATCAGCTAAGCCATTGATGAAAAAGTGTGTTGATGACATACTATAAGACACAGAGAATGGGCACACTAAAACACATCAAAAGATGTAAGGTTTTTAGTTAAGACATCTGTAAAGCCTAACTAAAAGTTCATTAAAGAGTAGGAGCCGAGCAAGCTAGTAGGAGCCAAGCAAATTCCTAGTTGAAGCCGAGCAAGATCAATATCAAGTGTTGAGTAAACTTCAAGTATCAAGTGATATCAAGTGCCGAGTAAACTTCAAGTGCTGAGTGATATCAAGTGCCGAGAAAACTTCAAGTGCCAAGTGATATCAAGTGCCAAGAAAATATAGGTGTCGAGTAACACAAAGATGCCGAGCACCAGTAAAACTAATAGTGTCGAGTAACACAGAGATGCCAAGCACCAGTAAAAATAATAATGCTGAGTTGCTGTATTATTTTGAAAATCGAAGATTCGCCAGATCTAAGCCAACAAGGTTGTTATCTAGAAGTTTGTAAATTAAATGGAAGATAAAAATGATGAGTTGGTGGCACAAAACACCATGTAAAACATTTTAAGGATACAACTGATGAAGTTTCTAGATGAGAACAAGATATGAGATAGATACGTTGTATCCTACCTAATACATTTTGAAACCCTAAAATTGGAGAAGGAGAATTGAGCGGCAAAGGAAAAAATCAAATTTCTATTTAAGGAGACATAAGTTCATGGAAAAGATAGTAAGAGAGTGAGGCGGTCAAGCATGAAAGCATAAAATGTTGAAGGAGGTGCTAAGGAGAGAGAGCATAGTTACTCTGTTTCAATAAGAAGACCCCAGATATGGATGCATTGGCATGATGAGTATGAAGACTCAAGGAGACAAAGCTTGATAAGAAGACAAGCAATCAGAGCTGAAGTGATTGAAGCGAAGCATAAGGATTGAACTAAAAGTTTCATCTGAAATCTTCAAAGTATGTTGTAAGTTATATCAGACCAAAAGGCCATTATTGTTACTTTCTAGCAATTGTAATAGTTAGTTTAAATCCTATGAACTTAGGTTGTTTTGATAGCCATGAGATAAATCCTTTAACAGGGTGACATTCCAAGTGAATTTTCCAAAGTCCTTTAATCATGCCCATTCCTAACAGTTTGGTGAAATTCTCTAACAAGGTCACATTTAACAGTGTGTTGTAAGGCTTTAACAGGGCAAGCTTTTAATAGGGCATCACTTTAGAAGAGTGAGAATCAAATAGCAAGTTACTGGTACTTTTTCCCAAATTGGGTTTTCACTTAAATCATTGTGTCATGTGTTGATCTTGAATGCTTTATTTCTGCATATTGATTTATTGTAACTTATTAATATGGTTGATTTGAGTTTGGATGGACGAAAAGTGTATGGATTTATTAAAAGTGTAGAAAAAGTATTATTAGGGCATTTGGACATTGAATAACTGATTCACCCCCCCCCCCCCCCACCCCCCACCCCCCCCCCCCCCCCCCCCCCCCCCCCCTCAGTCCTCAGTTATTCTAAAGAATTCTAACAATTGGTATCAGAGCTTTACTGTTGATTCAGTTTAAAGGAACTATAAGCAGAAAAGATCAAAATGCCTAAGAGAGAAGTTCCCAAGCTCAACAAAGATAACTTTGTTACATGACAAAGTTTGATGAAGCTACATCTTGGATCCATAGGAGATTATGCTCAAAATTCAATTGTCACTAAACATGTAGATCCAACTGGTACTCTTACTGTAGAAGACATGAAAAACAAGCAGAAACACAAACAAAAAATGTTGGAGATTGCCTTTGCACTCAACTATGTTGAATTTGATGATATCAAAGGATGTGAAACTGCATTCAAAATGTGGAAAGCCCTATCAGACATCTATGGAGGAGATCAAAATGTACAAAGAGCAAAAAGAGGAAGTCTCAAAGGAAACTTTGATGATATGAAAATGGAGGAAAATGAGAATGGTGCTCAGTATGGCGCAAGAATAAAAGAAGAGGTAAGTGCAATCAGATGCTTAAGTGGTCAACTGGATGAAGATACTATTAATAGTAAGTTCTTAAGAACCTTGCTCCCTATCTATGCTATTACAGTATCGGCAATACAAGAACTAAGATGTATACCAAGAAATAATCTAAGTTTTGAAGGTATAATAGGTAGACTCACTGCTTTTGAGTTATCTAATTTTGACAACTACAGACCAGAGAATGCTAAATCTTCCTTTAAGGCTAAGTTATCACTAAAAGATGCTGAACAAGTGAAATCAAAGAAAGGAAGAAAAATGAAGTATGTATCCAGTGACAGTAGCACTAATGAGGAAGATGTGGAACAATTGGAAGCGTTGCTTGCTAGAAGATTTCACAAAGGAAAAGGAAAATTCAAAGGTAAGATGCCTATCATTTGTTTCAATTGTAATGAAGTAGGTCATATTGCTGCCAGGTGTCCACAGAAAAAGGATTACAAGGAAGGCAACAAAAACAAATTCAGAAGAGATGATGACAAGAGAGATTACAAAGAAAAATGTAAGAAGTGTTATATTGTTGAAGAAAATTCTGATGACAATGATGATGAAGTTGTTTATGTAGCCATAAAGGATCAATCTGATGAAGAAGAGCCCATAGCATTGGTAACATGTATGAACAAGAATGACAGGTGGATCATAGACAGTGGATGCTCACATCACATGACAGGAGACAAAAGTAAGTTTGTTAACTTTACTCAGTATGATGGAAATAGTGTTAGATTTGGTAATGATGCTCCATGTCAAATCAAAGGAAAAGGTTCCACTAAGCTCACAGAACAAATTTCATGTGATAATGCATACTATGTTGAAGGATTAAACTACAATTTGCTGAGTGTCTCACAGTTAGGTAATATAGGATACAAAGTAGAATTTGGAAACAAAACTACAAAAATCTACAATACTGATGGTAAACTGATAGGAAAAGGAGATCAAACAAGGAGTAATTTATTTTACCTTGATATGGATGATGTTTCTTGTTTTATTGCAAAATTTGATGATGAATGGTTATGGTATAGAAGATTATGTCATGTCAACTTTGACAATCTGGTCAAGATCAGTAAAATGAAGAAAGTTAGAGGTTTACCAAAATTGAAGAAGCCTGATAATATTATGTGCAAAAAATGTCAGCTAGGAAAGATGATAAAGTCAAGTTTCAAAAGCAAAAACTATACATCCAAAGAAGTACTTGAACTAGTTCATACTGACTTATGTGGTCCAATGGAAGTACAAAGCTATAGAGGAGATAAATACATAATATTGTTTGTTGATGACTATTCTAGGATGATGACTGTTATGTTCTTAAAAAAAAAATCTGACGCTTTTCAAATATTTAAGTGGTATGTGACTAGAGTTGAAAAGGAAATAGGAAAAAGCTTGAAATTCTTAAGATCAGACAGAGATGGCGAATTCACATCAAATGAATTCGAGATATTTTGTAATGATAAAGGAATCAAAAGACAAATGTTAGCTCTAAGAACTCCCCCACAGAATAGAATTGCTGAAAGAAGAAATAGATCTATAATTGACTGTGCCAGAACATTAATGATGGAAAATATTGTTGCTCTAAAATACTAGAGAGAAGCTGTAAGTGTAGCCGTTCATACACTGAACCGAGTACAAGTCAAGAAAGGTACAAATACTACACCTTTTGAATTATGGTATGGTCACTCACCCACTTTAAAACATTTCAAAGTATTTGGTTGCAAATGTTTTATCCTTAGAGATGCTAGAAATGGAAAATTTGATGCAAAATGCGATGAAGGCATATTCCTTGGTTATTCCACTAGAAGTAAGGCATACAAGTGTTTGAATACTAACACTAATAAAATTGTGGAAAGTGCAAATGTAAACTTTGATGAACATACAGAAGTCCAAGCTAAAGAACCAAAAAGAATGGATGAATACAGAACCTTTGTGTATTCTTATGAAGGAATGACTAATGAGGATGATGTCAATCAAATTGAAACTCAACAACAAGTTTCATTTTCAGCCGACTCACAACCGGTGAATGCTGAGTTGCATTCAAAAGCCGAGTTGTAGAATGAAGAAAATGCACAATCTGATTCTAAAATCAGTACAAATCAAAGAGACATAGAACAACTTGAAAACTCAGTACATAGTGACCCTGAATCAGAAATATCAAATATGGAAACAAGGACAGAACCAAGATTATCCAAATATGTAAAATGACATCACCCTACTGAATAGATAATTGGTGACAAAGATGCAAGACCAATGACAAGGAACAGACTAAGGCATGAATCATGTCTAATCAACAAATCTGAATCTAAGATAGTATATGGTGCATTACAAGATGATGATTGGTACAAAGCTTTGGAATAAGAGATTGATCAAATAAAGAAGAACAAAACTTGGAGTCTAGTTCCCAGACCAGTTGACAAGAATTTGATTGGCACCAAGTGGGTATTCAAAAACAAGCTAGATGAGAATGGTGAGATTACCAGAAACAAAGCTAGACTCGTATGCAAGGGTTATGCTCAAGAAGAAGGAATAGACTATGAGGAAACATTTGCCCCTGTTGTGGAAGGAGTAAGAACTTTACTTGCATATGCTGCATATAAAAATATTAAAGTCTATCAGATAGATGTAAAATTTTCTTTTTTAAATGGCATACTAGAAGAAGAAGTCTAGGTTGAACAACCAAAAGGATTTGTTGATGAAAACAACAGGGATATGGTTTGTAAGCTACATAAAGCACTCTATGGTTTGAAACAAGCACCTAGAGCATGGTATGAGAGACTTTACAAGTATCTAATACAAATAGGATTTGAAAGAATTGATGATAACAACAACATGTACATCAAAGCAGAAGAAGGTAAAGACATTATTGTATCTGAAATCTTTGTGGATGACATAGTGTTTGGTGGAAAGGAAGTGCTTTGCAAAGCCTTTGCTGACAAAATGAAACATGAATTTGAGATGTCTATGTTTGGAGAAATCAAATTCTTTGTTAGATTGCAAGTACATCAACTCAAACATGGCATATTTGTGACACAATCAAAATACATCAAAGAGATTCTTAAAACATTCGAATTAGAGGAGTCCAAACCAGTTAGCACGCCAATGGCAACAAGAAATAAGCTGTCCAAAAATGATGAATCAGCTGAAGTCAATCAAACAATGTACAGATCTATGATTAGAAAACTACAATATGTTGTACATAGTAGACCAGACATAGCATTAGTAGTTGGAATAGTTGCTAGATTCTCTGCTAATCCTAAAGAAAATCATCTCATAGCAGTAAAAAGGATAATGAGATATCTTAAAGGAACTGATAACTTTGGTCTATACTACAAAAAGAATGAAAAATTTGAGCTCAATGCATATATAGATGTAGATTGGGGAGGCAACATTGATGATAGAAAAAGCACAAGTGGATGTGCATTATTTCTAGGCAAAAGGCTAGTTACCTGGACTAGCAAGAAATAAACATGCACATCTCAGACCACTGCAGAATCAGAATATGTGGCAACAACAGTCAATTGCACAAACATTGTGTGGCTCACACATCTATTAGAAGGAATGAAAGAAGAGGTAACAAAACCTATGATATTGTATTGTGATAACACAAGTGCTATAAACATATCTAAAAATCCAGTAATGCATGCAAAAACCAAGCACATCGCAATCAAGTATCATTATGTTAGAGAACTGGTAGAAGACAAACAAGTGAAGTTGGAATACATTCACAGAAAGGAACAAACTGCAGATATCTTCACCAAACCATTGCCAAAGGATGCTTATGAATATCTTAGAGGCAAGTTGGGGGTAATACCCCTAACTCAAGCAATTTAAAGAAACAAGGAAGCTGCCCTACATCACCAACAATGAATCATTGAAATATTCGAAGAATGATGCAGAGGATCACAGGAGGAGCAGAAACTCCAAATCAATCACAAGCATGGCGACAGAGGGAGAAAACAACAAGAAGCCAAAGCTCATATTTTTCATAATAAAGATGCTACATATTTGGCATTTATGTCGAAGAGGGAGAAATGTGAAACCTGATCAATACAAAGCAAGAGAGAAATATATATGAAAGAGGGAGGTATATGAGATTAGCTAGGAAAGATGAAGCTAGCAGATTCAGTAGTAGATAACATATACAATCTTGGTGGTAACTAAGTTGATCAATTGATCAGTTTGATTTGCCATCAATGCCAAAGAAGGAGATTGCTGGAAATGATTGAAAAGATCATGAAGAAATTTGTTGGAATGATATATGGAAATGGTAAAGAATGTTCTCAATCATTGTTTTGTCATTGATGTCAAACTTGCTATTTGCAGGAATGACAATTGCTTTAGTGATCCAAATACTATCAATTAGTTTATTGACAAGGAGGGGGCAATCAATGAGATGTAACGAGTACACCAAGAGAAAGGTTGAAGTTATGATGTCATAATGAAGTACAAGGATCAGCTAAGCCATTGATGAAAAAGTGTGTTGATGAAATACTATAAGACACAAAGAACGGGCACACTGAAACATATCAAAAGATGTAAGATTTTTAGCTAAGATATCTATAAAGCCTAATTAAAAGTTCATTAGAGAGTAGGACCCGAGCAAGCTAGTAGGAGCTGAGCAGATTCCTAGTTGAAGCCGAGCAAGATCAATATCAAGTGCCGAGTAAACTTCAAGTGTCAAGTGATATCAAGTGCCGAGTAAACTTCAAGTGCCAAGCAGATATAGGTGCCGAGTAACACAGAGATGCCGAGCACCAGTAAAACCAATAGTGTCGAGTAAAACAGAGATGTCGAGCACCAATAAAAAAAATAATGCCAAGTTTCTGCATTATTTTGAAAATCGAAGATTCACCAAATCTAAGCTGACAAGGTTGTTATCTAGAAGTTTGTAAATTAAATGGAAGATAAAAATGATGAGCTGGTGGCACAGAACACCATGTAAAATGTTTTAAGGATACAACTGATGAAGTTTGTAGATGAGGACAAGATATGAGGTAGATACATTGTATCCTACCTAATACATTTTGAAACCCTAAAATTGGAGAAGGAGAATTGACCGGCAAAGGCAAAAATCAGATTTCTATTTAAGGAGACATAAGTTCATGGAAAAGATAGTAAGAGAGTGAGGTGGTCAAGCATGAAAGCATAAAATGTTGAAGGAGGTACTAAGAAGGAGAGAGAGCATAGTTACTTTGTTTCAATAAGAAGACCCCAAATATGGATGCATTGGCATGATGAGTAAGAAGACTCAAGGAGACGAAGCTTGATAAGAAGACAAGCAATCAGAGCTGAAAAGCATAAGGATTGAACTAAAAGTGTGATCTGAAATCTTCAAAGTATGTTGTAAGTTATATCAGATCAAAAGGCCATTATTGTTACTTTCTAGCAATTGTAATAGTTAGTTTAAATCCTATGCACTTAGGTTGGTTTGATAGCCATGAGATAAATCCTTTAACAGGGTGACATTCCAAGTGAATGTTCCAAAGTCCTTTAATCATGCCCATTCCTAATAGTTTGGTAAAATCCTCTAACAAGGTCACATTTAACAATGTGTTGTAAGCCTTTAATAGGGCAGGCTTTTAATAGGGCATCACTTTAGAAGAGTGAGAATCAAGTAGCATGTTACTAGTGGTTTTTCCCAAATTGGGTTTCCATGTAAATCATTGTGTCATCTATTGATCCTGAATGCTTTATTTCTGCATATTGATTTACTGTAACTTATTAATATGGTTGATTTGAGTTTGGATGGATGAAAAGTGTATGGATTTATTAAAAGTGCAAAAAAAAGTATTATTAGGGCATTTGGACCTTGAATAACTGATTCACCCCCCCTTCTCAGTTATTCTAAAGAATTCTAATAGAAATCATAGCATACATAATGCTACCAATTGCTGATTTGTAGGAAATTTTTTATTCTTTTTTCTTCTTGTGTTTTTGGACATAATTCAGAACTTAATTGAAAGTGACCAGCAAGAGGAATAGGAGTTACTTTTGCATCCTCAATGCCAAATCTTTCAATAACTTTGTCATTGTATTGTTTTTGAGACAAGGTGATTTCCCTCTTTTTCCTATCCCTTGTGATTGTCATGCCAAGAATCTTTTTGGCCGCCCCTAAGTCTTTCATTGCAAATTTTCTTGCTAATTTTTGCTTCAACTCATTAACTATTCTTTTGTTTGTGCCAGCTAATAACATATCATTGACATAAAGAAGAAGGATGAAAAACTCACCACTCAAAAGTTTCTTGAAGTAGACACATGGGTATAATTCACATCTTGTGAAATTATGGTTAGCCATGAAGTGATCAAATTTTACATACCACTGTCTTGGGGCTTGTTTGAGGCCATACAACCCCGATTTAATCTGCAATAAAGATGTCCATGTCCCTTCTTTACGAACCCTTGAGGCTGCTCCATGTACTGTTCCTCTTCTACATCACCATGTAGGAATGTGGTTTTGACATCAAGTTGTTCTAACTCAAGATCCCATGCTGCTGCTAATCCCAGAACAGTTTGGATAGTTGTCATCTTGACAACTGGTGAGAAGATTTCATTGAAATCTATCCTTTTTTTATCAAATCCCTTTACCACCAATCTAGCTTTGAAGTGTTTGTTGCCTTCCGCTTCTTCGTTTAACTTTTATACCCACTTGTTCCAAAGTGGTCTTCAATTAGGCAAAAGAGATACATGCATCACAGCTTGCCATTTTTCACTATTTACATTGTTGAGAGCAGCTTTGTAAGTTGCTGGCATAGAGAATTCTGAAATCAAAATTGAAGGCTCTATCTCTTTAGCAAATAACAACTCATAATCTACGAATTTAGCTGGCATTCTCCTTTCTCTAGTGGATCTTCTCATTTGGGGTTCTCTATTCTCTAGTTGAACCAATTCAAATGGAGAACCAATTACTCTAGTTTTTTTATTTAAATTTTGAACATGCCCTCTCTATTTCTAGAGAACCAATTATCAAAAAATTCAAGCATAGGACATTGGCCACTGATGCTAGTTGGATTTGTGGCCTTTGTATTTCCTTTTGGTAGAGGGAACAAATTACATGGATCTCGTGAAGACTCCTATCTAGATTGATCCATGCCTCTTGCAGTATTACTTTATGGAGTAGAACACAAAAACCTATGGGGACTTTCACCCTTCCAACTACAGGTGTTTAAGCAAATGTCTATCACCTGTGGATTAACAAGCCCGTGTCCAAAGTGGGTGTTATTATGACTATTAAAATGATTTACTTCTACAACTTTGATTGGTTCCTAAATATTAACTTGTGCAACCTTTGAATTAATATGTGCAACTTGCAGATTAAAAGGATTTATATCATGCAGTCTGTGTTCCAAGGTTCCCTACAAATCCACTTGCCTGAGCCCAAAGTGGGTATTATGAGGTGCATTTGCAATATGATTATAATTGCCCTACATATTAACTGCAAAATTTGAAACAACTTTGACACTTTGCACATTGATGTCCTGCAAATTAGCTTCTACAATATGTGGATTAATTTGCACATCTTGTTAATTGATTGCTACACCCTGTGAATTGACTTCTGCTACCTACGTGCATGGACTAGAATTGAATTTGGGAATGTATTTACTGCTAGCACTATACCATGGGTTGAATTTGATAGTGTCTTCATTGTCTGCACTATGCCATGCATATTCACCTGCATTGCATATCATATATGTAGAGTGTTTTGTTGATAGTGGGTGAATGTGGTTGGAGGATTGATCACCAATCACATGAAACATTTGACTTCCCATAATAGTATGAATAGAGTCTTCAGGGCTAAGGTGGTGTACATTGCTATTTTGTGTGACATCCTCATTGTGAGGGAAGGCTTGATCTCTTATGCTGAGATTAGGATCATTGTTACTATTGGTATTCCTTGATTCAACTGATTGGGATAAGGAGGGAACTAGAGCTAGCATTGAAATGGGACTATATGGGATAGGATTAGGTATTGTTTGTGGATTCAAGCCAACATTCCTTTGTGCAAAGATTGGCACAAATTCTTTTTCAGACATTTCCTGAGAATGTAGTGTTGGAAATGTTTTTTCATTGAAGACAATGTCTCTGCTTTTGATAATTTTCTTATTAGCTAGACTCCAAAGTTTGAAGCCAAACTGATCCTCTCCATATCCAATGAATATGCAAGGATTGAATTTATGATCCATCTTGCTTCTTTTCTCTTTGGGCACATGTAAAAAAGGCCTAACAACCAAAAACTTTAAGATGAGAGTATGAAATTCTTCTGCCTTGTCATTCCTCTTCCAAAATTCCAAAGTTCAACCTTGAAGGACACTGATTAATGAGATATACAACTGTATTACATGCCTCAACCCATAATTCTTTTCCCAAACCTATATTTGAAAGCATACACTAAGCTTTCTCCATTATTGTCCTATTGAGTTTTGCCACTGCCCCATTTTCTTGAGGGGTGTAGGGGAGAACTTTCACCCTATGAATACCATTATCTGCACAATAATTGTCAAACTCCAACAAACAAAACTCACCTCCATTACCCATTTTCCACCCCTTTGGTTTTCAACTAGAGCTTTGAAAATTTTTAACTTAGAAAAGACTTCAGATTTATTTGCCATTATATATATCCATACTTTCTTAGTACAATCATCAAGGAAAGTAACAAAAAATTTTACACCTCCTAAATAGCTTACATCAACCAGACCAAAGACATCCGAGTGTACAAGTTCCAATGGTTTTTCCTTGAGATTATGTCCATCTTTCAAGAAGATAACCCACTTTTGTTTTCTATAAAAGCAATGTTCACAAAATTCCAAATTTGTTGATTGGAGACCTAGTAGTTGATCCCTTTTGAGCATTACCTCAAGGCCCTTTTTTCTCATGTGGCCTAATCTTTGATGCCAAAGTGCTCCATCACTTCCCATGACTGTCATAGCAGCCCCTATTTTAGTAGGCTTCTAAAGAAGATAAAGATTACCAACTTTGTTTCCCTTGGCAATTATTCTCGAACCCTTGGTAACTTTCCAAGTATCTAGATGTAAAGATGGATAATATCCTTGTGCAAAGAGCTGACTGACGAAAATTAGAATTTCCTTTAATTTGGAAACATGGCAAACATCTTTTAACAACCATTTCCCTCCATCTTTCAGTTGTAACAAAATATCACCTTGCCAACTATTCCACAAGATTTTTTGTCTCCAAGAAATACCTCTCCAAATTGACCTTCATGGTAGTTTATGAAACAATTCGTACATGAAGTGGCATCTATGGAAGCTCTAGAATCTATCACCCAAGAATCTGATTTTGTGTCACTTGTAGAAAGAGCTAAAGTGCTTTCATTTTTCTCATAGGTTGTATTTGCTTCCATGTTTCTCACATTTTCTTGTGCTTTCTTGTAAGCCCAATAATTTCTCTTTGTGTGGCCAGGCTTACCACAAAACTAGCATTATCCATTCCTACCTCTTGACTTTGAACGATTGGGTGACTTTGATATTCACTGATTGTAATTATTATTTCCTCTATGATGGCTTCTTCCTCTTCTCTCGATGCTGACCATAGTGAGAGCATCATCGGATAAGGATTCTTTGTTACTCTTTCTCATGTCTTTACTTAATAAAGTGGCAACAACTTCATTGTAGGCCAGCTTTGAGTTCATAGAGTTTGAAGTAGTTATAGCTATAACTACAGGATTTCAACTGTCAGGTAAAGAACATAACAAGATAATGGCTTTGGCTTCATCATCTTGAGTCATACCAATCGAGCTTGCTTGACATAGTAGGGTATCCAAATCATTTATATGATTGGACATCGTAGTCCCTTGCTTCATTTTTAGTTTGTAGAGTTTCTTCATAATAATGATTTTGTTTGCAACTGATGCCATTTGAAACATATTCTGAAGTTTGTCCCAAACTTCTTTCGTTGACTTCTCATTTGAGACACTGAACAAGATGTTTTTCGCTAGTGAGAGAAAAATGGATGCCATCACCTTCTCATCCATCTTTTCCCAATCTTCATTAGACATTGTAGCCAATTTCTTAGACTTTCCTTCGATTGCGAGTGCTAAGTCTTGCTTAACCAGCAAAAAGCACATCTGCACTTTCCACAGAATGTAATTCTTGCCTATAAATTTCTCTATTTTCATATCTTCCATTTTTTCAAAAAACTCAACACCGATTTCCCAATCTGCACACCTCATGCTCTGATACCAATTGGAAGAATTTAAAACAGAGAAATAAAAAGTAGACGCAAAAACACAACACCGGATTTATCCTAGTTCACCACAATAGTGGCTACGTCTAGACTGCAGAGTATTAGATTAATGTGTAAAAGATAAATACAAATGAGCAGGATCAGCATATAAAAAAGCTCCAATAATATTACATTTGAAAGGTCTCAGGAAATTAGGAAACATGCTTATTGAAGGAAAAAAACAAGTGACCGTTGGCCTTCACCATATCAACACCTCCATCTTTCACAAACTTGGTGTTCCTCAAAGTCATTGTCCTGCACAATTTTAAAACATCTGATCACATTTTCTGCAAATTTTCTACTGAATTCATGACAGCGTCTTTGAATCGATGATTTGTAAGTTGGGTTGGACTGAATCGGGTTTTGGGGTTTCAGTTTTAGGGACGGTGCCAGAACAAAACCGTCTGACCCGTGTCTTCTTTTGTGTTTCTCACCTATGATAATTGTACAGTCGGTTTCCATTAACATTTTAGTGGAGTTGATGTTTTTTTATATCAAATGTTTTGCTATGCGAGGAGCATAATTTTGGCCTGGCATCTCATACGGTACCAGCGAAAAGCTTGAGTAGCGTTTTGAGGATGTACAGAATTGGAGCGATAATAGTAATCATGGTTTTTAATGAGACCACATTCTCATTTGATTTCCTCTAGCCTTTGCATAGGGATTTCCACATAGTCAAATGGTTATCCTCCTCCCAAACTCTGCTTTGGACATAATTACACGACGTTTTGAGTTGTTCTTTCTAAATTGCATTTATTTTCAGTGGATTTGGATGACATTTGAAAATACAAGTTTGTTAAAAATATCTCATCGCCATTTTTATAAAGATAATAATTTTCAGTGTTTATTGAATTGATTTGGAATGAACATCAAATCTATTCATTATTGAATTCATTAACTAATCAAAATATGTAAAGGAAATAATTTGTCTACATAGGTGGATTAAGTCTAATTAATTAAAAATTAAACGTCATTTTGGTTCTTTTTGAATTATTTAATTCTTTTTTATTAGTATAAAGACTTTTTAATTAAAAAAATTATTAAAAAATGTGTTATTCCAAAATATGGGTATTAAATGGTTGTATTATATAATCAGATTGTCTATAAAGAAATTATTGTATTAAATAAATATGATTTTATGTCAAAATAAATTGAAGGTGTATACAAGACATATATATATATATATATATATATATATATATATATATATATGTCATCATCAATAAGCTCACTTTGAATTGAAATCCAAGATCATAAGATGCACATCTAATTAATATATTATCTAGAAAAAAAGCATAGATTATCTGTTTAATTTGTAAATTCATTCTCACAATACCAATATAGATTATTATCATTATAACATTCTTGTATTTTGTAAGTATAGAATTTTGTTGGATTAGTGTGTCAACCAAAGATAACTAATTGGGAGTTCAAATTGAGTCTCGAGACACTAATATATATGTGATCATTATACTCATTTACTAGTCAAAATTATACATTAACATGTTTCACCTTCATTAAGTGATATAATAATGATAGTTGAATATGTGTTAAGGATGCTTTTTTTCTATTAAATATCAAGAGCCCTTCATAGAGAGTATAAAATGACAATATATTTTCTGAAATGGTTTTTTAAGTTCCTTCTAGTTTGCCACTAGTGCTCTTATCCACATTGCCTTTGGAACTACAATTTTTTTATACAACATTGATGGCACTATTTTTAAATTATATGAGTAAATTATCAACAATTTAAAAAAAAATACAAATATATTAAAGTTTAATTTCATTTTCTTTCACACTTTTCACACATATCATTAAATTCATATAATATATTTTGATATCAAATAACATTTGGCTAAGGTACAAAGACTTTCTTGAACATTTTGATCACAAAAGGAATACGGGTCGATTTGATGTGAAGGGTACCTTTAGCCTAAACCTCTCATAAAGGTGAAGTTAATAATCAAATGTTTAATTCAAGTTTACTTTTCTAAACTTTTAACTACTTTAATTAAAGTTTCTTTGTACAACTATATAGGTTAAATTTAATGAATTTTGATGTTTTAAATTGTATATTTTACCAAAATAAAAAACTAGGTTATTCAAATTATTTTGAAGACAAAAGTGGAATTGTATTTCTTTAGTTTTTGATAGTGTTCAAGCATGTTTTTAAAGTACAAGAAGAAGAGGAAGAGGAAGGAGGAGAGTAAGAAAAAGAGGTGGAGGAGGAAGATGAAGAGGATGAGGAGGAAAAAAAAGATGATGACGAAGAAGGAGGAGGAGGAGGAGGATGAGGAAGAGGAGGAAGAGGAGGAAGAGGAAGAGGAAGAGGAAGATGAGGAAGAGGAAGAGGAGGAGGAAGAGGAGGAAGAGGAAGAGGAAGAAGAAGATCATCATGATAATGAAGAAGAAGAAGGCAAGGAGGAGGAAAGAAGAGGTTGAGGGGGAAGAGGAAGAAATGAAAGAGGAGGAGAAGGAAGAAGAGGTAGAAGAAGGAGAAGGAGTAAGATGAAAATAAGGAATATTAAGACAAAGAAGAAGAAGAAAAAGAAACAAAATAACTAGAAGAAGCATATATATTTTTAGAATGTTTGTGATAGTATGTGTCTAGTTTCATCTTGGAGCATATACTAAAAGATACTAAACCAAATGAATGTATTCATTACAATTTATGTAGATTTCAACATTCTTCTTTTAGAATTATGAAAACTAGATACTTAAGCATTATTTGTATTGCACAATTCATTATTCCTTTAATTTATGCAAAAATAGGATTTCCAATGGCACTGTGAGATATAGGAGATACAGCAAGAGATGGGGAAATAAATATGGGGATGTAGAGATATCGGGATGAGATAGGGAGATAGAGATATATAGGAAGACAAGTGAAAAAATTCAGAGAGAGAGAGAGAGAGAGAGAGAGAGAGAGAGAGAGAGAGAGTTGTAGAGACAAAGATGAAGATAGGTACATGAAAATATAGATAGAGGGAAAAAAGGTGATATTAATAAAAAACAAAGAGATATAGAAGGACATAAGATGTATAGAATTAGGTTGATCAAGCTAGAGATAATGGATAGAAAGAAAGAGATAGTGAGAGTATTGATATAGCAAGGATATATTGGAAAGAGAGAGAGGTCTAGATTTAAAATTATTTTGTTTCAACAATCAAAGATAACATTTTATCCATGAGAAACAATGAAAGTTCAATAAATCAAATTCTTAAGGAATCAACCATTCACCTATAATTTACTGTTTACCACACATTCTTTAAATTTACAAAAAATATTTACTAAAAATCTAAACCAAGATTAATACATGTCATTTCATTTTACATGCTTACTATTGGGTGTATATGCTAAGCCCAATAGTCTTTCATTTATTATGTACAATTTATTATTGTTTTCTCTCCAATTGTTTGTCCCTTCATTTTCTTTGAGACTCTATATATATGTGTTGAAGGTTCATTATTTCATATTGCATTTGAAGAGCTGAAGCTATAGCTATGATGTAAAGTTCAGTCTTTAACATTAATAAGAGATCTTCCTTGTAGTGTGGACATAGCCACAATTTTTGGTGAACCACAATAAAATCTTGTGTTTGTGTTTTTTCTCTTTCTTGTTGTTTGTTCTTTCTCAATTTTCACTTTCAGTGAACTTCACAATTGGTATCAGAGCTTGGTGTAATTGCTGGAATTGATTTTGGTGTTTGAAAATAAGGAGTCATGGAAGATTTACAAGTGCAAAAATTCTTGGGACAAAATTTTAGTTTGTGGAAAGTTCAAATGTGTTGTTTGCTAGTCAAGCAAGACTTGGTAGTAGCAATTGATGGGAAAGCAAAGAAACTGACTATAATGAAGCATGAAGACTAGGATAAAAATGATTAGAAATAAAAAGCAATAATCTTTCTTTCTTTCTCACATAATGTTTTATTCAATGTTCACAATGAATCTATGACCAAGGAAGTTTGGGATAAACTTCAAAGTATGTATGAAATGACCTTATTTGCAAACAAAATATTCATTATGCAGAAGCTCTACAAGCTGAAAATGAAGGATGGGACTGTGATGTCAAACCACATAAATAATTTGAATACTTTATTAGGTCAAGAAACCTTGGTTGGCATGACACAAGATGATGAACCTTAAGCTATCATCTTGTTGTTCCAATAATTAGTACTTCTAACCCCTGAAAGACAAGCTGGTCTATGATGAAGTTATGGAAACTCTACTTAGTGAGGATATGTAGAGAAGCACCCAAGAATCCTCATCTAGTGAAGCCTTGATGGTGGTCAACATCAAAAATAGAAGAAAAAGCCAAAATAGAGGAAGGAGCAATCATCATAGAAGATCAAAATCAGCTAGGCACTCAAAATCAAGGGAAGGGAAAAGAGGAGACTATTGGTTTTGTGAAAAAAGTGGTCACGTGAAAAAGGATCGTAGAGGTTATAAAAGAGCACAAAAATGAGTATGGAAAAGTCAAGCCAGCATTGTCCATGACAAAGATGATAGTGTGCTGATTTTATCTACAACCGTGTCTATTTCAGCCTAGTGGGTTGTGAATTCCACCACATCATTTCATGCCACTTCATGTATGGGATACTTCTCAAAATATGAAGAAGATAAGTTTGTTGAAGTGTACTTGAGTGATGATAAAGCATGTGAAATAGTAGGAGGAGATATTTTATTAACTTTGAAAGGAGGTGTTAAATCGCTATTAAAAGGTGTTCATCATGTTCCAAAACTGAAGAAAAATTCAATATCCATAAGTTAGCTATATGCACATGGTATTGTCACTTCTCTAACCTATTCATGGAAAGTAATAAAAGGATCCATGTTAGTTGCAAAAGGAGACAAGATTGGGAGTTTATATATTGTAGAAAATATCGATGAAGTGGGGGCTGCCATGATAGTTGAAGATAGCAATTTAGAATTGTGGCATCAAAGGTTCCATCACATGAGTAAAAAGAGCCTTGTTGTTAGGCTTAAAAGGGAGAAATTACTAGGGTTGAAATTAGTTGACTTACAATTTTGTGAATAGTGCCTCTATGACAAACAAAGATAGGTTAGCTTCTTAAGGATGGGATACAAAAAAAAGGTACTCCTTTGCCACTTGTCTATTCTGATGTGTTTGGACCCATCGAGGAAATCTCTATTGGAGGAGCAAACTTCTTCCTCATTTTCCTTGATGATTGCATAAGAAAGGTATCAATTTAAATATTGCATAAGAAATATGATGTTTTCAGCAAGTTTTAAATATTTAAGGCTTTAGTTGAGAATAAGATTAGTCACAAAATAAAGTTCTTGCAAATGGATAATGGTGGAAAGTTTTTCTCAATGGAATTTGATTCATTTTGTGCAAATAATGGCATACATAGAATTAAGACTATTCCATTCAACCCACAAGAAAATGGAGCAGTGAAGAGGATGAATAGAACAATCCTTGAGAAATCTCATTGTATGCTTTCTAATGCTAGTTTAGGCAAGAAGTTTTGGGTAGAGGCATGTAATACAACAATATACTTAATCAATCGAAGTCCCTCTTCTTGGTTGAACTTTCACATACTAGAGGAAAAGTGGCTAGGAAAGAAAATCTCATATTCTCACATCCGAGTGTTTGGATGTGAAGCTTATGTACATGTTTCAAAGGAGAAAAGAAGGAAACTTGATATAAAATTAAAAAAAGGCATATTTGTGGGCTATGGCGAAGACTAGTTCAGTTTCAGAATATGGGATCCAGTTGGGAAGAAAATTATTAGAAGTAGAGATGATATTTTCAATGAGAAGGTATTTCCAGCATTACGTAATGAAGAAAAAATGGTATGTGAATATGACCCTCTATCTATTTTTGATAATAAATCTAATGATGAGAGAGATTAGAACAATGCTTTCTCAAGTATTTTATCTCCCAATTTAGTCTTAGCCCTTGCCCCTATATTCTCTTCTTCTACTAGCATGTGGAGCCACTCAAATACTACTGGTGAATAGAGTAGTCATAGTAATGAAACTTCAATTTCAATTTTAAATCAAAATAGCGATGAGAGGAAATCAAAAATATGATGATGAAGTTACACTCCATACCAATGCTTTTAGTCACAAAATTTTTAAGGATGTGGACATGCCACTCATGGGTGAGGTGGACTCTAAACAAGAGCCTCATTCATGATCTTCCCTACACCGCACCAAGCATGGGCAAAGACTCCCACATGGTGTACCATTCACATTTGCAACCAGTCACACAAGAGAAGTTCACACAAAGCATGGAGGGAATGAACATACGAATCACGAATAACAAGTTCAAGTAGTTGTGTCAAGCCTATCTATGGTGGAAATTGTTGATAGGAATGATTCAAATGAATAGCTGTAGGTTCATTGTCATCTCTATCAACATGGTCCACATGTGGGTCTAATAATAGAACCCAATACACTTTTTCAAAATAGCATGAGGATTGTTCTTGGTAGAGACAAGGATGAATGCCATGGTTTCAACTCCCTACATCATGGTCTCTTTGATCAAGGTGTTTGTAACACTTAGCTATAGGTTCCTCATTACCACATAGTTCCAATCTATCATGAATCAATTGATATTATTGTCAGACCCATAAGAGAATTAGATTACTCGCATACTGGATCTAGTCCACCCATGGGTCAGCTTGAAGCTAGGGCTCAATTTACAAGTGAGAAAAGTCACATAGAATTGATTCAAATATGGGAATTGTGCATACAAATATTAATCACTCTAATTCTAAGAAGAGTTATTACTCATCTTCAAAGGGTAGTGAGTTTGAACTCCAAACACAAAACTCTCTAGATAAAGAAGAGGGACATTTTGAAGATAATGAGAATGTTCAAGGATGGAGGAAATCTACAAGATAGAGAAGGCTTCCTACCCGATTCTCTGATTATGAACTCTTGTACTCCAAAGAAGTAGAGCCAAAACTTTTTCTTGTAGACAAAGTTGAACCAACGAGCTTCAAAGAAGCTCACAAAGCATTAGATTCTCACAAATGGGAGGCAGTGATGCAGGAAGAGATGGATTCTCTATTGCAAAATAAAACTTGGTATTTGGTCCCTTTGCCACCACATTGGAAAGCACTAAAAAATTGATGGATTTATTGTTTGAAAGATGAAAGCAAAATTCAAAAGCTGTATAAAGCCAAGCTAGTTGTTAAAGGTTTCAATCAGCAAAAGGGCATAGATTTTAGTGAAATCTTCTCACCCATGGTGAGGATGACTACAAGTTGGACTATTCTTGGTTTAGTTGATGCTCATGATCTTGAGGTTGAATAGTTAGATGTCAAATCAACATTTCTCCATGGTAGTCTAAATGAAAAAATCTACATGATGCAGCTTGAGGGATTTATTAAACATTAGAAAGAAAAATTATATTGTAGATTAAGGAAGAGCTTGTATTGTCTCAAGAAAGCTCCAAGGTAGTAGTACCTCAAGTTCGATCAATTCATAACTGAAAATAACTTCATTCAGTGAATCTGATCCATGTGTCTACTACAAGAAGTTACTTGATGGTTCCTTTATTCTTTTATTGCTTTATGTTGATGACATGCTTGTCACTGGCTCATCTATGAAGTTGATTTTAGAATTGAAATAAAAGATGTCAAAAAGCTTTTCCATGAAGGACTTAGGGGTAGAAAAATTGATACTTGGCATGGATATTATCCATGATAGATACAAAAGGAAAATAAAGATTTCTCAAGAACACTATATTCTCAAGGTACTAGAAAGATTTTGCATGGCAGATGCCAAATTGGTTAGCACTCCTCTTGATGATCATTTCAGATTATCTTTAGCCATGTGTCCCAAGACACAAGAAGAAAAAAATTACATTAAGAACATCCCATATTCTTTAGCTATGGGTAGTCTTATGTATGCAATGGTTTGCACTCATCTGGTTAATGCCCAAGTAGTGGGGGTTGTCAATAGATTTATGAGTAATCAGGTTAAACAACATTGGGATGTGGTTAAGTGGATCTTAAGATATCTTAAGGGAACTCCTAATTTTGTATTGTGTTTTGGTGGCAAAGAAACTTTACTTAGAGGTTATACTAATTCAGATATGGCTAGAAATTTAGATAATAGAAGATCTACTACCAGTTATGTATTTTCCTTTTTTGGACAAGAAATCAATTAGGCATCAAAGTTGCAACAAATGGTCTCACTTTCTACTACTGAGGCTGAATACATTTCTCTCACAGAAGGAGAAAAAGAGTTGATTTGGTTGCAACATCTATTTGGTGATTTTGATTGTCGTCACCAAGGATTAGTCTTGTATTGTGATAGTAAAAGTGTCATTGACTTAGCCAAAAATGAAGTTTTTCATAGCAAGACTAAGCATATTGAGGTATGGTATCATTTCATTCGAAGAAAACTTGATGGGGACAAACTTCAGGTCTTGAAGATTAACACCAAGGAGAATCTAGCTGATGCACTTATAGAGGTTGTTCAATGAGCAAAGTTTGAGTTTTGCCAAGCTTCTTTCGACATTGTAAAGAAATAACAGTAGGGGAATTCAGGAGAGACTCATATATTACAACAATTGGACTTCCTGTGTGGGATTTTTGGGTGCATATGTGAAGCCCAACAATCTTTCATTTATTATGTACAATTTATTATTGTTTTCCCTCCAATTGTTTGTCTCTTCATTTTCTTTGAGACTATATATATGCATTGGAGGTTCATTATTTCATATTGTATTCGAAGAGCTAAAACTATAGCTATGATGTAAAGTTAAGTCTTTAATATTAATAAGAGATCTTCCTTGCAGTGTGAATGCAGCTACAATTTGTGGTGAACCACAATAAAATCTTGTGTTTGTGTTTTTCCTCTTTCTTGCTATTTGTTCTTTCTCGGTTTGCACTTTCAGCGAACTTCACACTTACATTTTGTAATGCTGCATCCTAGTGAGATTCAATGTATGAGAGGCATAGTTGCAGTATGATAGAACATGGTCAAATATAACCCATCATCAATATTGTACAAATTTTGTCAAACTATTGAGCGAGGGACAAAGATTGAGAACAAAGGGGATATGGAGAAGAGACGGATGTGTGTGTGTAGGGAGAGAGAAATCTATAGAAAGGGTGGGAGAGGGAGAAGAACAAAAGGAAAAATACCTAGTTGACCTTTCATATCTATTGAATGTACCGATTGTACAGTAAGATAAAATTGCTACTATATATTATTTACAACAGCAACATTATTTGCAGTATTCTGACGTCTGCCTTGTTTAACCTTAAAGTAATTCAGCATATCTTATAGATTTATTCCCACCATTGTCCTTCACTTCTGTTTTTTACAATATTTTGATAAGATAAATTTGGTTATTGCAGTTAGGAAAAATTCATAGTCAAGTCTACTCGCTTTAGCCATTTACAAGAGCGAGGACTAGCAGGCTCGTCCATTGAGAAATACCACGTTGCCGGTCAGAAATTATTTACTCCAAAGTAGCTTAGATACAGAATTCATTTAGAATTTAAACAGTTAAAAGAACCATTTAAAGAATTACGTATATAAAATACCAGATAAATGATCATTGTGATATATATGATTAGATAGAGGAGTGGAATTATTGTAAGAGGACAATATGTTTTGAACTGAAGTCTATTTCAAAAATGAAGTTAACTTTAGAAATATGGCTAGTTTTCAATTTCCAATATGTTAAATAAATATTGTTTTTATTTTTACTGTAATATAATTAAGGTATTTTAAAAATTATAAATTGTGTATAAATTAGTAATATATTAATATAATTATTCAATTATAATAATTGTTAAATATATGAGAACAAATAAAATATAATTCTTAATTCTATTTAAGAGTACTATTCTATGTGATTTCAAATTTAAGTAGTAAGAAATAATTGTAATTTTAAAAATAAAATCTTAATATATAAATATGTGTTTTATTATTGTACTTAGCATACGCAATGTACTATTGCATTCACTATGTCTGATTAGTGAATTAGTTTTGAATGTATCAACCAATTATATGCAAGTATTTTTACCTCATTTTAATTTTTATAAAGTTTTCATATTTTTAATCAATATAATATATTATGAAAAAATATTTATCTCCATTGTAATTGGTTGAATTCATTTTGTGTTATTTGCATGAATTTTGCAAATAAATATAGATATATACACAATTATTACATTCACAAACTACTATTAAGAAACCAATAGATGAAAATATATCTTCTATTATTTTCACCGTAAAGTAAGTTATTGTTCTATTGTATATAAATCTTCTTTAAAACACAATGTAATTTTTAAAATATATTTATTTCATGGTTTTTTTTAAATTTTTAATTTTATAATCATATTTAAAAAAATATAATTGTAAAATTGAAATAGAAGCACCTATAATTTACAATTTAAATTATCATTTAAAATTTAAAATATTATCATTAAATTTTTTATTTTTATTAATTATTGATGAAAAATAATAATTAGCAAGTTATATATTACATTTTCTTTAATATTTTACTATACATAATTCATGGTAAAAATAATGTTCAACATACAAAGTTAATTTCTATTATATTATCTTATAATACATATTACAATACTAAAGTACAAAATTAAAAATTAAAAATTGTATTATATATCTATCTTTTTAAACTTCAATTTCCTATACATATTCATTATTATAAAATTGAATATTGTTTCTATTACAATACATTATAACGGCAAGTACATGCCACTACATGACACTTGTTAATCCATTCCAATTTAGAGTCTATATATCAATGATAAAAGGACAAATTTTAAATAGAAGTTACATCCTTAAAAATTATTTATTTCATCTTAAGATACATGATTTGTTTAGATTGAAGATTGGAATATTTAATTAAAGTAAATTGTGTTCACAATGATTAAGAACCAAATGTTACCAAATTATTTTTTACACTTGATTGTTGTAATATTAAGTTGTAATAGAGATGACACATTATCATTTATAAATATTTTAGTTTATCTATTGGGTTGTTTACTTTTTTTATTTTGAGAATAAATAAATTATTGTATTATTTTACCATTATTCTAAAAAAATATTAAATAGTTTTGTAAGAAGTATTAGATTTTGGTGGTGGGCTAAAGCTTAATTGCAAGCTTATCTTTTATAATTTTTATCTTAGACAAGTGTCATATAATGGCTTTCCGTAATAGTTTAAAGTTAATTAAAATATTATTTTAGTTCTAAAATTAATTTCTAATTAATTATAGCTCTAAAAATAATTTTTTATTAATTATAGAACTAAAATTCTATTTTAATTAACTTAAAAATTATTACATAAGTCTACTGGCACTTATTGTCCACTAATGTTGAGCAAAATGAGCTTACAAATATTAAACTTAAAATACCACATGATTCAATAGTTATGATAATTTACCACTGATCTCTTGGTAAACCACAAAAAAATAACAAATAATCTCTTCTTAAACCAATATAGATTTTTTTCAATATAAAGAATAAAGTATGAATTATTTCTATATAGCATTTCCTTTATTGAAAAAGATATTATAATTTTCAAACACTAAATAAAAACCCAACTACCTTATCAAATTTTAATGATCTTATATATATGAATCTATAATAAGTTTTACTTAAATATCATATAGCCTCCACCTCAATAAGTATACTTAACTATTATATAATCTCCACCTCAATAAGTATTACTTAAATTTCATATAATTTCTACCTAAATGAATTAAAACTAATCAAATTTATAAATTCACCTTAATTAATTTGTATTATTTTGTTAAAAAATAGAGAATAATCTATATTCTAACATTTCCCCACCTAATATATACAATTAGTATAATGAAAAATTATATAATCTCCATCCAAGTGAATGTAGAACTATCTATTAGATTTTCTAAGAAAACTCTTTATACTATTAGTAGCAGTAATAATATAATGCATGTAATAAATTGTATAGTAGAAAACTAGATTATTAAAGAAATATGAAAAAAATTTAAAAAATTTAAATGTGTAAATTAAAATAACAGTTTACTAATTTATATACCTAACATTTTGTCACTAATAAGCAATAATGGAAGCTTCCCAAAAAAAGGGCTCCATGACACCAACTTGAATTAGCCTATCATAGTTGAGATAAAATTACATGAATATTTTATTTTTATCTCACCCGTTTAAAATGATTTTTCTATTCTCTTTTTACAAACAACAATATTTTATATTTTAAAATTAATTTAAATTAGTATTAAATTAATTACATAAACTAAAATTTAGAAAAATACTTTTAATAACTTTACTCTTATAAAATACATTAGATTTAATAGTTTATGAAATAAATTTCATTATCCTAACATTTTAATTCCTATTACAAACGAAAGTAATGCCATTATGTGACACTTGTTTAAAACATATTGTACTTCATTCTTCCATGAGTGTTGTAACTACTTAATGTATGTAGAGTTTGGAGATATAAAGATATAATTTTTCTTGAAGGTGTTTTCTCATTTGTAATGTGTTATATTCAAGTGTTTCGTTTAGTTATGTTCCATAACTCTTTGATATATATTTTTATACATCTTTGATTAAGTTTATTAAGTTTATAATTTATAATTTATAATTGATCTCTCTTTTAAGTAACAGTTAGCAGTGAATCTCAATATAGGAGATTTTTCATAGAGAAAGATATGCATATTTTGATAGGAAATAAATATGTGTTTTTCATAAATATAAAGAATAAGAAATATTTAATGGAAACATAAGAAATCACATTAGATGGCTCATAAAAATTCAATATTTTCAGATATTATGATAAAATATACCAATATTCAAATTTTGTATACAAGTAATTATATTATTTTTTCTTAAAGAGATTGTACCCAATAACAGGTGATTGTAGAGATTTTCATTCAACGCTTAGTGGTCTGACTTCAAGTAAATGAAGCTTTTGCGCAAGAAGAATCTAGTGGCATTTATCTTCGTTGTTCTTCTGTCTATTATTATTAGAAGATTACATGTACTAAAATACTTTATTTATTTTCATCTCCGTATACATTCTATTGTTATTAATTTATTGCTACATTAAGTCAAATGCATCAAATAAGATCTCCCTTTATTGAAATGAAGAGTGAATGATTAATTGTGGTTCATGGAATTTTATATTCGTTCAAGCACTTCATCGTTGGTCCCATCTCCCTCAATACGCAACCCAATTTGCCAACGTGATTGTTTTGAGTCTCCGAGAATTGTGGCTTGACGCAGTAGGGGAAGTCATAGAGTCACTCAAAACGCGTCTCAATAGTTATTTAATATATTTTAAATAACTATTGAGACTATTTTTTATTATATGTATTTGTTTAATAAAAATGTGTCTTAATAGTTAAAAAATTAGAATAGGAATGGAAATAGAAAAGGACAATTTAAATCCTGTTTGATTCATTGGAATTCGATGAGAATATGTAAGTTCATTGTTTTTTTGTACGAAAATGGAATAGAAATAAGGTTAAAATTTTGTATATTTAAAATTATTTTCCATAATTTTTTGTTTTAATTTATTATTTTTTGGTTAATTTTGTCAATAACGGAAAAACAATTAATTTATTTTCATTTTTAATTTTATTTATTGAAGTTAACGAGAAATATAATTTATTTAAACAAATAGATATAATAATAAAATGTTTTTAAAAAAAAGGCTTTTAAAAATAAAATTTTAGAAAAAAAATTAATTATTTAAAAAAATAAAAATCAGATTGGGAATAGGAATGGCCCATTCCAATAACAACTATTTTTTGGAATGGACATATGCTCATTTTTGGGGCAAAACTGGAATATGTTTGTCTATTCGCTATTCTGATTTGGGGTACCAAACAGAGAATACATTTCCTGTTCCAATTTTCCTATTCCTATTCCAGCAAACAAATGGGCCCTAAGAATTAGTTTTCAAATAGTATACCACTTCATGTCTTGAAGTTCTAAAATGACTACTTACTATCATATATTATCTATTTCATATTATTAAACTCTAGTTGTCTGAATTGATAGAAAGTTGTTAGCATTTAAAAATATATTTATTTACTAGCAATGGAAGAGAAGTAGAAGGAAATTTTGAATTTTTTTTAAAAATTGTTTTTAGAATATCATCATTTTTCTTTGTATTTTATTTCTAAATTCTTTCTCAAATTTTGTTTGAAATAAATGATTGAAAACTAATTTCTAAAGGTTGTGTTATTCCATGTTGTATTAGGGAAATACTATTGCATTCATTTTTACTAATTATTCAATTAATTACCACCAATTATATAAATTTAGTTTTAATTTTAGTTTAATAAATTATATTATTTTATGAATGTAATATATTATTTTTAAATTATTTTTTAGCCACAAATGTACATAGCGGCTATTTTATTTATGTAATACTAGATGAATATAAGATGATAATGAATCATTCAGACTTCAATCACCATTATTATTTTTTTAGTAATTTTAATCAATTATTAAAATGGTGTGTACAAGAAACTAATGATTACTTTTTTATTAGAAATTATTTATTTCATATAATTAAATAATAGTTATTCAAATGGATACAAGATTGTTCACATCAAGTCAAATCCTTTAGGTCGGACTAAGCTTTAAGATTTTGATAAAATCCAAACCACCTTTTGTATTTAAGTTGGAGACATTTTATATATGTAAAACAAGTTGGATATATATATATATAAGTTAGAGTGCAAAATGACTAGATTGGAACTCTTATGAAATCTTTAGAAGAGTTATACATTTTCAATTTGTTCTTTATATAATTGTGAATTCATGTTTAAGTAGAAGGGTAACGAAAAAAAATATCTTGAACAAGGTTACGCAATATTTCTCCTTGCAAGCTCTACTTTTTGATTGACATTTTTTACATAATGATAATGATATTTGTCCTTACAAGCTCTAGCTTGTTAGTGCAATTGATTGGCTCTAAATGAGTCCACAAGGATCAACCATTGTTTAGTGGAGAGAATCTAACATGAGATTAGTACCTAGAATTAGTTCAGAACCTGAAATAAACATTATATATATATATATATATATATATATATATATATATATATATATATATATATATATATATATATATATATATATATATATATATATATATATAATTTTATTTTCAAAGGAGTACCTATTAGACACTTTATAAAATGTTTGGGTAAGCACATATATTGATGATATCTCATGAAAATGTTAGGTGTATTTTTCAAGATCAAAGATGAATCCTTTCATACATTCAAGAGGTTTAAATCACATTTTAAAATGACAAGGGAAGCATAATCAAATATTGGCGCAATAATTAGGAAGGTGAGTTGAGGTTAATGTCATCACAAGACAAATAATTACTACATATATAATCTAAAAAATTGGAGAAGTTAAAAAGAGAAAATATACAGTGATAGAAATGGAAAGGATCATGTTAAAAAAAAACAAATCAAAAATATTTTTTGGGAATATGTACACTTTGTACAAAAGTATATATTTTGAATCAAAGAATCAAATTTGAACTTGACAATATTACTCCTTATGAAGATTTGTATTAGAAAAATCCTAATGTTAGTTATTTTAATAGTTTTAGTTATTTGGATTGTGTTCATGTACTTGAACAAAATATGCAAATGTTTGACAAAATATTGAGCCATGTATTGTTATTTGGTGCGGCTAGGAAACAAAGCCTTATAAGGTTTATAACCCTATCGGTTTTAATATTGTTGTCTCAAAAGATGTTGATGATGTTGATCATGAGCATCTCACTAATATGTCTATTTCAAGTCTTTAGAATCTACCAAGAATCCCCTCATCTAGTCCTTTGATTCAATTATAAGCCAATCTCCAAGTCTAAGGTCTACAAGAAAGGTAAGTAGATTAGGTGATTTCTTTGACATGATAAAAAATCAACCACATGAAGAAACTCCAATAGCTATTCTTTAGTAATTTTAATTTTTTTTCCAAGGCTAATTTCAACTAGCATGGGTTGAGGATGCATGTACTAATGATATTCAGATGCAAGAAATGAATGAAGGGACAAATTCTATTCATCTGAATCATACACACAAACTTGTAGAACTTTCACATTAAAAAAATAATATTGGCATTAAATTGGACAATATGATTAAGTATAACAATGATGGGAGTGTTCAAAGGAATAATGATAGATTGGTTTCTCAAAGGTTCACTGAGAAGTATGGAATAGATTCTAAAGAAACATTCACATGTGTAGAAAGGGAAGATGCTATCAAAATGTTCATGTCATTAGAAGCTCAAAGCAATTGGAGCATACAATATATAAATGTTAGTGCCTTCTTGAATGGGTATGTCGGATAAAATGTATATACAAAATACTCAAAAGTTTTTGAGTGGAAAGAGGACACAATATTTACAAATTAAAGAAGGTCTTACAAAGCCTAAAATAAGAACCAAGAGCATGGTATGCTAGGAGTTATGGACACATTCAAAACGCTTCATGATTTATGAGAGGTAAGAGTGAACCTACCCTTTACCACAAGAAAAGAGGTAATGATAATCTTATTATAAGTTTATATTTTATGATGTATTATATATTGTCATCATTTTTACTTGAAGAATGAGATCAAATTAAAGATATACTTCCTACAAAATACTCTCTAGGAATAGAGGTTTATCAAGACAAGTATGCAAAAGACATGCTAGAAAAAATTGATATGGTTAAGTATAATCTTTCCTCTACTCCAAGTTATCAAGGATTCATATTGTGTAGAAAGGATGGATATTAATTAGTTAATGAGATAGATTACAAAAGCATTATTGGGATTTTGATGTATTTTGAACTATACAAGAATTAATAATTCTTATTTTGTTTCACTTATGTTGTAGAAACAACACATAGAGAAAGACAAAGAAAGTTTTAGCTATGTGAAATCCACAATAATTTTTAATATTGATTAGTACTCTTCTAAATAGTTCCATCGTGATGGCTTTAATGAGTCTGAATGGAGAGGTGATATGGATGACCTTAACTCTACATCTAGAGAGACTATCACTTTTGGGTACTGTTTGATTAGTTAAATTTAAAATGAGAAAGCCATTGTTTCCCTCTCATCCACAAAAGTAGAGTATGTTAGAGTCATTTCAATTTGTGAAAAATCCCTTCATTTCGAAAAAGTTTTTCACATGAAGAAGATTTAACCTACACTCATTTATTGTGATAATGTAGTTTCATCAAGTTAACAAAAAGTAGTTTGGTATAGAAAAAAGAAATTGAATTGAACACATAAACAATCGTAACTACACTTGTAATGGATAGAATAGAAAACAAAAAAAGTTGATATATTGATTGATATTGTTGAGTTGATGGAGTACTCCGTACAATGCCTCCTATATGGTGAACGCTCTTGCATGGTAAGCTCTCTCGTACCATATAGAGTGGAGTATGGTGCAAGTGCAGTATGATGCAAGTGCAATATGGTGATGTTGCATATGGTGAAGACTGGAGGTAAGTGGAGTGATGTCATATAGCTGGAGTGGATGCTGAGTATGAGAGAACAACAAAAGAGTGTTGAGTATTAGCATGGTGTCATAGGGTGTGGAGTATGAGGATGGTGCTACAAGTTTCCAAGTACAAGCATGGATCTATACAACAAGCACAAGTATGAAGAACATGGGTACATGTATGTTTCTAGTATGATGATAGTTATAATGTCAAGAAAACTTGGTTGACCGATTATGTAATGTGATAGCTAACATACCAAACTCTAACAAATTAGATAGTGTATAAATGTATGCGAGATTCATTGAGGGTAGGTTAAGCCTAATGCCTGACAAAATGTTGCTAAGTCTATGTTTGATAGTAATGGTTGTATTGTTGTAGAGGTTGTGAGGGCTGAGGCTATGAGCCTAAAGGATAGAGTGTCATAGTGGTAGTAGTCAGGTTGATTGTAAAGACAATATGATCCTAAGTCCATTATTATTTGTATGTAATGTATGTGTTACTATAATACAAAGGGACACACTCTAGCTCTTGGCTAGTGGATTTTTTTCCCAAAAGGGTTTCCTACATAAATATTGGTCTCCTATGAGTATCTTGTGTGTATTATTATTATTTTCACTATTCTTTACTTTTCCTATACATCTTTGTAGATTTGAATGCTTTAATTTTCCCCTGTGAAGTGGTATTTGGGAAGTGTTTCCGCAAGTAGCTTTCCTAACAAATGGTATCAGAGCCATTACCCATTACCATTGTCTTGTTGGTAGAGTTGGTTGTATTGGGTAGGGTTGGTCATTTAGTGTCAATTTGGTTCTAGTGGGAGTTTATAAAGTGTTCATCTAGAAATTGAGATGGCGAGTACACTTGGGAGAATAGAGATTGAAAAATTTGATGGCACAAAATTTGAGTTATGGAAACTTAAAGTGTAGAATATGTTGGTAGACTGTGATCTATGGACTACTATGTTTAGAAAGAAGCCTTCAGGCATGAAGTAGGAAGATTGGGATCTAGCGGATCAAAAGGTGAGAGGAATGATACAATTGAGTCTCAGAACATCTATGAGGAGAAAACTACACATTCTTTGTGGAAGAAGTTGGAAAGGGTAAATTCCTTGGCGAATAAGATCTTCCTAAGAAAGAAATTGTATTCTCTGAAGATGGATGAAGGAACTATTGTGGAGAATCATTTAAATGCACTCAATACGATGATGGCATAGGTAACATCTGTTGGTGTGTGTATTGATAAAGAATATTGGTGCATGTTACTATTATGCTCATTGCCTAATTCATGAGATCATTTGGTAATAGCCATTAGAAGTACAACTACCTAGTTAAAAATGGATGAAGTAGTTGCTACACTTCTATTGGAGGAGATGTGGAGGAGGTCTTTTGAGGTGGCTAAGGAGGCTCTTGTTGTTTGAAACCAATCGAAGGAATAATGACAAGAAGAAATTCAAAGCGAAGTGTTGGAACTACAAACATACTGGTCATATCCAAAAGGATTGTAAAGAGAAGAAGAAAAAGAGGAAAGTGGAGTTCTTTTGATTATGAAGCTTTGAATAGTAAAAGTGAAGATGTCAGCAATGCTACTTTGGCTAACGGTCATCTTGATGATGACTGGTTGGAACAATTCAATTTTTGTGTGGAAGATGTTTGTCATGATGCCATGTGTAACTTGACACCATGGATAAGTGGGAGTTTTTGGTAATGACGTAGTGAATGGTCTTCATTGGTATTGCAAATGTTGACGGTGTGAGATTCTGATGTTGTAGGAGGTTCTTTTAACATTTGTTGAAGTACTATTTGGAGATGTTATCTCCATGTGACCGAGGATGTTGACATCTTGAGGACTCAATGGGGTCACCCGTAAAGGTGTGGATTTTTCTTTCATGTTATCCATGTTGAATAACTTCATACTTTGTGAAGTGGGAGATTGTTGAGTTGACAGAGTACTTCATATAGTGCCTCCCGTATGGTGAAATCTTCCATATGGTGAGCTCTCCCATACCATATAGAGTGGAGTGTGGTGCAAGTGTAGTATGGTGATGTTGCGTACGATGAAGACTAGAAGTAAGTGGAGTGATGTTGTATGACTGGAGTGCATGCCAAGTATGAGAGCATGAGAGAATAGTGTCGAGTATGAGCATGGTGTCATAGGGTGTGGAGTACGAGGATGGTGTTGTATGGTGCCAAGTACTAGCATAGATCTATATGATAGGCACAAGTACACCAAGCATGGGTACATAGATGTTTCCAATACAATGATAGTTATGGTGTGAAGCAAAGTTGGTTGACTAGTTATGTAATGTGATGGTTGACATACCAGACTCTATAATGAATTGCATAGTGTATAAATGTATGTGAGATTGGTTGAGGTTAGGTTAAGCCTAATGCTTGGCAAATTTGTTGCTAAGTCTATGGTTGATAGTAATGGCTGTCTGTAGAGGTTGTGAGCACTGAGGCTATGAGCCTGAAGGACAAAGTGTCATAGTGGTAGTAGTCTGGTTGATTCAAAAGACAATCTGAGCCTGAGTCCATTATTGTTTGTATGTAATGTATGTGTTACTCTAATACAAAGGGCAACACTTTGGTTCTTGGCTGGTGGGTTTTTTGCTGAAAGTGTTTCCCACATAAATATTGGTTTGTTGTGTGTATCTTGTGTGCATTATTATTGTTTTCTCTATTCTTTATTTTTCCTATACATCTCTGTAGATTTGAGCCCTTTAGTTTTCCCTTGTAAATTGGTATTTGGAAAGGGTTTCCACAAGTAGCTTTCCTAGCAGATATTTTATATTGAAAACATTTCCCGAGCATTAGCTACATCCTTACAAATACCATAAATATCATCTTATGAAAATAAGAACACAAACTTACTTAAAATTAATTAATTTATAACCTACATAATTAACTTAAATACAAACATAAACATAAACCTAATCAACATGAATTGACAATGTAGGCTCCTATAGTCTCAAACCAGCATTTGTTTGCTCATAAATTTAAATATTTCAGGCTGAGTATCTTTGTTAAAAACACGTTAATATGACACCATACAGGATGTATCTCTAAATCCATATTTCTAAGCTGCTTACAAAATTAGGCACCATTACACATTTCTACATAAGATTAAGATAAAATTAAGAAACTTATTTAAGCCCATCATAAGTTAACTACTAATTTCATTCAAGAACATATTAATTAAAAAACTTAAGAGAACAAGTGCCTTCATGAAAGCATTCATCCTTAGATGTTTCGTGTGTTACTAATCTCCCAACCAAATGATCTAAAGTAAAACAATTCACCGTTACTAATCTTCCAATGAGATGGCCCAAAGTAAAACCATTGCTGTGTACTACTAATGTATTTGATGGAAACCAAGAGAACATGAAAGACAAATGAATATCTTATTTTTAAGTGCACAGTAGTTCTATATGCCATGGCTCCTACTAGAGATCCAAAAAAACTACTCAGTGACCACTACTACCACTGTGTACTATCTAAAAGATGCTACTATGATAAGTCATGGAAAATTTTTGAGAGTATTGAAGAAATCCAAGTTTTCTAGTCCACGAAAGAGTTCAAAAAAATCATTACACTTTTGCACTCTTCCTTCCTTCATGTTAGAAATAAATCACAACTTTAAAAACTTTTCTCGACACTAACTATTGTCGAGTGCTAGTTTTTTTGGCACCTTAAGGAGCAGAGTGACAGTTTGCTCGGCACGTGTGTTGAGAAATATGTGTCTCAACCTTGCAATCCTTTCCAAGAAAAATTTCAAAATTTGTTTGTGGAAGTTTTTGACTTGTTTATGCATTGGAAAATGGTTAGTGAGTTGTTAAAATAAGTCTTGTCCATAGTAGAATATAGGTAGGTCATTTTTAGAGCCTTGATGATTCATTTTGTGACTTTTATGGGGGTCTAGACTAAGAGACAAAATTGTGGACGGGATTACTATTTTAGCTTGGTTGTTTTTCCATATTGAAAATGTAAATGTTAAAAATGGGTAACATGTGGCATGGTAGTTTTACCCATGGTTTTGTAAAACCATAAGTGGTTTCTAGGTTGTAAAATCACTATAAAAGGAGGGCTTGGGGAGGTGTTTGGGTAATTGAGTTTAGTTTGCAAGACTGGTGCTAGAAGGAGTCTTTCTGAGTTCGAGTTGTGGTGATGCGCTTCTATAAGAACTTGCATTGCAAGTGTATTGTAATCATCTTGATTTGATAATACATTGTGCAAGTTTTGGATGGTGGGGTTTTTCTCCTGGAAGGGTTTCCCCATGGTAATCATTGTGTTGTGTGTTCTTTGTTATTTTGATTATGTTATTATGCATTTCTTGAGATCTTTGCAATAGTTACTTTGATTTCCATAATCGTCCTCTCAAAGATTAGTGCAAGAAGTAATTCCATGCACCTTTGCTTCCTTACAACGTGAAGGTGCTGAGTGACAGGCAGTAGGTGACGAGGTAGCTCGACACAAGAAGAAGCCGAGTAAGCTCGGCACACAAAGGGAAATGCTCGACAACAATGGATGTCGAGTGAGCTTGGCTCAAACTAAAAAATTATAACTTACAGAAATGTCAACATGAATGTTTCCACCGTTAAAACTAGAGAGCCAAAGCTTGAAGCTTCTAAACAAACTTCTCAAATGCAATGAATAGGAGAAGAACAATAGATTTAAGTACGCCTTCTTGCTTTCTATTCAACTTTGATTAAAAATATTAGAAAATATGGGAGCATTCAGCTTCAACCAAAAAATCCTAAAATAACCCTAAACTGGTAAAATTTCAAACTTTAATAAACTTTAAACTTGCAGCTCTAATGGCTGCATACAATGGTGCTTGGAGCAATCACTGCTTCAACAGGACAAAATCAACAATAGCAAACTTACAGAGTGAACAAAGGAAACACTCGCCAACTGGATCTGCTGATCTCTTTCCTTTTGCTTTGCTCTGCTCTGCAACTTCTATCTTCTTGCTCTGCTGAACTGACTCTCTGAATGAATGAATGTAGAAAACATTCCTTTTGTCATATTCCATTTTCCCTGTCAACGTTCAAATTTCAAAATTACCTACCAAAATAAATGCCTGCCATCCATGGATGCCTGCGGGAAACAAACTGACAGGGTAGATGGGCGTGGGGCTCGAGGACAACCTGTAGGCTATCAACGTTCAATTTCCAACACTCCAGATCCCATGAATTCCACTTGATTACTGTAGTTTTAGGTTATTCCTTTTCCCTTACCTGCTTTGGGAAAGAATACTCATCAACAATAGTCTTCTTCTTCTTTGAACCGACTATGCCGGTCAGTTCCTTCGCTGCCGGTTTCTTTCCGGTAAGGTTTTGGACGGGCAAGAAAATTGGCAGGATCAGTTTTGAAATACTGTGGAGAAGGAATTTCTACGGTTCGAATGATGGGGATTATTCTAGAGCTTGAAATTGATTTTAGACATTATGTGAGAAGCCTTGGCGGCGCCAAGCATTGTGTTGTGTCTAGCTGATTCCTTATCTTTAGATTTCATATCGAGTGAAAGCAAGGCATTAATTGAGATGAGATCAAGGCAAGAATATGATGAGAGATGGCTCAGAACAAATCTTCTTTATAGGACTGGCTGATAAGAATTAAAATGCAATGAATAATCTCGGTTATTTCATTTCAATTTCCATGAATTTTGCTTGGGTGCTGCGTTGAAGCCTCTTCACACCATACAAATTTGTCTTTTACCATTCGATCTATCCCTTTCAAGAAATCATATGTTATATGTAACCTAATTCATTTATACCACGTTCCTGTTTTGCAACTGTAGGAATTGTGGCTATGTAGGGCCTATATAAATTGTCCGAGGAATATAATGTTAATTATTGTTAGTTGGACAGCTGTTATTTCTGACCCGAAAATAGCAGCACTATTTATGGGTAGCTTGGACAGCTGTTCGTCCTTATCTATGAATAGCGGTTGTATTTATGGGTGGTTTGGACAGCTGTTTGTCCACTTGCCAAAAATTAGTAAATGGTTATTATTTACTAATTTTAGAGATTCCCTTTTGGACACCTTGCAACCAATTCTATTATTGGCTGTTGAGTTGTCTTAATCTCAGCCGTTGGTTTGTTTTAATCTTGGTCGTTGGTTTACCAACGAGAGTAGTATAAAAAGGGGTCTAGGGGGCATTTGGAGAGTAAGGCAGGAAGCTTTGCAGGGTTAGCAAGGAAGCTTTTGGAGAAGCAGTTTGCAGTGTTAACAAACAGTCTTGCAGTGTTAGCAAGGAAGCTTTTGGAGAAGCAGTTTGCAGTGTTAGCAAACAGTCTTGCAGTATTAGCAAGGAAGCTTTTGGAGAAGCAGCTTGCAGTGTTAGCAAACAGTCTTGCAGTGTTAGAAAGAGAGAAGCTTTTGGAGAAGCAGTTTGCAGTGTT
The DNA here is from genome assembly GCA_028749045.1 of Cupressus sempervirens. NCBI lineage: Eukaryota > Viridiplantae > Streptophyta > Pinopsida > Cupressales > Cupressaceae > Cupressus > Cupressus sempervirens. The sequence continues at coordinate 699,416,728 of CM053786.1, read as the reverse complement.
AGCAAACAGTCTTGCAGTGTTAGCAAGGAAGCTTTTGGAGAAGCAGTTTGCAGTGTTAGCAAACAATCTTGCAGTGTTAGCAAGGGCGCAGTGTTAGCGCAAGGATAGCAGTGAGAAATATCAGCGGAAGAAATTAGGAGGTTGTCGGAGTTCTGCCAGTGTGAGGCAAGGAATTTTGTATCTCTTGATTTGCTGAAGTTTAATATAATTTCTCATCTGTAGAACTGGTTTTCCCTTAGGGGTTTTTCCAGGGACAATTTGTCCGAAAATATTGTGTTGATTTTGTTGCACATTTCTTTCCGTATTTTAAGTGAAGTTGCAGTTGTGTTATTTTTCGATATTAGCTGGAAATTTATTTTCAGCAGTTTAATAATCATTTGTGATAGGAGATTAATAATCAGTGACTGCAATAGTTTGATTTTTCACATATAAGTCATACATTTCCTTAATCTTCGTAAGTCACTGAAATTAAATTTTATATGGCTTTTTAAGTAATTCTATCAATTAATAATTATTAATATTTTAAAATTCGGATAGTTTTGCAGTTAAAACCTAATTTTTTGTTCATTAGATATTGTTTTAGGATAACGTTCTTGCTGGTTGAAGAATCAAGTGTGCGCTAGATTGAAAATAAAGTGTATGGTATGAAAAGGGATATTTCTCATCAACATTTGTCCAACACTCCTGTTTGTTCAAAGGTTGCGGTTCCCTCTTTGTAAATAGACCACGTGCAGACATTCGTAAGACATAGACTTCTACATACTAAATGAATTTAAATTTCAGATTTTACAATATCAATGGAACGTCCATTGAATTTAGAAATAAGATTTATTTATTTGGATATAATATAGATTTGTTCTTGTATTATATGCGCTGATCCTTTCCCTACATGGATTTAAATATTTGTCTATAATAAAATAAAGACCAGCTTGCCGTTGGAAAGGAATTGCACAAGGACAGAGTGGGAATCCTTTCGTGGAAACCCATCAGTCCAAGGTCATTACGCGCCTCGTTAAAAGGGCTTTCAATCAAAGTAGTTGTGGAGAAGGCAAGTTGTAGGTTCGGTATAATAGAAAATGGTTATATACTCCATGTAAATTGTTAAAATCGGTGAAATAATAGAGCTTATATAGGTAATTTGATGGTGACATAAATATGTTAATTGGAATTATGCAAATGGATATAGATACGGATATAATTTGAGTGATTTATGGATGATTTGATTTTTTAGGGTTTGGAAATGTAATTCGTGATGTCTTTAATTTTATTTATAGAAAATTATTAACGTGCATGATTAAATTGAATTAGTATTTGGTTAGATTAATTGTTCATCAATATAATACATTTTTGTTAATAATTTTTATTTTTTGTTATTTTGAATATTTTTAAATTGTGAATTGTGTAATTATATCTTCTAGGTCTTTGAGATGGTTTTAAAAAATATTGATATATTTTTTATATAATATTATAAAAGAAAAAAGATATTCAAATCTAAAGTAGAATAGAAAGTCATAGAGCTTGTAAGAGACTAGTTCAATCGAGATAAAATAGTCTGTAGAAGTTGAGCTCAACCCTTTTGGTAACTAATGAAGAGTATTAAGTTGAAGTTTAGACACTATTAAAATACAAGAAATTAATAAATTTAATAGCAAGAGTAGCCATGGTCAGCCCAATTTAGTAGAAGTTGAAGGACTATATGACCAATGCATATTATAAAATAAGAAGTGAGTCATGTGAGCAAAGTTTGTAGCACTTATAACCAATGTGTTGCTCTAAAATGGTATCAATTAATTGTACTAAGATAAAGTGAAGGAAAACAAATTGAGGTACAAAATGGAGTGAAAATGTAAGACATGATGACTTGAGAATATTTTTGAGGAGAATATAACCTAGTTCCTATTGAAAATCAATCTCTTGGTTGTAGGCTACTTAGAAAATTGATTGAAGATATATGAATATACTCCTAAAAATAGTCATGCAAGTACAATGAGTGGTAAGATTATGCTTGTATGCCTTAGTGAGACCATGTAACAACTACCCAAATCATTAACTTATTAGTAAAATAGGTCAACTATTAGGAGTTTATTTCCCCCTTACTAGAAGATTAGTGGAAATGTTACTGTCAATCAAGTCACACTTTAGGAAGGGAACATTAATCACTCACTAAAACTTGATCATAATGGACTAAGAAATAAGGAAGGGTGAAGGATTTCCTCTTAATTTTATTCATGGAGAGATACATGTAGAAGCAGGATCAACATAATCCCTTTAAAGGAAATTTAATTGACTCTTCTTGTGCTCAAATGTCCTCATGGGTGGGATTGGTTTTAGAAGAGAGAATAGTATAATTTTGAGGGTAGTTAATGACTAAACAATCATCATATGCATGAAATATAACATTGTGAAATTATTGAAAAAAAATTGAAATGAACTAAGAAATGATAAAAACAACCCAATGCAAAATATTCAACAAAAATTAAGCAACACAATAGTGAGCTTGAGTGGTTCTTTTGGGAAACATAGTAGAATCAATGGTGATGTGAGCTCTGGTCGAGTGTTGGACGAAGTTTGTTCCCTAAAGGAAGCTAGCTCCTTAGGTGAAGATGGTTTTAATGGTGGGGTAAATATTGGTCTCTACCCCTCAAATAGTGAGTTTTGTAAATCAAACCAAATATCAGAATTAAGTTCAAGAGAAAATCTAGTATTTATGGTGCATGCTACTAGAGCTAATAGTTTTGGGGTCTTATACGATGGAGCCACTGGTATTGTATTTAAGTCCCTAGAGGGTTATTTTTGAGTTCTCATCAAATGTACTAATAATTTTGTGGACCCCACAAAATAACTAGCACTTTTTGGTCTTAAACCATATGGTAGGTCCTCTCTCTAAGATGTTGCGGTTAGAGAAAGATTTAAAAGTTTGGAATAATCTATTTTTTGTTCTTGAACCCCTACTTGATAATTTAATTTCTTCTTTAGAGTTCACAATTATCCATAAATTTTGCAGGGCTATGTCAAATATTAATGTTATTTGATCATTTGTTAAAAAGAAATGACAATCAAAAGACCATCTTTAGATTTATGCCCTTCCTAAGGGTTCATGTCTTATGTATTCTCCGATAAAGATAACTATGATATTTTTCTATACATAGGTTCATGGATGTTTTGTAAGATTCCCTATTCCTTTGAAAAGTGGTCTTTAAATTAGTTCACTTCAATAGATAAAAATGTCCATCTCAATTTGGGTGTGTCCATTGAGTTTTCCCCTAAATTTATCAAATGAAGAGGTTTTTAAGGGTTTTTCTTATTGGTATGAAGATATCTTGTTACATTCTAGTACAACTTTGAAATCCAGAAATTTTTTTGCAAGGATTTGTATTAATATGTGGGAATTTAAATGCCTCCCTTCTGAAACTCCCATAAATTCTATGTAGCATATTGTATGTAGGAGAATCAATATTGGAAAGGAAGAGAAAAAGGGTCCAAAATATTTTTTCCCTGGTTCTATTCCTCAAGTTACTATTATGAAGAAGACTTGGATGAAGAAGTGTGGACCTGCTAGTAATATTGAAGGGGTTTTACATAAGGGAACTGATGTCACCACTATCCAGGAATTATAGGGCGTTGAGCGAAGCAAGGTAATCCCTTATTATTTGGTGGTTAGGATAACTAAGAACACTTTTGATGAGGATTTATAGGGAAAGGTTTTGGAAACCAGACTGGGGATTCTCCCTCATCTCACTTGGAGAAAGGTCAAATAGTTGTTAAAATAGTTAAGCAATAGGCAGAAGTTAATATGGTTTTTGTGGAATCTCTAATCAAGTTTATTCCCTTTTGGGGTTGCTCTTGTTTTCTACAAGATGGGGAGATTAAATATTTAGAAGAAGTAGAGAGAAGTTTCTTTCTATCCATGGAAGAAATTCTTGTGTTGACATCTTGTTCTTAGATCCCTTCTACAATATCTCCTCCTCTTGAGTTGGAAATAGCTATGTAGTTGGTTTTGCTTATGTTAAGGACTGAGGATTTTGTAGAAGAATACCAACACTACAATGTTTTAACGGTTCCTTTTAGTTTCTTGAGTTATTATCTTTTTCTCTTGATGAATACATTTTATCTATACTAGAGGGAGTGTTTCTTGGAACCATTCAAAATAACGATGGCTTGAGGGAGGATGATGATTTATTGTTAGACCAATGAGAGCCTTATTAGTGGAAATTTTTTAATAGAATCAATAAAATAAAATAAAATCCCCTAACCCACTAGTGAAATTACGATCAATCTTAATAACCTCAAGACATATATTGGTGGTAAAAAGTATGGACCAAGTAGGACAACAAGAAAGCATCTTGAAGAATCCAATATATAGGACATAGAATATGGGAGATAGTTTACCATCCTTGAGGTTTTCTCTCTAAGTCATGAATGAATATTATCTCTTTGAATATTAGGGAAATTAATTCCTCTTATAATAGTACATTTTGAGGAATTTTGTTTGGAATTTATAAAACTAGAAGTACTTTTGATTCAAGAAAGAAAGATGGGAAAAGAGAAAGGGGAGTGATTATCTTTGTTTAAGAATGGAAAAGTAGATGGATGCAGTTATGATGTGACTTCTAGGGGTTGTTATAAGTATGTCATTAAAGATGAGGCTTTAATTTATGATAATATTATTATATGTATCATATTTTTCCTCTTAGAGATGAATTCTAGGGGATTGTTTTGATTATTTATGCCACCAAGTCTAAAGATGGAAGGGCTATTTTTTGAAAAGGTTGGAAATGTTTATATTTACCTTTTTGGTTGAATACTAGCTAGTAATAGGTGATTTTAACTCTGCTCTTGAGGATAGTGATAAGATTGATGGGATTGATTCCCAGTCTCTTCTCAGTGGTAGACTGGATTTGATTAATTTTATTATTTAGTAGGCTATTTTGGATATGTATCTTAAAGGAGGGAACTTCACTTGGTCCAACTATAGGAATAATAGTGATCTCATCCAAGTAATTAGGGATAAATCACTTCTTTCTATTGATTGGATTAATTTTTTTTACTTCTTTGTGTCCTTGATTACTAAGGATAGCCCTAATCCTTTTCATATCTCCTTTGTAGCTAACCCATTGGTTGTTAAAAGGAACTTCTCCTTATATTTGAGTATAAGTGGTTAGAAAATCCTAGTATTGCATATATAATTGAGCAGTAGTTGCAAGTGAATATTGATGGCATGACTATGTTTAAAGTGGCTACAAACTCTGCTATACTAGGGATAAAATGAAAATATGAAATAAGGACATCTTTGGTGATATTTTATTTTAGAAGACAATGATTAGGTCTAAGTTGGATGAAGTAAAAATAGAAATTCAAGGGATAGGTATCATAATATTGTAGCAAATAAGGAATTATACTTCAGATAGAGATCTAGATCAATATGGCTAAAGTTGGGAGATAGGAATAGTAGATTTTTTCATATGAATTCTTATAAGCATACTATTTCTAGCAAAATTTCTTGCACATCCTTGGGGGATACTAGGATGAAGTTAGATAATAATAGTTTATGAGTGTTTGTTGGATTTTTTGTGACCATTTGTCCAAAGATAGGAAATTGAATGTTGGTCCTTATGAGATACCTAATGAGCCTATTTCTCATTTCCTAGATAATTTGGATATCTATCAACTTGTCTATATTCCTTCCTTTGAGGAAATTAGAAAATTGAGTTTTATCTTTTGAAGGTTTGAAATCTTCGCACCTTGATGGTTTCTCAATGTTTTCCTTCTAGGATTTTTGTGGTGTGGTTAGGACTAATATCTATGATGTTGTTATGAATTTTTTTCACTCTAAAAATATGCTAAAATAGATTAAGGAATCATGTATTATTCTCATCGCTAGAAATATGGGGATGGAGACTTCTAATTAGTTAAGGCCAATCATCTTTTGTAACTTGATTATTATTGTTTTTCAAAAGTTCTCACCTAGATTTTGTTGGCTATCCTATGTTCAATTATTTCCTGCCAATAGAATTTATTTGAGTGTTGCAGACAAATCCTGGACTCAACAGTTAAAGTTCATGAAGTAATTTATTTGACTCATTATTAAGATTCTTAGGAGTTTGTTCTCAAACTAGTTTTGTCCAAAGTCTATGCTAGGGTTCATTTTTATTTTTTGTTCAAAGTGTTTAGATCATTTGGTTTTGGTTATTTATTTATTCGATTAGTTGGCTAACTTATAAGAACATCTTCTATGATAGTCATTGTGAATGAATCCTCTTCCTGATTTTTAAAATTTACAAGAAGCCTTCAATAAGCAGACCATATCTTCCCTATTCTCCATTCCATAATGTTTGAGATGCTTAGGTGATTCCATTTTTTTAAAGTTATGGATGGTTCACTTATGGGTATGTGGTCATCCTCTATGAACATAGTTTTCTCCCATGATCAATTTTTTAATGATATAGTTCTTGTGGGTTAGTTATCTATTAGAAAATCCAATATGTGTAGGGATTATCTCTAGTTGTAAATTGAGTCCTCTAGAAAACTTTTCAATTAGGAGAAGAGCTCTTAACTATTAATCGATACCATGGAAAGAAGACAAGTTGAGATTGTGAATATTTTGGAGTGCTCAATCAATAGCCTCTTGATATCCTACCTTGACCTCCCCTCTTGGGCATAATCACTTGTAGTCCTTTTGGTCATCTTTGGTAGAATAGTTTTAAAAAGAACTAGTTGGATGGAAAGGCTCTTTGGTAAGCATAGATAGGTAACTTCAACTAATTAAGGCCACTTTGCAAAACCTCTCAATTTATGCCCTTAGTCTCTTCAAGTTTCCTAGTAAATTTGTGGAGGAAATTGAGAACATTTATAAATATTTCCTTTGGAATAGTGCTCAAGATTAAAATAAAATGGTGTTGGTATCTAGGGAGACAATCTAGAAACCAAAGAAGTGGGGTTTGGGGATTAGATCTATTCGATAAATTAATCTGGCCCACACTGATAAGAGAACTTGGAGCATATTTGATGATCAAAATGATTGGAACCATATTATTAAGAGAAAGTACCTATTTTCATTTTAGAATTATTAGGATTTCCTTAACTATGATATCAAGTTAGATGGATCATTTATTTGGAATGGTCTTAAAATGAAAAGGAGATAGATTTTCTGAAAGTTATATGGAAGTCAGGGAATGGTCAAAGTACTAGTTTCTTCGATGAAAAATGGAATTTTGAAAAGTCCATTTCCTCCTTTGGGAGTTTTCCTCCTTTCTAAGATACACTCTTTCAGACTATTGCTTGTATAATAAGGGATTGTGAGTGCATAGACCTTTTCTTTGTGAACCCTTCCCTTTCTCCTTTGTAGATTTCTATTAATTCTACGATCTTGTGGTATTTGTGGATAATTTTCTTATTTGGGTTGGTGCTCCTTCTAGAAACTTATTATTTTCCTTGGCTATGGAGGGTTCTCTTTTCTAGATCTCCTTGCCTCCTATTTGGCATTCTACCTGGAATATGTTTCTTATCCATAAATTAACATTTTATTTTGGATGTCTCTTGAAAAGAAATCATAAAATTAGACAAGGTTCTCTACAATAGGGGTATGGTATTTCCTAATAATTCTTTCCTGTGTGAAGGAAAGGCTTAATTTGTCAATTATATCTTGCTTGTCTATCCTTTTCCTTGGGTTATTTGGACTTAAATTTTCTAGAAACAAAACTTCCATTGGGTTATGCTTAGCTTAGTAAATGAGTTATTTTTGATGTGGAATTCAATCATATACATGTAGAAAGGAATCTTTGGTTGATTTTGGTACCTCATATTATGTTGAATTTATGGAAGGAGAGAAACAATAGGGCTTTTATAGACTCTTCCACTTTATGCTCTCTCTTAATTGAAATAATTAAGAGAAATATTATTGAAAACTACAAGATTAGTTCCCACCATGATATTGAACTTAATGTTGATGGAAGTCTTGGCATTTGAAAAACACCAAAATCTATTATCAAAACAAAATGGGAAATTACCAAATGGAATAATCCCCCATAGGGTTCGATAAAATTGAACTTTGATGGTGTGGCTAATGGTTACCCAAGTACAAAGAGGTGCGGGGAAATAATAAGAGATGCCAAAGGAGATTAAAAAAAATATTTTCTAGTAGAATACCATTTGGTAAAGGCCATGGAACTCCTTCACAACTTTAAACTAACATAAAAGTTCCAATCAGGAAGTATCTTGATAAAGGGTGATTAGGAGAATATCATAAACTTTTTTTCTAATAAAACTTTTCCCTCTTGGACCATTCAATTTTTAAAAAAATTAAAAAAGAATTATTAATAATCTTAAGTAAGTATACATATCACACATATATAAGGAAGCTATTGGGGTCATTGGCATATTAGCTAATATGGCTATCAATTCTAATACAATGATATGTTGGAATTATGTAGTAGGCATTAATGAAAATTTAAAATACCTAATTTAATATGACAAAAATTGTATAAAATTTATCATTAATTTTTAATTACGAAGATGTATTCAAGAAAAAAAGGACAACAATTGTAATGATTTTGAGTGTGCTAACTTGAAGAAGTGAAAAAATTCCACACTTTATGATTATTTTGTTACTATTTTGTTTGTTTGCAAAAGTTACCTTTTGTGAAGAGACAAGTTTTAGAGTGACCTCAAAGTTCATCTTCTCTGCAATTATTTGCATGGGTGGAAATTTGAAAACAAGATAGCACAATAATTATAAGAAATAGAAAAGTGAAAATGAATTTTGGGAGAAGATGGAGAGTGGTGGACTAATTCCACATATGAAGAGGATGAAAGAGTATAAGTTAAAGCTCACATCACATCTTATCAAGTGTTGAGAAATGGTCATATGCTGCTGGTAGGAAGATGTCTACAGTTGATCATTAATGTCATTGAAAATATTAGTAGTCTAAATCCTAAATTTATGCACTTATTTTATGATAAGAAGGTTTCTGCATTACTGGTAAAAGCTTTCCCTAATAAAGGTCATGGTAAAATTGTTAAGGATGCTGACAGGGTGTATGTAGTTAACACACTAAAATTTTTCAAACTATAATTCTAAATGGAGTATATTATTCTGAATGGTCATTATAATAGAGCCCACTCCTACCAATTTTTGTTGTTAAACTAGTTCAGTCACAAAAGGAAAGTGTGTTTCCAATTCTAGCTATTATTCTCATTGATTGAGACGATCAAGGCTCATGGAGAGAAGTCTAACAAGTCTATTCTATTCAAAGATTTAATTTATCTCATTTTTTACTACATAATAAAAAAATGTCTTGAACATTTTTTTGCCTGGCATACATGAAAATAAGATACACCTACTAATTTGAGGAGTAGAAAAAACTAGGGAAAGTAGATCATGGTTGACTTAGAAAAGGCCTCTCCTAGGTTAGAGAAATGAGGGAAGCTTGTAGTGAATTACAAGGAAATGAAAAAAGAATTAGAGGGGGAAAATATGGAAGACCTGATGAAGGAAAACTCTACTAATGAGGAAGCGAATAACATGGATTTAAAGGACGAAGTGGAAATTTCTTAGTGCTATGTGTTTGTGGAAATATTATTTTGTCATTCCCTTTCTATTCCTACTCCCCTATCTCATAGCTTTGTGCTGAAGGAGGAAATTTCCTATTGGATGTAAAGATGAAAATAATGAAATGAATAGTAAAGGGAATGCTTTAGAGAATGACAAAGAGGCCCCTGTTTTGGTAGACTCTGTGGATTTTAAGGAGCATGAAACCAGAATTTACCCATCGAGACAAGAATGACATAGAGGGTAAAGAATGACTTGGAGGTCAAGGAAAATAATAAAGATCAAGGATATTTTGTGTCAACATTGATCTTGACGTCGACCTACCCCATACAAAATCTATATATTCAATTAGGTTAAGAAACCCTAGTTTTGAAATCCAGAACCTCTTCTCAAAAAACTTGTAGATGTCCACAAGATGGAAGGATAAAATGCTAACATGTAAAAGAAGAAAATTTAGCAATGTAGAACATCATTGCAATGTTGATGCAATTATGTTTAGTATAAGAACATGAATGTTTTTACAATAGCTTTGAATAAACATAAGAACCCAGAAGTGAAATCACATAAGAAAAAATATCATGAATGTATTTTATATCAGTATGCCTTCCAATGCTGAATTCTTATGTAGATATAGATCTCATCTTTCCTAGCCAAAATCCACTATGAAGATATATCTAGAAGGAAGAATGGATGATGGTTAATGAAGATCTTAAAAAATTGGATGAAGAATTACTTCCTCTCTTTTTTTCTTGAGAAATCCTTAAATAAATCTTGAGAGCCTTAGTATGGATAGGTTGTGTGTTTGGAAGATTATCAAATAAGCTGAGAATACCTCCTTTTATACAAATTTTAGGGAGAACCTAGAGAAGGGAAGACTTGTGCTAGCAAGAAAAACAACTATTTGACATATGACCCAAAATTTGTTTTAAAAAATTATTTGGGTAAGGGAAAAAATTAGCCTTATCACCTAGGTAAATATAGCCACATCTCATGCACTACATAAGGGATGACCTTGTCATTGTCATCAAGATTAAAAGCCCTAGAAATATTCTCTAGATTCAAAGAATGTTGAGGTATCAAGAGAAAATAGTGATATATAGTAGGAAAACCTTTTTAAAAATGCATATAAAGTATAATTTATGTGTTTAGGTGAATAAATGGTAAACTAAACATATAAATGGTTTTGAGAAAAGTTGGAAGAAGAAAGGATCTTGGTTTAAGTAATTAAATTAAAATGAGGAATTAATTTACTGAACCTCACTATGGAGGAGAAAAAGTTCTTAAAATAAATTGGTTCCATTTGAAGATGTTATATTATGTAGATTCATTATTATGTTTTCACTTAATTAATAACTCCTTCATGTGGTCTATATCAATCACTTGCTAGTTTGGATCCAACTAAGGAACCATTCTACATGTCTATCTCAACAACCATGTCTAATAAATTAATATAATTATATAGCTATAAATGACTTTATTAGCTTTTGATATTAATAACAATAATAAATGGGTGTCTTTCCTAGTATAAACAACCATAGTGAATGCAACACTATTTGTTTACAAAGAACTCACTGACTAGGATCATAAACAATGCATTAGCCACCCGTTAACATAAAAGAAGTACCTACGAGAGTTAACACAACTTCTATCAAAATCATTAATGCTGATAGTTTCATACCAATTACTAGAAAGAAAAACTAATTAATCTAGTACTATCAAAGTTCATATAAAAAGTTTTCATATTGGCTATGTAGGACTAGAGGATAACCTTATTAAAAAAAACCATAATGAAAATAGTTAAAAAATTAACATATAATCAGTTGAATCCATCATATTTTCTTCTCCTTGGGAGATGGTGTGGGGGGGGAGGGGGGTGGGGGTGGGGGGTATGGGGGGTGCAGGATGGTTTTCCCAGTAGCCTGTATCTAGCCAGTCATCTGATAGGAACCTATACAATGTATTGGAACTCTCATCATCTTTCCCCATCTTACGTGGCCTTTTCTACTATTAAAAAAGATAGTGGTTGTTGTAGAATGCATAATGTTTACAAAAAAATTTCTAGAGTGATGAACCTTCTATTCAAATTAACCAGTAGGTTCTTCTAATCATATAGACCAACCTAGATACTCTTCAATTCATGTTCCACCTATTCGAAAGTATATTTTTTCAAATTGGGGGTGGGAGGGGGTCCTAAATAGTGGGGTACATGATAGGTCTTAAAGGGGCCAAAGGTTGAACAAGGGGTTTCTCTGATAGAGAGGAAAAATGGGGGACCTCTTTAGGATTTATAAGAGGGGAAGTAGCATTCAAGTGAGAGATAATTTTCCCCCGATTATCATCCTTTGTTGTAAAATCAACAATTCCAATTAAGGGTAGCTGAGAGATAGTGTCTTTTTCCTAAGAGAATTCTTCACCATCTTGAGGTATATCCTCCTCTTCCTCCATGTAGATGTTCCTCCTATCTTTATGCTTCCTCTTGCCATGAGTTTATTTTAACCCACTCCCTTAGACTAACAATCCGAGTATATATATTTTGGACTATCATGTTTTTCCTCCATGTTTTTATTTTTGTGATTATTGGAAATTATACTTAATCTTTGACTCCCCCCAAAGGACTCAATTATTATCTTAACAAAGTCAATAAAAAATTTATATATTATGTTTAAAGGACACTGAGGTTTTGTACAAATGGAAGAAGGGGAATCCTAGAAAATAACGAGCTAATTAGGAATGTAGGTGGAAACCACAATAAGGGAGGTGTTGGGGGTCATGGGATGGACTAAAAAAATAATATGGAGAGGGAACATGGTAAAGTGAAAGTTGTAAATCCATAAAATTAAGCCTTGAGGAAGAAAGGTACAGTCTCTACCTTTGTATCTACTCATCCTTATATCCATGAGATATGCCTCTAAATATTGTTTTAAAAAGAAAGGAAAATAAATTTCACCATGATAGAAACATTAGCTCAAAAGGGGGAAGTAGTAATAGTAACACAACTTGTGGTGGTCCTCCGAAGCCATGTATTTTATGATAAAATAATAGACATCATTCCATATTGGCTTGAATCTTTTCCCCATAAAATCCACCTCTTGGTTGAATTAACTTTTTTTTCATTGAAGAAACAATTAGTACTTGTCCTAACTATGACTTTAGTCACCCTTCTCGCTTCTTTCCTTGCAATGAAAGACCAATATCTTGAGAAATAACTTCCTCATTAATCTAAAAAGTAATACCATTTATGGTCACCTTACTATCATTTTAAGAGGTAATAAAATGCATAGACATCAACTCATCGTAGCTTTCCATGGTGTTCATGAATGACAAAAACCACCCTTAGTGATATACATCTAGGAATGTTCCTTCTTTCACAATTCACTCTCAAATTTCTAGAGCTTAATTTTATATTTGTTTCATCCCATATCAACTAGAAACTCAAGCTCCTCTATTTCCTCAAGCATGAAAACCTTAAGGGAATTGCAGAGCATATCTTTTACTTTACAAAAAAAACCATGTCAAACTATTAAAGTTTAGGGAAAGGATTAAAGTAACCCTTCTAGAGAGCTTTGAAATCATGATTATTATTCCAAGTTCCTTGATTAGAAAGAGTACTCTCATACTAATTATTATTTAGAGTAATTTCATTGGAAATATCTTGAGGAAAAATCATCGAACGTGTGAGAGGTTATTTGAAAAAGCCCCTTAATTAAAGTTGTGATTTTGGGAATTACCCATATAATAGAAATAATGCCTTATAGAGGTATCATTAATCTTTAATCCCTATGTGTACTTGAAAATGTAACTCCAAATCTGAAGAAAATCTTCCTTGCAAGAATTTTGTAGAAAATTATAGATGAGATCATAAGTACTTGGCATGATAACATACCTCTCAATGTCGTCACTCATAAACTAAAAGGTAATGGTCCCATTATTCTAGTTATGGCATATGTTATTGATTATGTGTGCCTTCACTTACAAAAAGTTTGAATTTCATGCAAGAGAGATGCTAGTTATTTCCAACACACAGTCCAGTCACTTAAAAATCTAAGCACATCATTTTGTTAGTCACCTTGTTCTCCTCTTAGAATGTGTATTGAACTTTGATATAATACATTTTTTAAGGAGAAGCCAAATGTTAGATAACACAATTGCTAATGCCCAAACATCCTTCAACTTTTGGTTCACAACATCCACAATCAACATATAATCTTCTATAATCAGAATCTTACATTTTCTTAGGTGGTCATGAAATTGAAACCTCATTTTAGTGATAGAGCTCTATCCATATTTAAAGAGTTAGTTCTGAATTTACTAGTATAGGCCAATATGGTTTTTTCTCAACCATCTCTAACAATTCCACCACTAGCAATGTAACCATATTTTGAACCCCCATCAAAGTTTAGCTTCACCAATCCACCCAAGGGGTGGAGTGGCAAAAATTGTTGGTAGAAACCAACTTCTTTGAGCTATCAAAGGAATTAGCATTTGCAAGGCACTTCCAACCAATAGAAACATGGTGATCCTAGGTCAAGGGGAACTATTTGACATCTTGTATTTAGCCACATCTATGTTTTCATGTAGTATTTTAATGATCATAATTGAAAATCCCTCTACAGTCATCTTAACCTTCCTAAATATCATGTTATTTCTTTCCTTCCAACACTCCAAGAAACATGTGAAGATAAACATTTCCAAAAGAGTTGGGTTGGGGATGGCTTTAGTAGAAAGGATAATCCAAATATCAAAAAATTGATGATATTTTTTACTAGAGACCTAGTTGATGTTGAACATGTTCAAAATGGATGTCCAAATATAAGAAAGAAAAATCCAGGATAGAAAGAGCTAGAAAATTTTGTCCTCTGCTTGTTTTTAGAGAATATATATGTTAGGAAATTGAAAACCCCATCTTATTAGATTATCTACAATAATTTTTTTTTTCATGGAGAGTGGCCCCCTTGAAAAAAATAATGTTGGGGGTTAGTTGATGCATCCATACTTTATCCTAGTAAAGGGTGGGGACCTTTGAGTCAATCAAATGAAGATAAGCAGATCTGACCAAGAGGTCGCTCAATCAGGTTTTGTCCCAACTAATTTTTTCATGTGATGAGGAATAATAATTATAATGATGTTGAACATCTCATTTAATGCCTTAATAATCACCAAATTATGATGAGGTCTCATCTAGATAAGGTAAAAAAATTCCATTTGTGCGAGTTGGTAATATAATTGGAAACTAGATGGACAAATTTGACATGATTTTTTTTCTATAGATTAGGGGCTTGCCTCCCATCCAATTGTTCTTCCATAATCAAATATTATCTCCCTAAGTTACCTAACACAATAGACCCCATTCAAGGGATGTGTGGTTCCTGATCACATTGTTCTAAACCCTATAGCCATACAAAAGGTCTGTGTTAAATAGTTGGGAGATAAAAGAGGAGCCAGTGAGGTATTTGGATTTCATAATTTTCATCTAGAATCTCAAGTTTTTTTTCCATCTTCTAGCCAAACTTAGTTAGAAGAAATTTTCTAAGATCACCAAAATTTATAACTCCCGACCCCTACCCCCCATATAGATTAAGGTTTACAAACATACTAGTCATCTTAAAATTGATGTACTTACTTTTTAAGACCTCTTAGCACCCTTGATTAATTCCTCTCTTAGGCCATGTATGTATGTCTTCTCAATGTCTCTTTTTATCCTCTCTCATCTCATTTAATTCATCTTTGTCATCTCTATCTTTCTGATATGTTCTTCTAAGTGTTGTTTTTCTACCTGTTTGACCAAATTAAACTATTATCTCTTAGTTTCACCTACTTCTCGTAGACCTTTAAGAGCCATGTATTTCCTAACCTTTAGGACCAAGTCAACCTAGAGTTGTCTAAGTCAACTTGGGATGGAATAGGTTGAAGTAAGTCAACCTAGTCCTCAGTGGTTGTAGGTTTCGCTGCCTAATATTCCTCAAGTTTTCCAACTAGTTAATTTTAGTCCCTTTCCAATCTGAGTTATTTTCCCACTCAAGAAAACATATATAAGGAGTCTTGGGGTTTTCATTTTAATATCTCATCACGTTCACAACATTTATTTCTCAAGAAATTCAAGCATTCAAGTAATCAAGGACACTTTCTTCATGCATTGAAGGGTTCTTTGTTTGCATTTCCTCTTCAAGATCTAGCTTATTGTTGGCCATGTAGGGTGGAGATATACATTGAGGCATTAATTATCTTCATCATTAATGTAGATTTATATCCATGACACCATGATATGGTTATGGTAGATTCATTGCGATTACGGAGATATTCTACACCCTTCATACTGAATTTAAGATCTACAACATGGGTATGTGTAGGATGATGGTGTGTCAAAATGTGGTGAGTTGAAAAATATGTAGTTTTGAAATGTCTAAAAGCATTTCAAAATATATTCCAAACCTTTTCCCATGCATCCTAATACTAAACAAAAAAATAATTAATACGTTTATAAGGCTTGCTATATCATTGGGTACCAACCCTATATGGGCAACTTAAAAAAACTCCCAAAAATGTGCTTTTGGCCTATTCTTGTGTGTTTTTTTTACATCAAACATGTAGTTGGCGACTTTTTTTTCACAAAAAATTGATGAGATAAAAAGGAGTTGTTAAGAATATTCCTAGCTTTCCATAAATGTAAGGTTTGTTAAAATACAAGTTTAGTAAGTAATTATTACTCTTTTTTCTAATAGAGTTACGTATAAAGTGTTGATTGACACACTGCTTGAAAAGAAACTATAACATTCAAATGATACAATATTTTTGAAATCCAAAAGATGCATCACATTCTATGCTTATTCTACTAGAAGGAAAAAAAAGGACAACTATAATTTTATAGAGTTTTGATTTAGTTAAGGTGGTCAAACATGAGAGTTTTTTATTTCTATAATAGTAAAGTGGAAAATTAATAATTATTTATTTATTTAGAATAAAAATACCCAAAAATATGTGCCACATCTAGGCACGAGTCTACTTTTTCTATCTAAAATATTATTTAAAAATATTATGATTCAATTTTGATAAAGGTGGTCAAACATAGATCACCTTTTGATTTTTGTACTAAATTTTTTGTACTACTACATTAAAATTCAAAATTTTGACCAATAATTTTTTTTTTTTTTTTTTCAGATAAGGCCTAGTAGTTCAATTTACTAGAGATTATTTTCTCTCAACTTTTTGATATAAATTTTATAATATGTAGAAAATTGCACATCAAGTTGACATCACCCTGATTTGCTGAAATTTTATTGCCACTTAAGAGAATAGTTTGGTTAACCATGATCCTGCACATACCCACATACAATGAGACAACATCATTATTGACATGGTTTTTCTTAAAAAGTAAGGTGAATATTTAGATTTATCTTCTATCCTTTACATTTACATCTATCATTAGCAAAGGAAAACACACCCCCCCCCCCCCACCCTGCCACCCAAAATAAAAACAAACCCAAAAAACCTTCCTTCCTATGATGATTTGTAGGGTAGCAATAGAAATATTACAGATTTAGAATCTACTCTTTAGGAGCTTTCTAGAGAAGTTGGTTTCATGTCGCCAGATTACATCAACCTTATCAAAGGACAGCCTTCCAAGTCAACCTAATCCTTCACCCTCCTTTTTTTGGGAACATTATTGGGTTGTGTTCATTTCATCATTTTATCTTGAGATTCATGGACAAATATGCTAAAATAGTACATATCTATGAGTTTTGGTCCTAAAATACTTCGCCCTCTCTACATTTGAAGAAAATTATTTTATATTTTATTTTATTTAAAATATTTACTCTATATCTATATTTTAATTGGGTTAAAATTGTATTGACATATAATCTAAATTTACATTATTTAAACATCTAGTTCAATTTCATATTGATGCTATCCTTTCAAGGGGAAACTACTAAATTTCTTGTATTGCATTCCCCTTCATAATTTAAATTTATTATTGGTTCCCTTCTTCCTTTTATTTATAGATAATCTAATTTGGATAAAAATTGGAACCCTATTTGGAAATTAGCCTCTTTCACTTTTGTATTTCTTTGAATGGAGACAAGGAGGCATGTAGTACTATTAAGATTCCTCTCTTTTCCAACTAAACATTTTGGTGAATCCAACTTCACACCTCTTTCTTTTGCTGATAGACATTTTACATTACCTTCTTGTGGATTTTTGAGCTATATCCTTTGATCTCCTTTATTTCCGTCTTTGTATTAGGTATTTATATCACTGTAGTGCATCTAAATATAATTTTTTTTCATTTGAGGTATTTAGATCTCCCTTTACATTTCCTTTCACTAGAGACATTATCTCTCCTCGATAGATATGATGAAGGTTCTATATATTCCATCATTTAGGTTCACCTTTTTAAGGATTATCAACCTCTATTCATTAATGGTGACAGTATTTGTGATAAATCTCTTATGCATAATTTTGACTATGAAAAAGATACCAAGATGATTGCTACAATTTCTTTTGAATATAACAAGAATTAAATTTCTTCTTGTCCTAATCCTCCTCTTACTAAGAAAGGTGATATTACAAATACTTTCATCAATGTGACCTTGCCTTCATAAGATGCTCCTAGTAGAGATGATTCATTAACTAACATCCATAATCCCTATCCTAAGTAATCCTTAGAAAAATAGAATAATGATAATTTACTCAGAGCTCTCTTTTCTAGTCATGAATCGATGGAAAGGAGAGAACTTTATCAAGTAAACATGGTTCATATTCCTCAACTTCTTACTAAACCTATCATCACTCTCAACTATTCTCCTTCATCAAATGAACCTCTCCTTACCATTAAGGATTGTCCTTAAAAAACTCTTAAAAGGAAATCTAGTGATTATTTGGATTATCATATAGTGCCTCACACCTATTGTATGAGGAATAATCATCAACCTACAAATGACAACCCACCTTCTCAAGCTATTCTTCCCCCTTTTCCTTGTATTTCTCAAAACATTTAGTTAGATTATGATTTCTATCGCAATTACATAATACCCATGCAAAGATTTCTCATTGGGAACTTATTCAAACATCTCTTACATACCATGAAACAATGAAAAAATATTTATTTTTTCTTCCTAATTTGTATTCTAATAAATATAACATCAATTCTATTTTACAATGCATGAATGCTATCTTATATCTATCTAAAATCATGTTTACTAATGATGATTTACCTCCTAAAGAGATTCAAGATCATGATGACACACTTCTGATAACTTTCCTAGTCAATGATAACCTTATTCATTGAAATCTATTTGATAATGGATTTGGCCTTAATGTTTGTGGTATGGATATGCTCAAACAAATTAATATTGATATTTGACATATCAAACCTAATAGTAGTTCTATTTGAGGCTTTGGTAATGTTTCTAAGAAAACTTTATGCACAATAAATTTACATATCAAACTAGGTCTAGTTGTTTTGAATACTCATATGTATGTTATCCCTAGACCTCTTGATTAAAACCTCCTTTCAGGTAGACATTGGTTACATGCTACACATGTTATTCCTTCAATTCTTCATAAAAAAAATCAATTTTATCTATAATAATGTGATCTACACTCTTCATGTAAATACTAAGCCAAATATTTGTGTAAATGTTAAGGAACAAAAACTCTAGAATCTAAGGATGACCCTCCTTCTAGCAATACCCTTCCATGTGATGATTATGGATCCTTATATTTTACACCAAACTTTATTGGGGAATATAGAGTTAAGGAGCTTCCATTCATGAGAAATCGTGAAACTCTTCCCTTCACCAACTTTATTTCTACTTCCACTCATGATAAATATATTAAATGTGGTAATAAAAATTGAATTCCCTTTGGAAATGGGGGGAATAGGCACTCCTTTAACACCATTATTGATCATAATTTAAGATGTTCTCTACAATGTATTGAATCTCATTCTTTGTCAAAAACATCTTCTCACATGTCTTCTCCTACTAATTAATAACTAGGCCTAAATGTAGAAATAAACATAGTAAAAAGTTATGAATGTTTCATTTTACATGTATTGCCATTATCATGACAACTCTACTAATAATTGTCAAGCTTTACATCACATGATAAAACAACTCATTAATAATGAGGTTAATCACATATCTCCTTATAATGAGATCTCTTTTACTTCAGCTTCTTTAAATAAAAGTTGAGTCCCTATTATATCTCTCCATGTCATGCAACATTGTCAAAATTCTCTCTAGGGGGTCATTTGAATACATGGTTTTCTCTATGGGTAGCATAATAGGTTTGGTTTTCTCTTCTCTTATTTCTAAACTTGGAGGGAAAGGGAATCATGTCCTTCTTTTTTCACTTTCTGAAGGATCCATTATTTTCTTTATTTGAGTGCTATTTTTTTTTATCATGAGGCATTCAATCTTACATCATTTGAAATTGGATTTTCATTTTATATAAATAACTTACCTTGGAGTTTCATAATAGTGTATCATCTTTTCAAGGATTTTCCTTCTTTACTTAATTCATGGTGTCTCTCCATTCGACCCCTCCATGACCTCATAGGAACTATGACCTCTTTGGTTTGGATTTACTGTTGCTTGTGGATACTATCTTGATGGTGAAATTTTTTTTACCCTTCTTCATTGCTTCCTTAAGATGAAAAAATAAGAAACTATTTTTCTATCTTATGGAAGGGGCATACATGGTCCCCTTATCCTTTTCTTATATGGTTTTATTGTAGCATGATACAACTTTCTGGGATAGCTACTCTCTCTATTTATACATGTCTTAGATTGGTTGACTAGCATTGTGCACACACTTACTAGACCATTTGACCCATTCTATTGCATACACAAATCATTATCATAATATAGGAGTACCATATCATGTGAGTGTAAAGCCTTCACAAGGTGCAAACTTGTGGAATTGACTACCACAAACACAAACTTGCAAAACAATTCAATCTTTTCCCTTTCTTTACTTTATGGATTGACTATCATGAACATAAACCTATTAGACCATT
Organism: Cupressus sempervirens; assembly: GCA_028749045.1. Classification (NCBI taxonomy): domain Eukaryota; kingdom Viridiplantae; phylum Streptophyta; class Pinopsida; order Cupressales; family Cupressaceae; genus Cupressus; species Cupressus sempervirens. The sequence continues at coordinate 699,396,164 of CM053786.1, read as the reverse complement.
TGACCCTAGCTTCCTTTATTTTATTTCATGGGATTGACTATTGGGTACACAAATCTACAAGACTATTTAATCATATCCCCTCCTTCGCGATTCACAATAATGAACACAAACCTTATTGAGAAATTTTATCACACCCCTTTCTTCATTTCCTATAAGTGACATCTCTGATATTTTGATTCTATAATTTAATGAAGAATCTAGTTTCTTAGGGGTATTTATATGGATTCTGAATATGGCTTAGAGCACTTTAGCCTTTATGGCTTGGTACGATTTCTAGGTAACCTTGAAATCTATTTATTGTTCCTAGCTTGATGATTTATTTGTCTCCTAAATTGTGATTATATCATATTTTTATTTTGACCTAATTTAACATTATTTTGAGGCAAATCATACTTCCACTAAAGTTGGGGCTAAATGCACAGTCTTAAAATGGACCCAGTTTCCTCTTAAGTCCATCTAGGAACCTTTCCATAATTCCTCTCTTGGGACATGGATGGAACTATTCTCAATTTCTCTTTTCTCTTTTCCCCTCTCATTTTACTCTTCTTTATCATATGTCTCATTTTGATATGATCGTGTAGGTGTTGTTTTGCTACTATTGACCATACAACTTTATTATCTCTCAGTTTCACCTACACCATCTGTTGAAATTTTTTGAGACCTATTTATCCTAACCTCTTAGACGAAGTTTACCTAGAGTCATTTAGGTTGAATTGGGATGGACTTACTCAACCTAATTTTACCTAGTGATTGGTGGTTTTGAGTTTTAGGGTTCAAAAGTCCTTGTATTTTTGAATTTGTTAATTTTACTACCCATTAGCCTCATTTGTTTTCCCACCCAAAAGAAAATATATAAAGAGGCTTGGGGGATTCATTTTTATATCTCATCTTATTCATGAAATCTAATTTTCTATACATTCAAGCATTCAAAAGAAGGAGTTCAACCATTCAAGCAAGGAAGCATGTTTTCTTCATGCATTAAAGGATTTATTGTTCCCATCTTATCTTCAAGAACTATCTTATTATTGGCCATCAAGGGAGGATATCTATATTTAGGTATTCATTATCTTCTTCATTGATGCACATTTACTTCAATGGATCTATGACATGGTTATGGTTGATTTGTTGTGAATCTGGATATATCCTACAACCTTCATACTAAATCATCTACAACATACAACAAGGAAAAATCCTTATTGAAAAAGTTTTTTCTTATAAATGAAGGTAAATATTTACATTTACATTTATCACTTATGGTTTATTCCTTAACATAGAGATTGACCAATACAAGCCCTTCTCGAATATAACCCCCAAAACCCTTCTTTTCAGTGTTTATTTGTAGGATAATAGAAAAAAGCTTATAGATCTGGAATCTACTCTTTGGGAGATTTCTGGAGAAGTCATTTTTAGGTTACTAGCCTACATCAACCTTGTTGGAGGATGTACTTCCAAGTATACCTAGCTCTTATTTCTCCTTTTTTAGGGATATTTCTTAGTTTTTTTCATTTTGATTAATTTAAAGATTCATGGATGGATATTCTAAAATAGTTAAGATCTATGAGTTTTAGAGCTAAAATAAATTTTCATCTACTCATTTCAAGGTGAGTCTTTTATATTTTATTTACTTTTATATATTCCGCTATATCTATATCTTAATTGGCCTAACTATAATCACATAGCTGTTAACCTCATAATGGTTTTTGACACTTGAGTGCCAATACACTTAACCACTTTCTATATTGGAGCTGAGTACACCATGTGTGCCAAGCCACAACATGAGCCGAGTTAGGAAAGACTTCAGGTGTCGAGTGATCTTCATGTGCCGAGTAGTCTTTAGGTGCCAAGTGATATTCAAGTGTCGAGTCATAGATGATGCCGAGCAATACATAAATGAAATAAGTGATGAGTAAGCCAGTTTGTTATTAGTGTCAAGCATCTGGAATCAGCAAGTGTCGAGTAACATTGAATGTACATATAAATTTGTAACTTCATTAATTCATATGTAAATCATTTTCATGGCCGACATGTGACGAATCTTGAAGGATTAAATGATAAGATCGAATATTTTGTATTTCCTATGCAATCTACATGCAGCCAATAAGAAAAGTGCAAGGAATGAGCGAAAAGTAAAGATTCAATATGGATCGTAGATCCATACCTAACCCTAAATCTTCTAAGGTCTTTATAAGGAAGATGAAATCTCATTAGAAGAAGAAGTGAGTAAGGACAAGGGTGTGTAAGGAAAACTATTTTCAGAGTGAGGATTATCAGATCACAAAGGATCAAGAATAGAGAAAGCAGAACAAGTGCTTGTATTCAGCAATCGAAGGATTTTGATCTATCAGGTTCATTTTCCCTAATATTCTCTAGCAATTGTATTAGAATGAAAAACTTATGGTGATAGGTTAGCTTAACAACTATTTTGTAGAATCCTTTAAATAGGTGATTAAATCCTTTAATAGGGTGACACTTAATGTAAAGTGTTTGAAATCCTTTAACCAAGTCACTATTGATACAGTGTAAAGCCTTTAATAGGGCAGGCCTTTAACAGAGAAAACCATCAGAAGTGGTTAAAACCTTATTGCTATAGTAAATTTTTTGGGTATCATCCCTACCCCAGTTTTACCTTCTTATTTCTAGAGGGTTTCTGGGTTACCAAAATATCAAGTGTTATGTGGTGATGCTTATGTGTATCTCATAATTGTTTGATATGTTTATATGCATGCAATCTACTTTCAGTTAAAAAGTTTTAATGGTAAAAATACAATACTTCTGATTCACCCCCCTCTCTTAGAAGCATTCTTCCTATTTGAATATTCCAACAATTGGTATTAGAGCAATTGGTTCTCACAAAAAGAAGTCTAACAACTTGAAGAAAAAGATCTAAAGATGGAAGTCTTCAAACTTGGGAAGATTATTGACAATCGAGTGATTAATGTGCAACTAGCTCTACACAAAGTAGAGGAAGGAAGGGAAGAATTGAAAAAATCCTTTAGGAAAAGGAAGGATATAGCCATAACTGAAAATGATATAAACTACAAGGAGATTGATACCACAAAACTATGTGCCAATGGAGACACTAAAGAGTTTGATGCAGCAATAGCAGAACTGATGGAGAAAAACAAAGTTCAAGCAGAGGAGATAAGATCTCTCAAGATGGAACATGAAACATAGGCCATCATATTATGTGAAATCACTGAACAAAAGAAAAGAGCAGTTGAGCATAGAGTCATGATAGAAAATGACAAAAGAAATCTTGCAAACAGACTTGAAGAAAAATGTACTGAATTAACAAGGATCTCAAACATGCAGATGGATACACTTGCCCAAATGATGAACCTTCATCATGAACTCAGTATGAAAGATATTGAGATCTCTACTTTGAAGATGCAGAATGAACAACTGTAGAATTATTTGAATGGAGAAAAAGAGGTAGCAGAGAATCTCAACAAGTCAAGTGAAGCCATCAAGTATTTTGAACAGTTGCTGAAATCCCCAAAATCCAGCCATGATACATCAGGACTTGGATACAACAGCACTAAAGTTGGAGAATAATCAAAGAGTGTTGAGAATAAAGATGACACAGGTAAGAATTCAAAACCCACTTGTCATTACTATAATAAGAAGGGGCATACTGCTAATGTTTGTAGGAGTAGGAGATTCAATCAATCAATTACACCGAAGAGCAAGAGCTACTGTCACAAATGCAACATGCAAGGACATATGACACAAGATTGCAGATTCAGAATTACAAGGACACAAAAATTTGATGGACACTGTCATTAATTCCAAGAAGTATTGACATAGAGCATTTGAATGTAGATCAAAGCCTATGTGGACATCAAATCAACCAAAAAAATCAAAAGGAAGTGAAAGTCACTATCATTAGGATTACAACACTAGGTATAGCTATCATTATTGTCAGGAATATGGACATATACCATAGAACTAAACAAGAACACATTTCAAAGGGAACTATGAAAGATGGTTGAATCAAACCACATGTTTCAGTTGTCTGAAAAATAGTCATACCAGCAAAAACTGTCCTACAAGTTCAAAGGCACCCAAGATTGAAGAAAATAAGGGAAAAGAAAAGATTAATGTCAAAAAGATAAGAGAGCAAATGAATAAGACTTGGAGAAAGAAAGATGAATGCAACACATCAAGTGGAGGGATCACTTCACCCAATGTGTCAAGTGATCACACTTCATCAAACTAAGCATGAGAAGTATATGGGGTTGATATACAAAATTATATCACACATCAGTCCCAAGACAAAGAAGCAATGCAAAGTATAAATCTGCATGAGACAAGATGTCAAGACAAAATCTAAATGATGTTGCCAAGTTGTATTTGGATACAGAGTTAAACTCCAACACATGCCAAGTTCCTAATAGTGATCGAGTTGATAACTAATGCTGAGTTGGTTAACTCCAACGGAAGCTGAGTAAAAAGTGGAAATACAGTACAAGCCGAGTAATGTTAAAATCCTTTAGAAGTCAAGTTGGCAGTTGAGCATTTAATGCAATGAAAATAGGGTATATTATTGAGATTTTAATTAGTTTTCCTCATCGTGATCAAGAAGCAAGGAAGAGAAAGAGAGTAGAGCAAATTCATAGCAGAGAATCTAGCATGTCAAGTAGATTGCAACATCTCTTAATGTGTTTTCATCGATCTTGAGGTATTTTTCATTTGTGCTAAGTTATGCAGTTTCATATTTCGTAAAAGGAAACCCTAGTTTGCATAAATGGCGTCAAGTTCCAAGAAAACCAAGGACAAAGAGTTATTTGAAGTTTAGTTAGTGTCCAATGAGGTTAAGCAACCTAATTTTTGTCCCATTCCTGAAGTTGCATACAAAAATGACCTAGCCGGAGCTCTCTCCCAAATATCGCCAAAAGTTGTAATGGTTCACGACGTAAGAAGATGCTACAATTGTAAGATAGGAGCCCTAGGAGATATGGAGATAAGGAAAGCCTATGAGAAATTGTGCATAGATGGAGTCTTAAAAGATGAGTTCAAAGTTTTTGAAAGAAAGGGTTTGACCTAAGTTTTGAGCTTTCCCACCGTATTCAAGATAGAATGGGTTAAACTTGTGTTAATTAGAATTCATGGTGGAAGTTTGTGGTTGGAACATATTCCCATCAAATTAAACAAAGAAATCATACATAGGGTAACTAGGTATCCTACCTTGGATCGGTTCAAAACCTTAAGAAGTGAATCGAAGGAGGTTATTGAAAAGAACACTAGTGCTCAGTGGAATAAGAGAGGAATGAAAATTCACACCATTTAGGATCTGATAGTTGAGTTTGCTGTTAGAGTCATTGCCCATAAGTTCTATCAATCTAGTAGACTCAATAGTGTGCCATGTATTGCAGTAGATGTAGGTTACCAATTGGTGAAAAAGGATCATACTTATGATCTTGCAGAACTGTAACTACAACAGATTACTGAAAACCTAGCTGTCATAAGAAGGACAAAGGGTGCTCAATCCAAATTTGGAGCAATTCTAATTTGTATATTCTTTTATGTTCAAAATGAGTTTCCCTCTTTCGGAAAATTTACATGGAGGAATGATAGAACTATCATTGCCCAAATCAATGAATATATAGAATAGATGGGAGAAAATTTTGATACTCTAATGACTAGTTATTTTGAAGATATCAAGAAATCCATGAAGCAAAGGGTGAGAATACCAGTTTCTTTAGTAGAAAAACATGTTAATGATATATGCTTATTGGTTGATATTGACTTCACATACATTCAAGTTGCAATTCCAAGAGTGAGATGGCTAAGGCTATTTGGATATGAAATCAATGTTGATGAGACATCTGCAGAAATAACTGCATTATTGGCAGAAGAGACAAATAAAAGTGCTCCATATTCTGGCACTTATAATGTGGTAAGATAAAAAATAAATATGGAATTAAAGACTGCTTCCACATTAAAGAAGAAAGACAAATTGTTAAAGAAGATTAAGAAAAAATTTGGTGAAGGAATTGAGGCTGAAGTAGTAGAAGAAGAAGAAGATAATAATGATGATGATGAAGATAAACAAGAACAAGGCCTAATGGAATTAACTCAAGGCCTAGGTGAAGAAAAGGAGAAAGGTGTAGAGGAAGAAGAAGCCAAGGAAGCACCAACTAAAGCTGAGTCAAAGAAAAGAAAGGCAATAGAACAGCCTCCAGCTCAGCAAAAACCAAAGAAATCAGCCATGCCATCACCTCAAAAGCCAACAACCCAAGCTACAATAAGGGCCTCCACTCAAAAGGCTAAAGAGGAAGCTACAAAGAAGAAACCAATAAAGGAAACATAGGAAGAACCAAGGAAAGAAGAAGATATGTGGCTCAAACTAATATTAATGAAGAAGATCAATCTGAAAAGGTAAGCCATTCTTCAGTTGATGTAATATGTAAAAAGATTGGAAATGGTGATTTAAGTAATATAAATAAAGTTGATTTCAATAACTTTACTAAAGAAGAATAGAATAGGATAGAGGAAACAATTTATGGAATGATTGCACAGTTCAAGTACACTCCACTTGAACTAGATGGACAATTGCCAAAAGAACTATCTAAAATTGTAGAAGATAGATGGCATTTTTGTTTGAAAATGGAGAAGGAGATGAGGGAATCAACCCTAGCAAGTGTATTGCCTGATTTGACTAAGGAAAAAATAAAGAAAGCAGTCAAAAGGCATAATACTAGGTTTACACCTAAGTACAGGGCATTCTTTATTCTCCAAAACAAGATGGAAGAAATTATTCAAAGAAAAATGAAATCATGGAAAAACTTGTATAAAATGATTGAAGATTTTCTTGAAGAAGAATACAAGGAAGAAGTAGTTGCTCCACCAGAAGAGAGAAGAAAAAAGAGAGAAGAGAAGACATCAGTACAGAAGGGAGAAGAAGAAAAGAAAGAAGAAGAAAAGAAAGAAGAAGAAGAAAAGAAAGAAGAAGAAGAAGAGAAAGAAGAAGAAGAGAAGAAGGAAGAAGAAAAGGAAGATGGAGAGGAGGAAGAGACACAAGAACAAGATGTAAGGACAATAACTGAGCAAGAGTAGCAACCAGACCATAGTGTGCAAGACACACAATTGCCACCCTCTAGCCCTCCTCATGTACCCATCACACCTGCAAAAACTATAATTATAAAATATTTTCCTAACACTTTTGGTCAGAACATCAATCCATTAATTGCAAAAGACCTCAAAAGAATCCTTGACCAATCTATGCAGCAAGCAAGATTGTGTACAGATCCAATATTGGTCAGCATGGATGAATTACAAAAACTAGTAGAAAGCATAGTTAGAGAAAATGTGAATCCACAAGAACCACCTTCCATCATCTCTACAACTACTAGTGGTAAACCTCAAATGCCCACAATTATTTCATTAGGCATAGTAGACACCTCACTACAGAAGCTGAGTGTAGCTGTAGAAAAAGAAACATAACAAATAGGATAGACTATTGCATCTGATCCTACAGCACAAACATAAGGTGCACTTCCTAAGATTACCATAATTGGTCAAGGAAGTAGATAGCAGGAGGAGAAAATAGAGGAAACTCCTAAAGAGCAAGAGGCAATACAAACATTGATAAATTTTCCTACCTCGGGAACTCCTTCACAACAACCATTGCAAATATCTGCACCAGGATCTAGTACTACAAAAGTTGCAAGGGTACTTCACTATGGAGACCCTAAATTAGATGAGGAGATAGCCATACTAGGATATGACTCAAAAACAATAACCATTGATCAAATCAATGAGGTGTAGGAAGCATTGAATAGGAGAAAGAGACAAGAGATACTTAGGAGGGAGTATAAACAAAAGCAAACACTACATGAGATTAAGGACATCTTTATGGATACCTTTAGTTTGCAGTCACTTGAGAATATATTCTCATTGTACAAAAAGTTGTGTGACTTTTCATACTTCACACAAGAGACAAGCCAAAAGATACTGAGCTTGGAGAGAAATTTAAATATTTCAAGCATGCAGCTATCAAATGATCTAGCTCAAAGTGAGAAGCATTTTGCTCAACCGCTTCACACTCAGAAAGAAATAGCTGTATTATCAGTAGGTGAGGCCAATATCAAGGCAAAACTGATTCAACTCCAGTCCTCCATTACCCCACATTTGGAATTACTCCATAAGGAACAAGTCTATGCATAAACTATTCTCAAGAAATATCCCAATCTTTCTACTTTAGATGGACTTATTCATCTTGCTGTAGAGACTTCCATCCAGCACAAGTCACTAGAAATTACTTTGAATAATTGGGATGCAGCTCTCAGGATGACTATGGAGGTAAACAACACATTTTTGGCGAAATATGGTCTTAACCCTTAAAACCCTTAGACATAAGTGTCAAAAAGGGGGAGATAAGAAATAAAAGGGGGAGATAGAACTAAGGGGGAGATACTATAAGATGCATGAGAGAGATGAGAGAATGGGGGAACCAAACAAAACCAAGGAAACCAAGGGGAGCATGAGCATGAGTATGATATACAGATAATGGTACAAACAACCAACTCAAGGGGAGTTACAATAATTTTGAGGTATATATTGTAAGTTACACAAACTTTAATTAAAGTTTTTTTTAAAACCTCTGTATGTACCGAGCAGATTAGTTAATGTACTCAGTTAAGTATTTTTTTCATTCATGTTAAAGGGGGAGATTGTTAACCTCATAATGTTTTTGACAGTTGAGTGCCAATACACTTAACCACTTTCTATATTGGAGCCGAGTACACCATGTGTGCTGAGCCACAACATGAGCTGAGTTAGGAAAGACTTCAGGTGCCGAGTGATCTTCATGTGCCGAGTAGTCCTCAGGTGCCGAGTGATATTCAAGTGCCGAATGACTTTAGATGCCGAGCATGATACAGGTACCCAGTGATATTCAAGTGCTGAGTCATAGATGTGTCGAGCAATACAAAAGTGAAATAAGTGTTGAGTAAGCCATTTTGTTATTAGTGCTGAGCATCTAGAATCAACAAGTGCCGAGTAACACAGAATGCACATAAAAATTTGTAACTTCATTAATTCATACGTAAACCATTTTCATGGCCAACATGTGATGAATCTTGAAGGATTAAATGATAAGATCAAATATTTTGTATTTCCTATGTAATCCACATGCAGCTAGTAAGAAAAATGGAGAAGGCATGCAACCAATAAGAAAAGTACAAGGAATGAGCGGAAATTAAAGATTCAATATGGATCATAGATCCATACCTAACCATAAATATTCTAAGGTCTTTATAAGGAAGATGAAATCTCATTAGAAGAAGAAGTGAGTAAGGACAAGGGTGTGTAAGGAAAACTATTTTCAGAGTGAGGATTATCAGATCACAAAGGATCAAGAATAGAGAAAGCTGATCAAGTTCCTGTATTTAGCAATCAAAGAATTGTGATCTATCAGGTTTATTTTACATAATATTCTCTAGCAATTGTATTAGAATGAAAACCCTATGGTGATAGGTTAGCTTAACAAAAATTTTGTAGAATCCTTTAAATAGGTGATTAAATCCTTTAACAGGGTGACACTTCATGAAAAGTGTTTTAAATCCTCTAACCAGGTCACTATTGATACAGTGTAAAGCCTTTAACAGGGCATACCATCAGAAGTGGTTAAAACCTTATTGCTGCAGCAAATTTTGTTGATATCATCCCCACTCCAGTTTTACCTTCTTATTTCTCGAGGGTTTCTATGTTACCAAAATCTCAAGTGTTATGTGGTGATGCTTATGTGTATCTCATAATTTTTTGATATGTTTATATGCATGCAATCTACTTTCAATTAAAAAGTTTTAATTGTAAAAATACAATACTTTTGATTCACCCCCTCTCTCAGAAGCATTCTTCCTATTTGAATATTGCAACAATAGCAACTATATTTATATAGTTTGAGCATTTAGTTAAATTTTGAATTCACACTATCCTATCAAGGGCCAAAGAGTACATTTCCTTGTATTTTGTTCCCCTATATAATTTCAATTTACTATTGGTTCACTTCTTCCTTTGGGTTATAGCTAATCTAGTTTGGATCATAAGTGGAAGTGTATTGCCAAATTCCCCTCTTTCCCTTTCATATATATTTGAATGGCTTAGTAGCCCAAAAATAGGGAGACCTATAGTCCCATTAAAGTGCCTCCCTCTTACCCCTAAAAAATAAATTGTATCCAAGTTAACCAAGCTGATCCTTTCTTTTTATTCCAAGCCAATCCATAGGAATTTTTAGTAAATCTATTTCAAGACCTAAGCCATAACACCAGAGATTTTGAATATGGATATAAAGTAGATTGGTACCTAGTGTAGAGAAGTACAAAAGAGTCAATTTCCTCCAATGCTAACAAACTTCCCTTTCCAGCCTGCTAATTTCTTTTGAATCCTTCCCAATATTTTGTTGCAAAATTTCTTACTAACCTCTTCGTATGTGAGGGAAAGTCTTAGGTAGGTATTTTAGATGGAGGCTACCTAAAAAGCTAGAATACGAGTGAGACTATTTTGCAAGGAGAACTTTTTATTTAAGAAGTACCCTTTAATTTTTCCAAAGTTGATGTATTCCCTTAAAATGTTGGCATAGTTGTCCAAAATATCCTCCAATTACTCTCTCAAAGAACCAAAGATAGACCAAACCAAAGGTATCATCCAATAGTTACTATATAACCTCGTGCAAAAGGGTAGTGGTAGGTTCTATTCCCTAAATGAATTTCTCTTCCATTTTTGGCAATAAAATTCTTCCCAACACCTCTGCCACCATGATTAATAATTACGCTAAGAGAGGGTAATGTTTCTACCAACCTCTCCTAAAAGAAAAAGGGCCCTAAGGATTTCCATTAACAAATATTGAGTTATGTATCAAACAAATAATCACCCAAATTAAATCAATGACACTTTTTAAAAATCCAATCTTAGCCATGATGAAAAACATGAACTCCCAATTTACCTAAACATATTCCTTAGAAATATCCATCTTAAGATCCATCCCCTATTTTATTTTTTTGGTCCATAGAATGTAATATTTGGTGAGTTTAGATAACAACATTAATAATTTTCTGACCCAAGAAAAGCTAGGTAACAAAGGAAAAAGTTAATCCAACACAAAGTTAATGTGAAAATTTACTTTTTTTCATCCATAGATATGAATATCTAGAATGTTTTCAAGGTCTAAGATACATAAATTTTATTATCTTTGTCAATTGGCATAGACTTTATGATAATCTATTACATTAAACATGCAAAATAATCTTAAAATATTTATACCTTTGATCTAACAACCAAAAAAGCATGCTATACCTCATTATTGCACAAATATATAACAACTTTTGATAAATACGAGTCTCTTTTATTTTGACATCTATGTGCTAATTTTTAACATTGGTATCAGAATGGTTTTGACATTTGAGTGTCAACACACTTAACCACTTTCTATATAGGTGCTAAGTACACTACATATGCCGAGCTATAGTATATGCTGAGCTAGAATTCTAATAGGTGCTAGGGATTATACAGGTGTTGAGTCATATATAGATGCCAAGTTGAAAGTTGATGCCGAGTGAGCCAAAACTATGCATGTGTCAAGAAAGACAAAATGTAATAGTTGCCAAGCAAACTAGAATCAAACATGTGCCGAGCACTAGTAATCTAATATTTTTCAAGTAATACAGAATCAACATATGATTTTGTGGCTTCAAAAACACATATGTAAACTATTTTTTGAGCTGACATAGAAGGATAATAAGGATAAGAATGAATCTTTTATATTTCCTATGCAATCAACATGCAACCAATAATAAAAATGGAGAAGGGATGTAACTAATGAGAAAAGTACAAGGAATGAGAAAGAATTAAAGATTCAATATGGATTGTAGATCCATACCTAACCCTATGTCTATGAAGTCTTTATAAGAAGGCTTACACCCCACAATTTTATGTTGCTGAATAGAAGTTAAGGAAGTTGCTAAGGAGACAACAAAAAATGTAGAATAGGGCAAACAAAAAGGGCATCACAAACTTAGTGAATTGAGTAGCAATTACTTATCCAGTTGATTAGAATAGAACAAGGGCTACGAACAGATATCAAATCAAACATATCAGAATGAGAAAATCAAGTGCTTGAAATTAGCAATTGAAGATTGTAAGTAATTAGGTCAAATATTTCTAATACTCTGTAGCAATTGCATTAGATTATGAAAATCCTATGATGATAGGTTAGGTTAAAAACTATTTTGTAGATCCTTTGAAGAGGTAATTAAATCCTTTAACAGAGTGACACTTCATGTAAAGTGTATGTAAATCCTCTATCCAAGTCACTATTGACACAATGTAAAGCCTTTAATAGGGCAAGCCTTTCATACGACAGACCATTAGAAGTGGTCAAACAATTTACAATGATTTTGTGGGTATCATCTCCACCCTAGTTTTACATTTTTATTCAAGGAGGGTTTTTGGGTTACCAAAATTTTGGTGTTATGTATGTTGATGCATGTGTTTACTTTATGTTTATTTAATATGTTTACATTCATTGAGTTTAGTTTTAGTTATTTGTTTTAAAGGATTTGAAAAGGTTAAAGTGTGGTACTTCTAATTCACCCCCCCCAGAAGTACTCTTCCCATTTGATTATTCCAAAAATTAGTATTAGAGCATGGTTCTCACAAGGAGAAGCCTAACAGCTTAGAGAAAAGATCTAAAGATGGAAGCCTTCAAACTTGGGAAGATCATAGACAATGAGGTGATTAATGACACACACAATAAGGAGATTGACACCACACAAGTGTTTTCCAATGGAGATTCCGAGGAATTTGATGTAGCAATAGAAAAACCGATGGAGAAGAATAGAGATCAAGAAGAAGAAATTAGAATACTCAAGCTTGAACAAGAATCACAAGCCATAATGCTTTGTGAAGTAACTGAACATAAGAAGAAAGCCATTGAAGAAAAGGCTATGATAGAAGATGATAAGAGAAATCTTACCAATAGACTAGAGGAGAAGACAATTGAGTTTGAAAGAATCTCAAACATGCAACTTCACACCTTAAGCCAGATGATGAATGCACATCAAGAGCTAAATATGAAAGACATTGAGATCTCTACATTGAAGATACAAATTGATCAACTGCAAAATAAACTAAAAACAGAGAAAGAAGTTGTAGAAAGTTTCAACAAACCCAATGAGGCTATCAAGTACTTTGATCAGCTATTGAAATCACCAAGGGCCAGTAATGATACTTAAGAACTTGGTTACACCATCACTGAATAAGGAGAATCATCCAAAACTTCAAAAGAAAGGAGTAACAAATGTAAGAATACAAAACCTACTAGTCATTTCTATGGTAAAAACGGACATACCACTAATGTATGTAGGAGAAAGAATGGCCATCAACATGATAAGTCTAAAAATACAAGCTTTTGTCACAAGTGCAAAAAGTAAGGACATCAAGCACATGAATGCAAAACCAAGACCATGTGGACACAAAAATTTGAGGGTCACTGCTGCAATTGCACTAAGTATGGACATGGTGCTTTTGAGTGCAAATGAAAACCTATGTGGACACCTAATTAGTCTGCAAGGAAAAACAACCATCCACACCACTACAATTGGGATTACAATACTATGTATAGCTATCACTACTATCAGGAATATGGACACATTCTTGAAAAGTGTATAAGAACACATTTTAGAGAAAACTATAGTAGGTGGTTAAGCCAAACCACATGTTTCAGTTGCTTGAAGACTGGTCATATCAGCAAAAATTCTCTAACAAAGTCAAAAGCACCCAAGTCAAAAGTCAACAAAGCAAAAGAGAAGGTAGATATTGAACAAATTAGAGGGCAAATGAATAAGACTTGGAAGAAGAAAGATGAGTGCAACACATCAAATGGAGGGATCACTTCACCCAAGAGGTCAAGTGATCACACCTCATCCAAATAAGCATGGATAGGTGTATGCGATTCATATACATAGTTATATCATACATCAATCCCAAGAAAAAAATTTACAAAGAAGAAATCAACATGAGCAAAGATGACAAGTCAAAATTTGAAGTTTTTGCAAATACTCCTGAGTTGTCCTCAGATGCTAAGTAAAGCTCTAGTGCATGCTAAATTACTAGTAGCAACTGAGTTGATGGTTGATGCCAAGTTGAGAAATGTCAATGGAAGCTGAGTGAAGTGGAAATCTAATGGAAGCTGAGTGAACAAAATCCAATGGAAGCTGAGTCATGTTGAAACCTTCAAGTGGTGAGTTTATAGCTTTATGCACTAAGCATTTAATGCTAAGTTTTGAAAGGTATAAGGTCAAATTTTGATCATTTTATCACCATTCGAATGTAGACCAAAGACAAGAAGAGTGTAGAAGTGATCAAACAATAACCTTGAAGCCATTTGCATCAATTTCAACAATGATTCAACATAAATTTTGTCAATCTAAGGTATTTATCAAGTGCCGAGCTACGCAGTGTTAAAGTTTTAATATATTGAAACCCTAGATTATTATAATGGCTTCTAGTTCTAAAAACCCAAAGGGAAAGGAAATTCATGAGGTCCATTTGGCTAGTAATGAAGTAAAACAACCTAAGTTTAGACCTATTCCTAAGGTAGCCTACAAGAATGACCCTGCAAGTGTGTTGTCCGTAATTCCACCCAAGTTTTTCATGGTACAAGATGTAAGGAAGTGTTACAACTACAAAATAGGAGCAGTAGGAGACCTTGGAATTTTTCAAGTTTAACTGTGTGATGACAAAATATTGAAGGATGAATTTCAAATAGTCAAAAAGAAGGGTTTAACCCATGCCCTAGTTTACCCTATAGGTTTTAAAATAGAATGGATACGAATTATTTTAATCAAGATATAAAATGGTTATCTATGGCTAGAAATAGGAGCAATTAAAATAATAAAGAGGATAGTGCATAGGGTTATGAGTTTTGTAACCCTAGATTTTCCTAAGACCCTGTTCAATAATTCTAAAGAAGTTATTGAAAGGAATACATGGGCTAAGTGGAATAAGAGGGGTATGAAAATTGATACTATAATAGATCCTCTTCTAGATTTTGTAGTGAGAGTGATATCTCACAAATTTTACCAATCTGATAGATTAAACAATGTAACATGCATTACTGTTGATGTAGCCTATAGGCTTGTAAAGAAAGATCATACATATGATCTACCAGAACTGATGTTGTAGTAGATAAATGAGAACCTAGGAGGAATAACAAGGTCAAAAGGTGCTCAATGCAAGTTTGGTTCAGTTCTTGTGTGCATATTTTCTATATCATGGAAGAGTTTCCATCAATTGGAAAGGTAAACTGGGATCCCAACAAAACTGCAATCACTCAAATCAATGATTACATTGATCAGATGGGTGACAACTTTGAAGCAAAAATGACAAGCTATTTTGAGGATTTTAAGAAATCCATGAAGCAAAAAGTTAGGATACCAGTTTCCCTAGTGGAAAAACATATCAATAACATATGCCTCTTGGTAGACATTGACTATACTTACATTCAAGTAGAAGTTCAAAAGGTAAGATGGCTAACACCATTAGGTTATGAACTTGATGTGGATGAAGCCTCAATAGCAATAACAACATTACTTGTAGAAGAGATTGACAAAGAGGCACCCCATTTTGGAACATATGACATTGTAAATTCCAAGGAAGATATGGAACTAAAAACAACCTCCACCTTAAAGAAGAAGGAAAAATTAGTGAAGAAAATAAAGAAGAAATTTGGTGCAGATAATCAAGGGACAAAAGGTGCTAAAGAGGAAGAAGAAGAAGAAGGTGAGAGTGAAGAATAAGAACAAGGGCAAGGCCTAATGGAATTGACGCAGGGCTTAGGAGAAGACAAGGAGGAAGGTTTCAAGGAAGAAGAAGCCAAGAAAGCACCTATACAAGCTAAGTCAAAGAAAAGAAAGGGTAAAACTCAACATCTAGCCCAACCTAAAGCAAAGAAGGCTACAGGAACAACACAAGGCAAACCAAAAGCACCAGTAATAAGAGCTACCACAAGGATATCCACAGAAAAGGCCAAAGAGGAAACAAAAGAGGAGAAGAAGGCCATTGAACAGACTAATGCAGTGCCAAAGAAAAGAAGAAAGTATGTAGCACATCTAGACGCTAATAATGAGGAGAGAATAGAATTAGAGGATATCAACCAATTCAAAGTGGTAAGCCATCCTCCCAAAGCTACCATAGATAAGATTTGTGAAAATATTAAGAATGCAATTTGATTGATTCTAAAAGCCTTGAATTTAACAAATTAAATAGAGAAGAACAAAACAAGATAGAGGAATCATTGTATGCCATGATGGCTGAATTTAAAAACACACCTCTAGAGCTAGACAATACCATGTCTAGGGAATTATATGAGATAATTGAAAAAAAATGGCATTATTGCCTAAAAATGGAAAAGGAGATCGGACAATCTACCTTAGCACAAGTGATGCCTGACCTAACAAGAGGTCAAATAACAAAGGCTAATAAGAAACATGGTGGATAATTTGCACCTAAAGATAGAGCCTTTAGAAACCTACAAAATAAGATTGAGGAAGTAGTAGATAAGTCTACAAAATTGTGGAAGACAATCTACAAATTGACTAATGATAAAAATGAAGAAGAGGGACAGGATAAGGATGTAAATAAGGCTAAAACTAGTGAGAAAGAAAAGAAATCCAAAGTAGTGGAGGAGGAAAAGAAAATAGAAGAGAAGAAAGAAGAGGATAAAACAAGAAAAGGAGAAGAAGATAAGAAAGGAGAGGAAGAGAAGAAAGAAGAAGAAAAGAAAGAGGAAAAGGATAAATAAATAAGAAAAGAACAAGAAGAGAAAAGAGAAAAAGAAAAGGAAGATGAGGAGGATAAAGACAGAAAAGGAGGAAACACAAAAGGGACAAGAGATGGCAATAACTGAGCAACAACAGTAAAAGGAACAAAGTGTGCAAGACATACAAGTACCACCCCCTAGCCCTCCTCATGTAACCATCACACCTACAGACACTATAATGATCAAGGATGTTCTTGACAATTCTGCTTAGAACATTGATCCTCTAACTATAGTGGATCTCTCCAAAATCCTCCACCAATAAACTTTATAAGTACAATTATTCACAAATCCTATATTGGGGAGTATAGATGAGTTACAGAAGGCAATAGTATAACCAAAAAGAGAAAAGGTGAAACCACAAGAACCACCTTTCATCTATATAGCTACTAGCACTCAAATTTTAATGCTTCCACCACCATTTCAAACAATTGCAATAGCAGTAGGTGACACCATTTAGAAGTCCAGTGTAGAAGAAGGGAATTCTAACGAGGACAAGGAGAACACATCAAAAGAAGAGGAGTAGGCTGCAATACAAACACTGGTAGAGTTACCAAATATAGGCACTCCTACAAAAACTCTTCTGAAACTAAGAACTAAAGAAATACCTTTACAAATCTCCACACTAGGCTCAAGTTCTACAAAGGTTACTAGGGCACTTCACTATGGAGACCCTAAGTTAGATGAAGAGATAGTCATACCTTCCTATGACTCTAAGACTATCACAATTGAGCAGATTATAGAAATGTGAGATACATTAAATAGAAGGAGAAGACAAGAAATACACAGAAAGGATTATAAACATAAGCAAGCACTACTTGAGATGAAGGACATCTTTATGGATTCCTTCAGCTTGTAGTCACCAGATGAGTCAAAGCCTATAATGTAATAATTATCAGATTTAGTTGATTAGGTGACAAGAAAAGACCAGGACACCAATGTAAAACTTATGGAGTGGTCTAAGAGGAAGTTTCAAGTGAAGGTGAATGAGAAAATATCTAATGGCATATCACTTTCACAAGTTGAATTGGCCAAGCAGATTGAAAAGGTCAAAACTATATTTGAGAATATCTTCTCATTATACAAAAATTTGTGTGATTTTTCCAATTTCACACAAGAGACAAGCCAGAGGATATTGAGCTAAGAGAGAAATCTTAAGATTTCTAACATGCAATTACCAAGAGATCCAATTCAAAGTGAGAAGCATTTTTCCCAATTGTTTCACACTCAAAGAGAGTTACCTAGACTCAAAGTGAAGAGGCCAATATAAAGGCCAAATTGATGTAGATTTAGTCCACCATTACCCCACATTTGGAGGTCCTCCATAAAGAACAAGTCTATGCTGATATTTTTCTAAAGAAAGATCTTAATCTTTCTACATTAGATGGGCTTGTACATCTTGTTGCAGAGATTGCCATCTAGCATAAGTCACTAGACATTACTTTGGAGAATTGGGATCCAACTCTCAAGATGATAATGGAGGTAAACAACACATTTTTGGAAAAATATGGTATTACTCCTTAGTACCCTTTGACATAAGTATCAAAAAGGGGTAGATAGATATACTGTTTAGGGGGAGAAATAACAATAAGGAAGATATCACAAAAGGGGAGAATACTAAGTATTCTAGTAATTACATTTTTTCATTCATTCTTTGGACAATAAAAGGGAAAAGATTGCAGATAGCCAAAAAGGGGGAGATAAGACTTAATGTGTAAATAGTGTGGAGGAGAAATAATGTTTTTGGGGAGATATGAATAAAACTTGCAAATGCAGATAGAACAAAAAAAATAGCTCACCAAGAAGGTAGAGATTACACAAATAGGTCAAAGGAAAAGAAGATCAGGTACATTCAACACAAAATTTTTGTTGCAAGAATAGATAAGGCACAATCAACTCAAGGGGAGTTATAAGATATTTTGAACAAATTTTGAAATTTTGTACATCTGTAGAGCATAATGATTAATGTACTCATTAGGTCAGACCAATAATGTCCAATTAAGTGTTTTTGAAACTCATGTCAAAGGAGGAGATTGTTGGTCTTAGAATGGTTTTGACATTTGAGTGTCAACACACTTAACCACTTCCTATATAAGTGTTGAGTCAACTACATATGCCAAGCTACAGGATGTGTCGAGCTAGAATTCTAACAAGTGCCGAGTTAGTTCAAGTGCCAAGCATTATACAGGTGTTGAGCGATATACAAATGCTGAGTTGATAGTTGATGTCAAGTGGGCCAGAACTATGCATCATGTGCCAAGAAAGATAGAATGTAATAAGTGCTGAGTAAACAAGGATCAAACGTGTGTCGAGGACCAGTAGTCTAGTATATGCTAAGTAACACATAATCAACATATGAGTTTGTGGCTTCAAAAAATCAGATATAAACCATTTTTTGGGCCAACATAGATGGATTTCAAAGGATAATAAGGATAAGAATGAATCTTTTATATTTCCTATGCAATCAGCATGCAGCCAATAAGAAAAATGGAGAAGGCATGCAACCAATGAGAAAAGTGCAAGGAATGATTGAGAATTAAAGATTCAATATGGATCATAGATCCATATATAACCCTAAGTCTACAAATTCTTTATAAGAAGGCTTAGACCCCATGATTTTATGTTGCTGAATAGAAGTTAAGGAAGTTACTAAGCAGATAGAAAAAATTACAAAATAGGGCAAACATCAGGGGCATCATAGACTTAGTGAATTGAGCAATGATTAGTTATCTAGTTGATCAAAATAGAACAAGGGCTACAAATGGATATCAGATCAAGCAAGGATCACATCAGAATGAGCAGATCAAGTGCCCGAAATCAGCAATTGAATGTTGTAAGAAATTAGGTCAAAGATTTTTAATACTCTTTAGCAATTGTATTAGATTGTGAAAATCCTATGATGATAGGTTAGCTTAACAACTATTTTGTAGATCCTTCAAAGAGGTGACTAAATCCTTTAATAGGGTGACACTTCATGTAAAGTGTTTGTAAATCCTCTAACTAAGTCACTACTAACATAGTGTAAAGCCTACAGGGCGGACCTTTCACAAGGTAGACCATCAAAAGTAGTGAAACAATTATTGTTGCAGTGATTTTGTGGGTATCATTCCTACCCCAATTTTACCTTCTTATTCTTGGAGGGTTTCTGGGTTACCAAAATTCTGGTGTTATGTGTGTTGATGCATGTGTTTACTTTATATATATTTTATATGTTTATATGCATGCAGTTTACTTTCAGTTATTTGTTTTAAAAGATTTGAAAAGGTTAAAGTGTGGTACTCCTGACTCACCCCCCTCCCCCTTAGAAGTACTCTTCCCATTTGATTATTCCAACATTTAGTATAGAGAGAAAAAGAAGATTAAAATTAATTAAACTTGCACAAATTATAAAGAACATGTAATAATTAAAGCTCAAGTGATCTACCTTTGAAGGCTACATCAACTATCACCATGGGATACTCTATCTTTATTATTATGTTTAAATGTCACAATTTACATAAGAACAACCATATTAATGGAAATCAACCAAACTAGAAATACTTTCCACAAGATTGAATACAAAAGATCACAAGGATTCTTAATTAGGAGAAGAAAATATTTACAAGTTTTGTTCACCATAAGGATATTATTATTATATGGTCATAAAATTACTTTCCCAATGGAAACTATTATGCATTTAAAATTTTCTTCATATGCCTAATAATTTACCAATGGAGACCAATCACTTATATAGAAAGAACTACAAAATAAATCCCACACTTCAGATTTATTTATTAATTATATATAATACAAGGAAAAGATTGATTTTTTTTTTAACTTCTCTCTTTCCCAAGTAAAGTTTATTTTCATCATGAACATCATGAATAAAATTATATCTATACTCGATATACTCTATATGATTAAGGAAAGATTATTTTTTAGCCAATTGAACAGAAAAATTTCTATTCAAAAAAAGAGTAAACACATGTTGCTTACATCATAACTCTACTAACAAATGTTGCAACCATATAATCCCCTTGAATCCCTAAGTGAGATCAATGTATTCAACCTCAGTGGAGGAAAGTGAAATAGTCCATTTGAAATGATATGCCCAATTAATTGTTGTCTTAAATAAAAGTGAAGACATAAATAGTACTAGATCTATCTTATCTAAATCTCCAACCATATCTAAATCAACATAAGCACATAAATAAGTGTCACTAACATAAAAACATTAAAATTAGTCATAGGTACCTTTAAAGTACAAAAGGATACACAAAACAACTTGCCAATGATATTTCTAGGAGACACAAAATTGATGAAGAATATTAAAAGGAGTAAACTATTGAATAAATGAGATTTACTATTCTTTAGGAGCATCCATTGCTTTCTAGTATTTCTTATTCTTTTTAATTTGAAGGATGTAGATTAAAATATTAATGAAAGGTATTAACTAGGGGAGTAAAAGTAGACTAGGCATCTACGATATTAATGTTGTCCAAAATTTTAGGAGTAAATTTTTCTTCAGATAATATCATTTTATATTCTTGGGCCTATATTTTTATTATATCCATACAAAGAATCCTCTATCACTTCTCTTGATTTTTTTTTGGAGAAAGGAAGACATAAATGCTAGAAATTTGTTTGACACTCCCCTCAAGATTTGTGACAAAAACTTAACTACCTACTATGTACTATAATTTGAGTGTTTGTATTAGGTATTGAAATATCAATATTTTGGTGCAATGAAAACCCCACTCTAACAAGTGTCATTATAGATTGGTCACAAGTTTGAATCCTTAGACCCTTGGGTAATGCCGAGGAGGAGATTATTGGAAATTTGTTCAACGATCCCATCTAGATTCTTGACAAGGGATTAACCACCTCCTATGTACTATAAATTGAGTGGTCATATCAGGCATTGAAAGATAAGTCTTTTAGTGCAATAACAACCCCACTCTAACAATAAATTCATTTATTTATTTACTAAAAATTGGCACACTAGTGTCAAAGAGAAACATATCTCTAGCATAGAGCTAACGAAAGAAAAATACAACATTAACAAGCCTCTTATCATAAATACGTGGGTATAAATAATATAAAATATTATTATTATGATTCATTAATATGTCACTCTCAAAGTATAATAACATCAATGTTTTGTTTTAATATCACACAAGTTCTGTCTCAATTTTTAATACAAATTCTCTTTACCCTCTCTAAATATTGTTAGTTCCTATTTTAGAGTAACCATGTTCTCATTTTTTAAGGTATTTCTTTACTTGTGATTTATTATTTTTTTTTGAAAATTCAAATACCTTCAATTACTTCCAATTAGTTTGTCCCATCACTTTTTAATTATTTCTTTACTAATGTCATACTTATCTTGTGTCATGTGGTTAGTATTTTTTCTCTAAAAGGATGAAGACTTTGAACTTCTAAACTATTATGAACTATTTCAGCATCTCTACACCATGTTAAAGAAAGGTTGAATTAGGTGTAGTGAGGTGCAAGGACCTTTGTAGGATTCTTGAAGGAGAGACCCACATCCAAACTAAAAAAGTGTTTTTTATTTCATGAAACCACTTTGCACTATGTTCAAATCAATTTACAAGGGTTCACCAATATTCCAAGTATTTTGATGTGATTTATCAACATGGAAATAAAGCTCAACAAGTTCAATTGATTACTAAATGATACTTATTAAAGGTTAAACTTCAAGAAATATCCTGTACTTAGTGTCATGATTAAGGAAAAATATGAGTTGCAATGAATATAGTAATTATTAAATGGTAAGGTCAAATGTGTGGAATGAAAAGTATTAATTAACCTTTCTAGAAGGTTTTCAAATCAAGATCCTTCATGGAATGAAAATATTTTAGCCATTAAGCCTCCTAATTTTGTTTAGTTTGTTCACAATTTTATAGGTAATAAATAATGACTAAAGGTGATAATATATTTCTCAAAGTGTAACTATAGAAGTTAAGAGAAGAAGTGCAAGGGATTGTTCAAAGAGTCTGTACATTCAAGTAAGCACTGAAGGATTTCCTTCTTCTATGTTTTAGAATTTTTGTATAAATCTTAAAAGGATTTCATTTGTTTGTAAGAGAAGCCATATATCTTGCATCTAATTTCTCTTCTAATGGTTCAAACTTGAATTGTAAGTACCCTATTATAAGTGATATGAATTTTAAATGGATAGATTTAGAAGAGATTAAAAATACAATGTACAATCAATGAGAAGAGCATGTTGTGCTGGGCATCCTATCAAGTGGTTTGATGGAAGTTAGTGATTTCCTCTTAGTAGTCACATGTCAAGAGCTAATTTAGAAATATGTAAACTATTAAAATAATTGGTTAATTGTATATTGTCTTTGATGTTACAGAAAATGTCATATCTTTATTAGTTAGTGTATGTCAAGCTCACTTAAGTGATGAAAATAGTTTCTTTTGTCTACTAGGCATTCCAAAATTTTCTAAGCTCGAAAGATAGTGAATGTTGAGTTCACTTGTGTCTCAAAGAGAACTTAGCAGAAGTTGAGTATTAAAAAAGCTCACTTAGTTAACAAACAAAAGTTGGATAACACTCGTGTACTGAGCTCACTCAATTACCAAAGGAAGTCTACAAAGATGCAGTGTTAACCAAGTTCACTTGGTTAACACAAAAAAATCTTTTAGTGTTAATTTCTACCAAGTAGGGTTGGCTAACAAAGGATTTTCTTGTTTTGGCATATTAAATTTAATGGATTTGTTTATTGGATCTAGCCAACTGAAAAGATGAATCCTAATTATTATAAGATGTATTCAAGCCAACTACACAATGGATAAGGTATAAGTATAAGGTCAAGTTGAGGATTGAATGTGAGGAAGTGGATGAAACAATAACATCTAGGAGTTTACATATTCATATGAGTTGTCATGTAGACAGCATAGTAGTTTGCACTCCAACTGAGCACATGTTGTCTACTACATGTCTTTATGAGATACACCTTTACATTCTTATCCTCTCATTGCTGCACATACATTCGTGCACAATGGAGGATAATCCACTCTTGGTGGACATGTGCTTAGTTGGTGTGTTTATCTCTTTGCATGAATCAAACTTATCTTGATTGCCTTTATATACAAGGCTCTTCTATGATGTATTCACCCAATTATCTAATATCCAATTATTTAATTAATCAATTCTCATTTGATCATCATTTTTCTCTCTTGTGCTATCTAGTGAGCTTCTTAATCTTGGCATTTCATTCTTCCCTTAGGAAAATTCTTACATGGTATCAGACCTATAGGATTTTTATTACATAGCCATTAGAGAGATTGATTTTTTTTGCATTTCAAGATTGGAGCTTGTTGGTATAATTCAAATTATGGCATCACATTCATAAGGTCAAAAAATCCCTAAATCAACTTTTGTTTCATCAAAATCAGATGTCTGAGGTGAAATCTAGAGTCATTTGATTTTTGAAACTGACGATAGTGATTCAAAAATAATAATTACAGAGGCAATTTTTAAATAGCAATATCTCCCTCATACAAGCTCTTTTTCTTGAAAATCACAAATCCTAATTTTTCCAACTTCAAAGGCTTAGTTCGGGCTTGTATGGACACATATTCAGGTGCTATTTTTTTGAAAGTGCATAATTTTTTTGTCTACTTTCCAAATCTAGTATCAGTTTGGATAAATTTTGATTGGACATAGTACTTTCAAATTTTGGTCTCATTTTGGCCTATTGACACTTGTAATTAATTAGATCCTTGAGAGGTCTTGTGTCTTATCTTATTGAGTCCAATATAGATTTATATTTTTTGTTGTAACCATCAAAATTAGAAGTCCACTTTGGTTCATTTTGATAAGTTGAAATTGTAAATGTACTAAGTATAAAGTGCTAAAATCATCCATTTTGTGGGGTTCTTTGATTGAGTGATTTGGGGTGTGTGTCTTGAGTGTTTGCATTTCTCTTTCTCTTGTGTTCTTTTATTTTGCATCATGGTTTCTCCTTGGATTCCACTTTTAACTCCACATAATTATGCTACATAGAAAATGAAAGCGTGCATTAAAATAGTGGAAAATTTTTAATTGATTATTTTGATGGAACCATGGTTGCACCATCCGATCTTGATAAACTAAATGAATGGAATCAAAATAATAAGGTTGCTATTGGTACTTTAAGGAAGTATGCGCATGAAGATTTTATCTTTTATATTGATAAAAGTAGAAAAAGCTAGGGGTTTTGAACTTGATGAAAATCTCATGTCATTAGATCCAAAGGAGTTTGATACAATTCAAGACTATATCACAAAGTCACATGAGTTAAAGGGAATGGTTAAGGATTGTGGAATTACCATAGAGGATGAAAGATTGATCTATAATTCGATGAGGAAACTGTTGGATAAAATTGATTAATTGTGTGTTGTCTTTGATGTTACAAAAATATCATATCATTATCAGTCAATGCATGTCGAGCTCAGTTGAATAGTGAAGAAAATTTTCTATGTCTACTAAGCATTCCTGTGCAGAAGATAATGTATACCAATTTCACTTAGGCATCAAAGGAAAGCCTGCATAAGATGAGTGTTAACTAAGCTCACTTGGTTACTAAAGGAAAGGTTGGATGGAATCAATGTTAATTGAGTTCACTCAATTACCAAAGAACCATTGTGAGTTTGCAATGTTAACGAAGCAATCTAATGGTTAACATAGGAAAATCATTGGTCTATTGAGCTAGGGTGGCTAATGAAGAAATTTCCTATTTTTTCATATTGAGCTTAATTAATTTATCTATTGATTCTAGATGACTAAGAGGATGAATTTCTAATTATTCTAATTTATATTCTAGATGACTTGATAAGAGGGAGGATATAAGTATAGGGTCAAGTTGTGAGATAGAATGTGTGTGAAAAAGAATAATTTATTGAAGATTTGAAGATTTCTCTAAGGAAGTGAATCTAGAGGTCAAAAAAATGTGTTTGAGGAGCTAAAAGGATACATTCAATCAGGAAGGATCATGTACAAGCTAGAATAAAGATATGTAATCTAAAATTGAGTTACATCTAAATTGAGTCATCTCATTGTTACTCTCTAACCATTGTAGTAGTGATCTAATCTTTTAAAAATGTTGGGTTAGCAACTATTTGTAAATCCTCTAACAAGGTGGTAGTTCTGTTGAAGTGTCTAAAGAACTCTAACAAGACCACTCCTAATGGGGTGATTAAATCCTTTCACAAAGTGACAACTAATAGTGTGTTTTGTAACCTTTAACAAGGTTGGATCCTAATAGGTCTCATTTCAAAAGAGTTAAAAATAGTAACTAGTTACAATTGGTGCTTTTTTTCCAAATTGGGATTCCACATTAAATCTTGTTGTCTCATGTGTTCATGCTATTTTTTTTATGGTTGCAATTAAGTTAAAGTAATGATAATCAAAAATATCTACAAAGTTAATTCATTACTAAGTACATTTAGCATTTACTGAGTCACAACATTAATTGTGTGTATGCCGAATATCAATATTTTAGTTTTAGAGTTTATTTATGCAAACATACAAAGGGATCTTGGATTTATTTTTGTAGTAAGTAATTCACCCCTTCCCTCAAATTACTCATTTATATTTCCAACAATTGGTATCAGATATTTTGGTGCTTGCAGAGAAGTTTTCAAGGACCTAAGCTAATGATTAGGATGTCTTACAAAAGAGAGATTCGAAAGCTGAACAGAGAAAATTTTGCAGCATGGAAAGGACTTATGAGGTTACATCTAGCTACTATCAGTAATTCAAGTTGCAAGTATCTTGATATTGAATACAAAAATCCCTTAGGAACATTATTAGTTGAAGATATTGTGGAGAATAAGAACAATAACATCATGATGATTGATATTTCATCTACTCTCAGTTATGTTGAATTTGATGAGGTAAAAGACTGTAAATCTATTCATGCAACATGGACCAAACTAAAAGATATCTATGGAGATGATGATAATGTAAGAAGATTCAAAGAAGAATGTCTTAGAGGAAAATTTGATCAAATGAAGATGAGAGAAGATGAGAACATTGAAAAATATGTGGAAGAAATCAAGGCAAGTGCAAGTGCAATCAAAGCATCAGGAGAAGACAATCAAGAGGAAACTGTTGTAAGCAAGGTACCGAGAACTCTTCTTCCTATCTATGCAATTAGAGTGTCTTCTATTTAAGAAATGAGATGTGATCCAAACAAAAATTAACCTTGGATGCTCTAGTTGGAAGACTAACAACTTTTGAACTAGATAACTATGATAACTATGTTCCTGTTTCCAAAAATATTGAGTTGCATTTGAAGCCAAACTCTCACTTAAGGAAAAGAGCAAGAAATACAAAGAAAATCAATCAAGAAGTGAAGAAGAAACTAAAGAAAGTTCTGACAATGAACATGAAATTGTTGAAGCCCTACTTGCAAAGAAATACTCCAAAGTTAGAGGAAAGTACAAATTTAAAATCCCTCTAATCAATTTTTCTTGTGAAGAAATTGGTCATATCTGTTAGTGTAGTTTTTTATTTTTCCTATTTTGCTAGGTTTTTCCTACACTTTTAATAATCTCACTTAGGTTAATAAAGCATGTCTTATTAGGTGAATGGTTGTGAGGTGTCACCTTCCTACATGTGAGCATCCATTAGCTATCTTGGGAAGATACTTTGCTATCTTTAGTCCGATAGATGGTTGCTCCTCATTGGTTGGTGTTGCCACCTCCTCCCTCTTCCTAGCTGATATAAGCATGCTACCTGGCTTGTATTTGCATCTCTTGTTTTTGCATCCTCTTAATGCTATTTTTCTTCTAGCATTTGCATTACTCTCTTGGAGACTAACTCTATGTTGCTATTTTGATTTTGTATCATTTGCATTCATAGTTTAGATATTTACTCTTTGCACTAGTTTTCTGGGTTATTAATCTTTTTAGATTATAACATGGTATCAGAGCTTTTCTATGTGCAAGAGTAGATTTTAGTTTCCTTATTTGAGAGATTTGGGGGGGGGCTAATAAACTTTATTGTAGTTTTTTGAAAAATGAAGTATGCTCTTCTCTTGCATCTTTGGATGATCCTGAGAATCAGAAAAGTTTTGACAAAAATGATTTTTCTCTGGGGTTTCAATCTCAAATCTGACAACCAACTTCCATATTTAGAGTTTTCAATCAGTATTGCAGGTTCCATCATGCCATTGATGGACTTAGGAAGCTGATCCAACATTTTCTTGTCATATTTTGGTTTTTGGGGTCATTTTTTAATTTTTGGAGCCATTTTTTACTGTTAAAGGCGTCCAATTTCCACTACAGTAGCATCTTCTGTACATCAGAAAGAAAAATCCTTTTCTGAGTTTTGTTCATAGCCTTGAAAAACTATCTGGGTATCTTTTACATTTTGCATGCAAGCTGTATATTTTGCAAAATTGAGCATGCAAAGCTACAACCATACCCCTCTCTATTGGCAGTTGCAGATTTGAACGCAGTTTTCAAATATCTCATTCTTGCTCATACGGACTCCGATTTTGATGATTCTTGTTATGAACTTGGCTATTTTTTTGTGCTCTATCCATTAGTGGGGTTATTTTTTGATTTTCATGTATGAATTTTTCAAAAATTGCAGATTCTCATCCGTGACTGTGTACAGTTCTCGTTTTAGAAACTTCAGAGGATCATAACTTTCTCATACGACCTCGTATCGAGGCGAGTCTTTTTTTGAAAGTGCATGATTTTTTGAGTAGATCGCAGTGGTGCTATTTTTTTCCTTGATTATTATGCCCAAGTTTTACTTTTAGCATATGCTCTTCATGAGGAGGCCCTATCATTTTTTCTTTCGTAACTTTAGCATACGGACATATTTTTTTAATCCAAAAGATGCGTCAAAAAGCTAGTTCTGAGACGAAGATGATGGTACAATTTTTTTTAATTTTTGCTATAGTCTAGTTTCCTATTTTGGTAGTCAAAGCTAGATGTTCTATTTTTCCTTCTAGGAGCCATATCTCACTCATTCAGACTCTTTTCTGGGCTCGCCAGATATCATTGGAAAGCTGGTTCTATGAGTTATTCAGTTGCAGAGGTCTTTTATCTAGATTTTGCTCCAAGTTCTTTCTCCTTTGAGTTTTGTGCTTTCGCACTCTAGTAGATTACTTGGATTCTACAGGTCCTAGAATCTCTTCTTCTATTCTTTTGGCCCACTCTTCTTTCTGACTTCTAAGCATTGTATGCTTCTATTCTATTGCATTCCTTTTTTTGTAAATGCAATGAGATAAAGTGCCTGCTTTTGCATATCTGGGATCTTGTACACCTTTTGTTTGCTTGTACTTGCACTCAGTTATAAAGTGCCATGGGGGGTCATGATGTTTTGCCATTTTGTGCTCATCCACCTTTGTCATGTGAATTTTTCTTCTATGACATTAGCCCATGCAGTGTGTTAGTGGCACCCCCTTTATCCTATGCTTGTACTTCTATTGCACTATTGGTGTTCCTGATTCTTCTTCTTGCAGATGTTTTTGGAATTGCATTTCAGTGTTCCTATCACCCCTCTCCCTATTCAACATTATGGGTGGGTTCACCTGTTGGCTCTATTGCTTCTTTGGTTTGATCGAGTGATCTACATATTCAATTTTTGTTCCTATGTACTAGGCGGATGTAGTGGCTAGGAACCTATGCATTTCGGTGAGATGGTTCATCTACTATATAGACACTCATTCATTCCTACCTTTGGAGGTCACCTCTTTGATTGATCAGCTCTTCAAACTTTGTCTTCTCTGCCTGGTCATGCACTATTTCAGTGAGGGTTCCAGCAGTTTCTTCTGACAGTGTTTGCAGCTTCATGCTTTGGAGATGCTTCATGCTTTTTTTTGTGTTCCTCTCTTTGGGATGTTTCTTTTATTGGAGGCTTAGTTTCTTTCATCTAGTTCTTTTTCTTGTATTGGGTACCTGATCAGGCCTTGTTGCCGGGACCCATTTTCTTGCTTTCATAGCTTTTCTAGGTTAGCATCCACCTAAGCTTCACTTATGGGGGGGTGTTAGTGTAGTTTTTTATATTTCCTATTTTGCTAAGTTTTTTCTACACTTTTAATAATCTCGCTTAGGTTAATAAAGCATGTCTTATTAGGTGAATGGTTGTGAGGTGTCACCTTCCTACATGTGAGCATCCATTAGCTATCTTGGGAAGATACTTTTCTATCTTTAGTCTGATAGATGGTTGCTCCTCATTGGTTGGTGTTGCCAACTCCTCCCTCTTCCTAGCCTATATAAGCATGCTACTTGGCCTGTATTTGCATCTCTTATTTTTGCATCCTCTTAATGCTATTTTTCTTCTAGCATTTGCATTACTCTCTTGGAAACTAACTCTATGTTGCTATTTTGATTTTTTATTATTTGCATTCATAGTTTAGATATTTACTCTTTGCACAAGTTTTCTGGGTTATTAATCTTTTCAGATTCTAACAATATCACTACTAAGTGTCCAAATAGAGAAAGAAAGGATGACAAGAAAAACCACAAGCACAAAGACAAGAAGGAACTCAAAAGTCCCAAGAACTAGAAGGACAAAGGTAAGAAAACTTATTTTATGGCTAAAGATTCTAATAATAATGAAGATGAGATGGTGTATATTGCTATAAAAGATGAATCTGATAATGAAGAAGATAAGATGGCACTTATCTCTCATGTTAGGAAAAATGATACATGGATTATAGGTAGTGAATGTTCACATCATATGACTGGAGATAAATAAAAATTTGAATATTTTGAACATTATGATGGAGGAAGTGCAAGATTTTGTAAAAATAAACCTTGTTGCATAAAGGGAAAGGTTGCATCTCATTAACTAATGAATTTATATGGAATAATGTCTATTGGGTTGAAGGACTAAAGCATAATTTAGTGAGTATGGCATAGTTGAACAACATTGGATTCAAGGTAAAATTCATGAATGGCAAGGCAAAACTATTGGATAACAAAGGAAATCTAATTGGATCAGGCAAGCAAACAAAAGATAATCTTTTTTATCTTGATCTGGGTGAATGCTCATTTTTTATTACTCAAGTAGAAGAAAGCTGGTTATGGCATAAAAGACTATGTCATGTAAACTTTGATAATCTTGTCAAGATAAGAAAACATAGAAGAGTAAGAGGTATTCCTAGTTTGAAAAAATCTTATGTAGGTTTGTGTAAGAATTTCCAAATTGGTAAGATGGGAAAGACTAGTTTTAAGAGAAAAAAACTATCTGTTAAAAGAAGTCTTGGAAATTGTACATAATGACATATGTGGACCTATTGGAATAAAGAGTTACAATGGAGAAAGGTTTTTCATTCTTTTTTCTGATGATTATTCTAGAATGATGAATGTGATGTATCTAAAAGAAAAATCAAAAGCTTTTGAAAAAATCAAATGTTATCTTGCAAGAGTAGAAAAAGAAACTGGAAAGAGATTAAAGTTCTTAAGATTAGATAGAGGTGGTGAATTCATCTTTAATGAATTCAATAATTTCTGCATTGAAAGAGGAATCAAAAGACAAGCATCAACCCTTGCTACACTTCAAAAAAATGGTATAGCTGAAAGAAGGAATAGATCCATCATAAATTTTACAAGGACACTGATGATTGAAAAGAATGTTGCTATTAAATGTTGGAAAGAAGCTATCAACACTGGAGTTCATACTTTGAACCGAGTTCAATTTAAGAAAGACTCAAACCAAACTCCTTATGAACTATGGCATGGCTACAAACCTAGTGTAAGTTACTTGAAAGTATTTGGTAGAAAATGATATATTTTAAAAGAGTTTAGAAAAGGAAAAATTACTGTAAAAGCTGATGAAGGCATATTTCTAGGATACTCCTACTTAAGTAAAGCATACAAATGTTTGAATTTGTCTACTCATAATATCATAGAAAGTGCACATGTGAGAATTGATGAGTTTGCATAAAAGAGTGAAGAAGAAAGAAAAATGTAGCCAACAGATTACAGAAGATTTGACTTCTATGAACTTGATACTCTATCAAATCTATTCAAAAAATGGAGACTTCATCTCCCTAGTCCCCCTAAATCTCCACCACTTACTGAGTCACATTCTAAAGGAATTGAGTCACAACTAGAAGCTACTGAGCTAGTTCAAGCCAAATATGAAGGACTTGAGTCAAAGATAGTGGAAGCTGAGCTTAATACTGAAGTTAATAATGAAAATAGTGGAACCCATGCCACATCTAAAGAACCTATTTTAGCAACATATGTCAAAAGGAATCATGCACTTGATTAGATCATTGCAGACAAATCTAATGGGCCAATGAAAAGAAACAAGTTGAAAGGTACATGTTTACTTGCTAAATTTGAACCAAGAAATATTAAAGATGCATTAGATAATGAAAGCTAGGTTGAAGCAATGAATGAAGAGACAGAACAAATAGAGAAAAATCAAACTTGGACTCCTTTTCCTAGACGCACTAATAAAAATGTAATTGGTACAAAGTGGGTATTTAGAAACAAGCTAAACGAATATGGAAAAGTGTCTAGAAATAAAGTAGGATTGATATATAAAGGTTATTCCCAAGAAGAAGGTATAGATTATGGTAAAAAATTTGTACCTATTGTAAGACTAGAAGGTGCTAGAACTCTACTTGCATATGTAGCTCATAGAGGATTTAAACTGTATCAAATGGATGTTAAATCTGCATTCTTGGATGGTATTCTTGATGATGAAGTCTACATTGAACAACTAGAAGGTTTTGTAGATCCTAAAAAAAGGGACATGGTCTGCAAATTACACAAAGCATTATATGGTCTCAAGCAAGGTCACAGAGCCTGGTATGAAAGACTACATAACTATTTGATACAAATTGGTTTTCAAAGAACAAATGATAATAGTAGCCTGTATATCAAAGAAGGATGAGACAAAAAAATTGTGTTGGCAAAAATATTTGTTGATGACACCTTACTCATAGGAAATGAAGACTTGTGTAAAATATTTTCAGACGAAATGAGCAAGGAACTTGAAATGTCTATGTTGGGAGAGATAAAATTCTTTGTTGCATTATAGATTCAACATAAGAAAGATCGTATCTATATAACTCAATCCAAATACATTAAGGAGATACTAAAGAAGTTTGGAATGGAATATTCAAAACTAGTTGTATCTCCTATTTCTACCGGACATAATCTTTCAAAAAATGATGACTCCAAAGAAGTAGATCAAACCACATACAAATTAATGATTGTGAAATTTTAGTATGTAGTACATACAAGGCCTGGCATTGCATTAGGAGTTGGAGTGATGGAAATATTATCAGCAAATCCTAGAGAGAACCATATGATGGCACTCAAGAGAATCATGAGATATTTGAAAGGTATTGAAGACTATGTCTTATGATAAAATCTTAGAGGCAATAAAACTTAAAGGTGTTTATTGATGCTAATTGGGTACGAAGTCTTGATGAAAAAGAAATTCCTAGTGGTGGAGTATTTTTCCTTGGTAAAAGATTAGTGCCTTGGACAAATAAGAAACAAAATTGAATCTCTCAATCCATAGTAGAGGTAGAATATGTGGTAGCAATAGTCAATTGTTCTAACATTTTTTGGTTCAAACAACTGTTGGAAGGAATGAAGGTAGAGATCAAAGATCTAGTAGTCATATATTGTGATAACACTACTGCAATCAATATATCAAAGAATCCAGTGATGCATACAAAAAAAACACATTAATATAAAATATCATTTTTTAAGAGAATTGGTGCAAGATAAAGAAGTCAGATTGGAATATGTAAATAAAAAAGAGTACATTGTAGACATATTCACCAAACCATTACCTAAGAATGCATTTTTGTATCTAAGAGGTAAGCTAGGGGTCATTTCCTTATCTGAAGTTCACTAAATGAAGTTTTAGTGATGCATCAATCTGAGCAAGTGGAAGATCTTTAAAAATAGTTGATGTAATATTGACAAGGGAATGTTGCAAGTGAATTAGTACTTAAGGTCCATTGATATTATCATAATTGTTATCTTTGGCATGTTTTTTCAAAGAGGGAGAAGTTTACTATCATATCTCTCAAAAAAAAAATTATTACAAAGAGCGAGAAGTTCTATGAAGAAATGTCAAAGAGGGAGAATGAAATTGGAAGAATATTCTTGAAAATAGAAGATTTTTTAATAGAGGAAGAAAGATGAAGAGATGACACTGACAAAGGGAGTCTTGTTCTTAAAATTTCATTGTGCTATGACATGTTGTGTTTCCATCAATGCCAAAGAGGGAGATTGTTGTATATAATTCATTAATTGTGTGTTGTGTTTGATGTTACACAAATGTCATATCATTATCAGTCAGTGCATGATGAGCTCATTTAGATAGTTCAAGAAATTTTATATGTCTATCGAACATTCTTTTGTAGAAGACAGTGTGTACCAAGTTCACTTGGGCATTGAAGGAAAGTTTACAGAAGATGAGTGTTAACCAAGCTCACTCAGTTAATGAAGGAAAGGTTAGAAAAAAATAGTGTTAACTAATTTCACTAGGTTGTGAAAGGATCGCTGTCAGTTTATAGTGTTAACCAAGATTTTGATGGTTAACATAGGGAAATCATTTCTGAGTTAGTGTAAACTGAGTTGGGTTAGCCAATGAAGGAATTTCCTATTTTGGCATATTGAGCTTAATTAATTTATCTATTGATTCCATCCAATTAAGAGGATGAATGTTAATTATTATAAGTTGTATTCTAGCTAACTTGACAATAAGAAGGATATAAGTATAAGGTCAAGTTATGAGATGGAATGTGTGCAAAAAAAAAAATCATTTTATTTTAGATTTTAAGATTTCTCTAAGGAAGTGAATCTAGATGTCCAAATTATGTGTTTGAGGAGCTGAAAGGATACATTCAAATAGAAAGGATCACATACAAGCCATAATAGAGATATGTAATTTGCAATTAAGTTGCATCTAAATCAGGTCATCTCATTGTTACTCTCTAACCATTATAGAAGTGATATAAATCTATTAATAGAGTTGGCTATATAGCTATTTGTAAATCCTCTAACAAGGTAGAAATTATGTTGAATTGTCTAAAGACCTCTAAAAATGTCACTTTTAATAGGGTGATTAAATCCTTTAATAGGGTTATACCTAACAATGTGTTTTGTAACCTTTACAAGGTTTGGCTCGTAACAGGGCTCACTTTAGAAGAGTGAAAAATAGTAACTAGTTATAATTGGTGGTTTTTCCCAAATTGGGTTTCTAGATTAAATTTTGGTGTCTCATGTGTTCGTGTTATTTTTGTATGGTTGCAATTAAATTGGAGTAATGATAAGCACTAATATTTGAAAAGTTAATTCATTACCGAGTACACTCAACATTTATAGAGTTACAAAATTAATTGTGTATGCTGAGTATCAGTATTTCAGTTTTTACAGCTTATTTATGCTAACATCCAAAGGGATCTTGGATTTACTTTGTAGTAACTGATTCAACCCTCCCATCTCAATTATTCCTTTATATTTCTAGAAAAAAATTCCTCTAAAGTATGCATCATTTGTTTTGATTACAAACTCTCATAAGTTAACCTTAGGTTCTTGCTACACCATGCCTTTATTTGATTCCTCATAGAGATGTTGATGGTAGAAAAATAAAACTTCATGAGCATGGGGATTCTCAAGTCTTCAAAGTCCAAAGCATTGATGGATAGTAAAGGGAATCAAGGAAAAGGGTCTGACAAGAAGCATAAGTGATGGCAACAAAATTCACAACAAGAGAAAGAAGACTCAACCTCCTCACCAAAAGACAACTCCAAAAATAAGGGAAAATAATCCAAGAAGGAGTTTCATACTTGTGCATATTTTAAGAAGAATGGTCATGAAGAACATCATTGTTATAAGAAGGAGATAGATGAACTCAAGAATCTTGTTAAGAGGAATCAAATTAGTCTACCTTCAAGAATGACTACTTCACCATCTTCTTCACCTTCAAATTTTGATAAAGGAAAGGATCACATGGGAAAATGTTAAGCCTTAGTAGCTACTTCAAGTCAAGATTAAGGGAGATGGCTTCTAAATTTAGAGGCTTCTCATCATATGGCCTCTTCACAATCTATGTTTTTATCATTTGGTCTGTCATACTACAACTATTTTGATGGGAAATCATACTTACATGAATATTGTTGGGAAAGGAAATATTGATAAGGGGGAGGGATACTTCAAAGATGTGTTGCGCATACCTCACCTAAGTCATAATCTTCTTTCCATCTATTAGATCACTCATGGAGATAGAAGAAGGACTATGGAATTCACACCTGATTTAGTTTTTATCAAAGACTTGGAGACTAGAGAGATCATTGCTAGAGGGGTGGTTGATCATACATCTAGGCTATACTATGTCTCATATTTTTCTCATGATGATGACAGTAATTTCTCAAAAGATTCTTTAGCAGATTTTGTTCACACTTCTAGTGTTGATTTAGACTTGAGGAGGACTTTGGCTACTTGAACTTGGGTATTCTCACATGAGATCAATTTCTTGAGTCATCGATTTCTTCTCCTTCTATTGATATTCCATCTTCTATTGCTCCTAGTGGTGATTGTATTTACATAGCCATGGATTTAAGTGATTAAGTGTAGTAGGATATTCATTGTTTTTCAGACTTACTTCTATGGGATGACTACTTGACATAAATTTACAATTTTTTTGTGGAGTCCTACATTGCAGATTTGGGAGACATTATTTATGAGATTCATCTTCTCTTTGGTGAAGATGATCCTTCTTTAGTTGTTGTGAGGGATCATGCTGAACCTCATCTTCATTCTCTACTTGATTAGTCTTTTGAGTTTTACATGATGTTAGATCCTTTGATACAGTAGTTGGAGGAGGTCACTTTATTTTCAAAGGAGATATTTGAGTCTTTGATACATGCTCTACATTCATCCTCATTTGAGCTTGATTTTTAATTTTTAGCACAAAAAAATAGTACACATGATTTTGAGGAGGCATATTTTAGTATTGATATGGGGACAATTGAGCAGGTTTTAAAGATTTCATAAATTTTGAGGTTTCTTCCTACAGATGGAAGAGACTTCATTGATATACCTTTGGTTCTATTTCTTCCTAAGGGGAGGAATCTTGCTCTACATTCATCGAATAGCTTTTACATCAAGCTTGGAGTATCTTCCATTGGTGTACATTCTACATTGAGGGGGGGGGGGGGTGTGGTTACTTGGTCTATCTTTCTCTTATTCTCTCCTATGGGGGGGATCTTTTCCTCACACGAGGCCTTATTTTCTCTCATTTTACTTATTGTATAGATATTTCTTTTTGGAGGGGGCTTTTTCCCATGTGGTTTTCCCTCTTTCTCCACTTTATGAGATATTGCACTTGCATCTTATACATGGGTACCTAAAATGGCCTAGTAGCTAGAAACCACATTGCATTATTATCTAGGTTTTGTGAGCTTAAGTAAATTCTCCTAAATTGTACTTAAGGGTGCGTGTTGGTGTAAATAAGTATTTAATATTTACACTTTACTTAAGATTACTTAGGTTAATGCATTTTCATATTTTTTGTCATATAGACAACTTAGTAGTTTGCACTCCAATTGAGCACATGTTGTCTACTACATCTCTTTCCAAGATACACCTTTACATTTGTATCCTCTCATTGTTGCATGTACGTTCATGCACAATAGAGGATAATCCACTCTTGTTGTACATGTGATTAGTTGGTATGCTGATCTCTTTGGATGACTCTTAGTCATCTTGATTGACTTTATATACAAGGCTCTTGATGGATTCATCCAATTATCTGATTAATCCATTCTTGTTTGATCATCATTTGTCTCCCTTGTGCTACCTACTGAGCTTCTTGATCTTGTCATTTAATTCTTTCCTTAGGAAAATGCTTATGTGGTATTATAGCTATACCAAATTCTTACATGGTATTAGAGCTGTACCAAATTCTTACACTTATATTTCCAGCAATTGGTATCCAAGAATTTGGTGCTTGTAGTGAGGATTTAAAGGACCTACGTTAAGGATCAAGATGTCTTACAAAAGGGATATCCCCAAGTTTACTAGAGATAACTTCAATGCATTGAATGAACTTATGAAGTTATATCTAGAAATCATCAATAATTCAAGTCTGAAATATTTGAATGATAAGTATGTAGCACAAATGAGAACCATGATTACTGAAGAAATTGCAGAGAAGAATAATCAACGTTATGATGATTGATATTGCTTCAACTCTAAACTATGCCAAATTTTCTGAAGTCAAAGACTGTGGTACTACTTATGAGATATTGATCAACATGGAAGCCATCTATGGAGGTCATCATAATGTAAGAAGAGCAAAATATGAAAGTATCAGAGGACAATTTGATCGAATAAAAATGAGAGAATATGATAACGTTACAAAGTACAGTGATAGAATCAAAACCTCAGGAGGAAAGATTGAAGATGAAATAGTGCCAAATAAGTTTATCCAAACACTTCTTCATATATATGCAATCAGAGTGTCAAAAATTAAAGAAATGAGATGAAATTTAAAGAATGATATAACATTGGATGCAATAGTTTGAAGATTGAAAATATTTGAGCTTGATAACTATGATAATAATGTTCCAAGTTCTAGAAATCTTGAGTATGCATTTGAAGCCACATTGTCACTCAAGAAGAAAGCTAAAAATTCTAAAGGAAAACAATCTAAAAGTAAAGAGGAAGATATTTCTAACATTTATCTTGAAGTCATTAAAGAATTACTTGCATGAAGGTATCCTAAAGGTAAAGGAAAGTACAAAGGTAAAATTCCTTTAATTTTCTTTTCTTGTAAAGAAGTTGGTCACAATGCTGCAAGGTTTCCAAATAGAGAAGATAGGGGTGAAAAGAAGATAAGAAAATACAAAGAAAAGAAGGATTTTATAAGCTACAAGGACTACAAGGATAAAGATAAGAAGTCATTTTTTATGGCCAAAGATTTAGATAGTAGCAAAGATGATGAAATGGCATATATTGTTGTAAAAGATTAATTTGATGATAAAGAAGATAAAATGATACTTATCTCTCATCTTAGAAAAAATGATACATGAATTATTGATATTGGTTGTTCACATCATATCAAGGTGACAAAAAAAAGTTTGAACATTTGGAATGCTATGATTGTGGAAGTGTAAGATTTGGAAACAATGAACCATGTTGCATAAAGAGAAAAGGTTGTACCTCACTAACTAATAAACTTAGATGTGATAATTCTTATTGGGTTGAAGGAATGAAGCATAATGTATTGAGTGTGGCATAGTTGAATAACATTGGATTCAAGGTAGAATTCATGAATGGGAAAACCAAGCTAGTAGATGGAAAAGGAAATCTACTTGGTTTTGATAACCAAACAAAAGGTAACTTATTCTACTTGGATCTTAGTGAAAGTTTATGTTCCATTGCTCAAAAAGAAGAAAGATGGTTATGGAATAAGAGGTTGTTTCATGTGAACTTTGATAATTTGATCAAGATAAGAAAAAAAAAGAGTGAGAGGTATTCCTAGTTTGATGAAACTTGATATGGGCCTATGCAAAAAATTGTCAAATTGTTGAGATGGAAAAGATAAGTTTCAAGAGAAAGAACTATCATTCTAAAGAAATCTTGGAGTAGGTTCATGCAGATCTTTTTGGACCTATTGGAATTGAGAGCTATAGTGGATATAAGTAATTTATTTATTTATTTATTTTTTTAATGTTTATTCTAGAATGATTATTGTAATGTATCTTTCTAAAAGATATGTTTGAAACATTTTAAAAGTTTAAGTTGTATCTAGCAAGAGTAGAAAAGGAAATAAGAATGAAGCTGAAATGTTTAAGATAAAATAGAGGAGGTGAATTCACTTTTAATTAATTCAATGAATTTTACACTAAAGGAGGAATCAAAACACAAGTATCAACCCCTAGTACACATTAGCAGAATGGTATAGTTGAAAGAAGGAACATATCAATCATGGGTTGTATAAGAATCTTGATGATAGAAGAGAATGTTTACATCAAATACTGGAAGGAAGCTATCAGTATAGCAGCGCTACCTTAAAAAGAGTATAGATGAAGAAAGACTCAAATTAAACTCCTTATGAACTATGGTATGGCTACAAACCTAATGTAAGTTACTTAGAATTATTTGGTAGAAAATGTTATATTCTAAAAGAGACCAGGAAAGATAAATTTGATGTAAAAGGTGATGAAGGCATATTCTTTAAAATAATTTGTTAATTGCATATTGTCTTTTATGTTACACAAAATGTCATATCTTTACCAGATAGTGTATTTTGAGCCCAGTCAAGTGATGAAGATAGTTTCCTGTGTTTTCCAAACATTCCAAGGTTTGCTAAGTTTAGAAGACAATGTCTACCTAGTTCACTTGGGCATCAAAGAGAAACCAAGATAACTTGCATAACGAAGGAAAGTTGGACAGAACCAATGTTAACCAAGCTCACTTAGTTACCAAAGGAACTTTGTGAAGATGTAATATTAACTGAGTTCACTTGGTTAACATAGGAAAATCATTTGTTAATTAGTGTCTACCAAGTAGGGTCAACTAAAAAAATATTTTCTTATTTTGGCATATTGATTTTAATGGATTTGTTTTCTTGGTTCTAGATGACTAAGGAGATGAATATTAATTATTAAAATTTATATTCAAGCCAACCTGACAATGCATAAGATATAAATATAAGGTCATATTGTGGATTGACTGTGAGAAAGTATATGCAAGAATATAAGATGCTAACAGGGAGAAAATCAGAAGGATAAGAAGAATATCCTTGAGGAGGTACAAAGATGCATTTGATTAGGAAGGATCAAGTATTCGAGCTAGAATTGAGATCTGTAATCTACAATTTAGTTACATCAAAAGTTAGGTCATCTCATTGTTACTTTCTAAACATTGTAGTAGTGATGTAAATCTCTTAACAGAGTTGGCTTAATAGCTATTTGCAAATCCTCTAACAAGATGACATTTTTATATTGAAGTGTCTAAAAACCTCTAACAAGGTCCCTCCTAATAGGATCACACCTAAGAGTTTTTTTTCACCTTAAATATGGTTAGCTCATAACAAGGTTCACTTTAGAAGAATGAAAATTAGTAACTAATTACAATTGGTAGTTTTTCCCAAATTGGGTTTCCACATTAAATCTTAGTGTCACTTGTATTCATGCTATTTCTTTCACGTGTATACAACTATGTTAATAATTTTAATCACAATAAATATCTTAATATTTTCATGTTAAACATTTATCATGTTACAATTTTTATTATAGTGGTTATAGGGTCACAACATATTATCAATATTAACCGAGTGCTTGTGCATTTGCTAAGCAACAATATTGTCAGTTGTATTTACATTCTATGCTGAAATCTAAGGAATATAGGATTTATTTTAGTGGTAACTGATTTAACAATCCCTTCTTAGTTACTCTTATATTTCTAATAATTTGTATCAGAGATTTTGGTTCCTTCAGGAAAGGTGTCAAGGACCTAAGCTAAATATTAGGATCTCTTATAGAAAAGAGATTCCCAAGCTAGATAGAGATAACTTTGAGGCATGGAAGGAACTTATGAAGTTGCATGTGGCAACCATTAGTGATTCAAGTTTTAAATATTTCAAAAATTCTTACAAAGCTCCTACTAGAGCATTGACTATGGAGAATGTTATTGAAAAGAAAAATCATAATTTTATGATGATTGACATTACATTAGCCCTTAATTGTGCTAAATTTAATGAGGTCAAAGGATGTGCTACTTCTCATGACATGTGAACAAAACTAAAGGATACCTATGGAGATGATGATAATGGGAAAGGAGCCAAAGTAGAAAGCTTGAGAGGTTAGTTTGATCAGATAAAGATGAAAGAGGATGAAAACATTACGAAATATCTTGAGGGAACCAAAGCTAGTGTAAGTACAATTGAAGCCTCTAAAGGAATAAATGAAGATGTGACAATGGTAGGCAATGTACTTAGAAACCTTCTCCCTATTTATGAAATTAGAGTGTCTTCTATTCAAGAGATGAGATATCATCTAAATAAAAAGATAGATTTGAATGCTTTTGTTGGAAGATTGACTACATTTGAGATAGATAACTATGATAATTATATTCCTAGTTCTAGCAATCTTGAGGCTGCATTTGAAGCCAAGTTATCACTCAAGAAGAAAGCTAAAATGTCTAAAGGAAAAAAATGTTAAATTAAATAGGAAGATAGTTCCAATAGTGATCTTGAAGGCATTGAAGTATACTTGCAAGAAGGTATCCCAAAGACAAAGGAAAGTATAGAGGTAAAATTCCTGTAATGTATTTTTCTTGTGAAGAGGTTGGTCACATTGTTGCAAGGTGTCCAAATAGAGAAGATAAATATTAAAAGAATCATAAAAAGTAAAAATGCAAGAAGGATTTAAAGAACTTCAAGGACTAAAAAGATAACAATAAGAATTCCTATTTTATGTCTAAAGATTTAGATAGTAGTGATGATGATGAAATGGCCTATATTGCTGTAAAACATGAATCTAATGATGAAGAACATAAAATGGCACTTA
Organism: Cupressus sempervirens; assembly: GCA_028749045.1. Taxonomy (NCBI): domain Eukaryota; kingdom Viridiplantae; phylum Streptophyta; class Pinopsida; order Cupressales; family Cupressaceae; genus Cupressus; species Cupressus sempervirens. The sequence continues at coordinate 699,353,831 of CM053786.1, read as the reverse complement.
TCTCTCATGTTAGAAAAAATGATACATGGGTTATTGGTAGTGATTTCTCACATCATATGGCTGGTGATAAGACAAAGTTTGAACATTTGGAACATTATGATGGTAGAAGTTTAAGATTTGGAAATAATGAACTGCGTTGCATAAAGGGAAAATATTGTATCTCAAGAACTAATGAAGTTAGATATGATAGGGCTTATTGGGTTCAAGGACTAAAGAATAATCTATTGAGTATGGCTCAGTTGAATAACATTGGATACAAGGTAGAATTTATGAATGGGAAGGCCAAGATGCCAGATGGAAAATGAAATCTAGTTGGGTTTGGTAACCAAACAAAAGTAACTTATTCTACCTAGATCTTAGTGAAAGTTCATGTTTCATTGCTCAAGTAGAATAAAGTTGGTTATGACATAAAAGGTTGTGTTATCTGACCTTTGACAATGTAATCAAGATAAACAAAAACAAAAGAGTGATAGGTATTCCTAGTTTGAGGAAACCTAATATGGATCTATCCAAAAATTGTTAAATTGGTAAGATAGGCAAGACAAGTTTCAAAAGTAAAAACTATATTTTGAAGAAGCCTTGGATTTGGTTCATACTAACTTATGTTGACTATTGGAATTGACAACTACAGAGGAGATAAGTACATTATTCTTTTTGTTGATTATTACTCTAGAATGATGACTATAATGTAGCTAAAAGATAAGTCTAAAGTTTTTCAAAAGTTTAAGTGGTATCTAGAAAGAGTACAAAAGGAAAAATTAAAGAAGATGAAGTGTTTGATATGAGATAGAGGTGATGAATTCATCTCTAATGAATTCAATGAATTCTACACTAAAAGAGGAATTAAAAGGCAAGTATCAACCCTTGGTACATCACAACATAATTGTATAGCTAAGAGGAGGAACAAATCCATCATGGATTGTACAAGAACTTTGATGATAGAAAAGAATGTTGCAATCAAATAGTGGAAGGAAGCAATCAATATGACAGTGCATATGTTGAATAGAGTATAGCTAAAGAAATAATCAAATCAAACTCATTATGAATTATGGTATGGCTACAACCCTAATATAAGTTACTTTAAAGTATTTGGTAGCAAATGTTATATTCAAAAAGATACTAGGAAAGATAAATTTGATGCCAAAGGTGATGAAGAAATATTCCTATGATACTCCACTAGAAGTAAGGCATATAAGTTTTTGATTTTTCTACTCATAAGATCATAGAAAGTGCACATGTAGGGTTTGATGAGTTTGCATAAAAGAGTGAAGAAGAGAACAACAAAGAGCATAAGGAATACAAAAAGTCTATTTACTTTGAATCTGATACCTTGCCAAATCTAATTAAAATTTAGGAGACTTCACCTCCTGTGTCTCCAAAATCTCTAGAAGCACCGAAGGTGCATCTAGTGCAAACCAAGTCATAGTTTGAAGGACCCAAGTGAAATTTAGAAGCTACTAAGCTACAACCAAAGAAAACTAATTCTGAAGGACCTAAGTCATAGATAGTGGGACCCAAGCCATGGGGATGCTAGTGGAACAAGTTCTAGATCCAAAGTACATGTGTTGGTAAGATATGTCAAAAGGCACCATGCACCTGATCAGATCATAGAAGACAAGTCATATAGTACAATGACAAGAAAAAAACTAAAAGGTACATGTTTGCTTATTTAATTTGAACCTAGACTAGTTAAAGATGCTTTGCATAATGAAAGTTGGGTTGAAGTACAATGAATGAAGATATAGATCAAATATAAAGGAATAAGACCTGGACTCTTGTTCCTAGACTCAATGATAAAAATGAAATTGGCACAAAGTGGTTTTTCATAAATAAGTTGAATGAAGATGGAGAAGTTTCTAGAAACAAAGATACATTAGTATGAAAAGGTTATTCTCAAGAAGAAGGTATTGATTATGGTAAAAATATTTCTCCCGTTGCAAGATTAGAAGGTGTTAGGACCTTAATTACTTGTGTTGCACATAAAGGATTGAAATTTTATCAAATGGATGTGAAATATGCATTCTTGAATGGAACTCTTGAACATGAATTTTACATAGAACAACTTAAAGGTTTTGTAGACCCTAAGTAAAAGGATATGGTTTGTAAACTTCACAAAATATTGTATGGTCTCAAGCAAGCTCCCAAATATTGGTATGAAAGACTTCATAACTACTTGATAAAGATTTTTTTTCAAAGGACCAATGATAACATAAGTCTATATATAAAAGAAAATAGGATGATTCTATCGGCAAAAATCTTTGTGGATGACACATTGTTCACTGTAAATGATGATTTGTGAAAATATTTTTCAAAAGTAATGAGTAAGGAATTTGAGATGTCTATGTTTAGAGAGATATAATTCTTTGTTGGATTGTAGATTCAATATAACAAAGATCATATCTACATTACTCAATCCAAATATATTACGAAAATACTAAAGAAATTTGGAATGGAGGATTCAAGACCAGTTGGAACTCCTATGTCTACTAGACATAAGCTTTCCAAGAATGATAATTCTAAGGAAGTAGATTAGACCAAAAATAGATTAATGATTAGAAAACTACAATATGTAGTGCATACAAGGCCTAATATTGCATTAGCAGTTGTTATGGTGGAAATATTCTTAGAAAATACTAAAGAAAATCATATCATGGAAATCAAAATAATCATGAGGTATCTGAATAGTACTAAAGAATATGGATTATGGTACTAGAAAGGATGCACTTTAGATTTGAAATCATTTATAGATGCCAATTGGGAAGGAAGTGTTGATGAAAGCAAAAGCACCAGTGGTGGAGAATTATTTCTTGGTAAATGACTATTGTCTTGGACAAGTAAGAAGCATAATTGCATTTCTTAGTCTACAAAAGAAGAAAAGTATGTTGTACTAGTAGCTAATTGTTCCAATTTTGTTTGGTTCAAGAAACTATTGATAGGTATGAAGGTAGAGATCAAGGATTGAGTGGTTATCTTTTTTTTTATAACACCAGTGCAATTAATATATCAAACAATCCTCTGATGCATACCAAGACCAAGCACATTGGAATAAAATATCATTTTGTGAGAGAATTGGTCCAAGATAAAGAGGTAAGATTGGAATATGTGAATATTAAATAATAAGTTGTAGACATATTTAGTAATCCATTACCTAAGGATGTATATTTGTATCTAAGAGGTAGGCTAGGGGTCATTCCCCTATCTATAGCTCACTAAATGAATATTAGTTATGCATCAACCAATGCATGTGGAAGATACATAATGTTGATGCAATATTGAACAGGACAGATTGCATATGAATATGTAGATCAGTTACATTGATATTCATTGAGTATTTTCTTTGGAATAAGATGTCAGAGAGGGAAGATTTTTTTTCATATTTACAAAAAAATTATAATGAGGGAGAATTCTATGATGAGCATGAGTTCTATGATGAGAGTTCTTTATAGAGATGTCAAAGAAAAAGAACTTGGTTTGATATCAAAGAAGGAAAGTTTCCTATTAGAAGAGGATGTTGAAGAAATTTTTTTCTAATAGAGGAAGACACTGAAGGTAGAGGGAGTTCGCACTAATAGAGGAAGTTATCATGGATGATAATCAGATTGAAGTTAAGGATATTTTCCTTACTATTATTTTTCCTTAAAAAATTCATTGTATTATGACATGTTGTGTTTACATCAATGCTAAAGAGGGATATTGTTGAAAGTAATTGGTTAATTGTGTATTGTCTTTGATATTAAAAAAAATGTCATATCTTTAATGGAAAGTGCATTTTTAGCTCACTTGGGAAAAGAAGACAATTTCCTATATATGTCAAATGTTCTAGTATTCTTCATATATAGAGGACAGTGTCTAATGAGTTTAATCTGGCATCAAAGAGATGTTCATAGAATTTGAGTATTAACCAATCTCACTCAGTTAAAAAAGGAAAGTTGAATGGAACCAATGTTAACCAACCTCACTTGATTACCAAAGGAACTTTCTTAAGATGCTATGTTAATTGAAATCACTTGGTTAACACAAGAAAATCATTTGTGAGTTAGTTTTTGCCGAGCAAGGTTAGCTAATGAAGGATTTTCTTGTTTTGGTAGATTGAATTCAATGGATTTTTTTGTTGGTTTGAGCCAACTAAGGAGATGAATATTAATTATTCTAAGTTAATTTCAAGTCAACTTGACAATGCATAAGCTATAAATAAAATGTCAAGCTATGGATTGAATGTGAGCAAGTATATGAAAGAATAGATGATGCAAAGAGGAAGTGAATTAGAAGGATTAGCATAATATCCTTGAGGAGCTGCAAAGATACATTTCATTAGGAAGGATCAATTATTCAAGACAAAATTGAGATCTGTAATCAACAATTTAGTTGTATCAAAAATTAGGTCATTTCATTGTTACTTTCTATCTATTGTAGCAGTGATTTAAATCTTTTAATAGAGTTGGCTTCATAGTTATTTGTAAATCCTCTAACAAAGTGGCATTTCTAGATTGAAGTGTCTAAAGACATCTAACAAGGTCACTCCTAAAAGGGTGATTAAATTGTCTAATAGGGTCACAACTAATAGTGTATTTTGTAACCTTTAGCATGGTTATCTCATAATAGGGCTCACTTGAGAAGAGTGAAAATCAATAACTAGTTACAATTGGTAGTTTTTCCCAATTGGGTTTTGACATTAAATCTTGGTCTTAGTTGTGTTCATGATATTTATTTAATTTGTATGAAACTAAGTTAATTAAGGTTAATCACAATAAATATCTTAAAATTTTCATATTAAGCATTTACTGAGTTATAGTTGTTATTTTAGTGGTCATCAAGTTATAGCATATTATCAATATTAATCGAGTGCTTGTGTGTTTTCCAAAAAATATTATTTTTAGTTTATTTTATGTTCTATGCTAACATCTAAGGGATCTAGGATTTATTTTAATGGTAATTTATTCACCCCTCCCCTCTTAGTTACTCCTCTTATATATCCAACACATATTCTTAGGATATATAAGAACAAGTAAAGAATAGAAATATTTGAATATGGCTTCTCATAAGATCATAAAAAGTGCACATGTGAGAATTGATAAGTCTATAGAAAAGAGTGAAGAACAAAGAAGAAAAGAACCCAAATATTACAAAAATTAAAATGACTTTGAACCTAATGCATTGCCAAATCTAAGTAGAAATAAACAGAATTCACCTGCTAAGTCTCTAAAATCTCTAAAAGTGACCAAGTTGTAGTGTGTCCCAAGTCACATTTTGAAGGACTTGAGTCATAGTTAGAGGCTACTAAGTTGCAACTAGTGTAGTCAGAATCTAAAGGACATGAGTCATAAACAAGGGACCTAAGCATGATATAGAAGATCATGGTGAGGCAAGTGGAACAAGTTCTAAATCTAAAGTACCTAAGTTAGCAAGATATCTCAGAAGGTACAATGCAACTAATTAGATCATTAGAGACAAGGTAGATGGTATAGTGACAAGAAATAAATTGAAAGGTACATTCTTTTTTACTAAATTTGAATCTAGATTAGTTAAAGATACTTTGGATAATGAAAGCTATATTAAAGTAATGAATGAAGAGATTGAATAGATAGAATGGAATGCAACATGGACTCTTGTCCTATACCAAAGGATAAGAAAATAATTGGCACAAAATGTGTTTTTAGATATAAGTTGAATGAACATGAAGAAGTTTGAATAAACAAAGCAAGGTTAGTATGAAAACGCTATTCTCAAGAAGAAGGTATTGATTATGGTGAAACTTTTGCTCCTATTGCAAGATTAGAAGGTTTTAGGACCTTACTTGCTTATCCTACACATAAAGGATTTAAATTTTATGAGAAGGATGTGAAATCTACATTCTTGAATGGAATTCATGAAGAGGAAGTCTACATAGAGAAACTTGAAGATTTTGTAGATCCTAGCAAAAGGTGTATGGTTTGCAAGTTGCATAAAGAATTATATGGTCTCAAGAAAGCTCTCATAGCTTGGTATGAAACACATCATAATTAACTTATGAGGATTTGTTTTTGAAGGAAAAATGATAACAACAATGTATACATTAAAGAAGGACCAGACAAGAAGATTTTGTTGGTAGAGATCTTTATGGATGACACATTGTTTGATGGAAATGATTACTTGTGCAAAGATTTTTTAGATGAAATGAGCAAGTAATTTGAGATGTTCATGTTTGGAGAGATAAAATTATTTGTTGGATTATAGATTCAATAGAACAAAGATGGTAGCTACATTATTTAATCTAAGTATATCAAGGAGATATCGAAAACGTTTGGAATGTAAGATTCAAGAACAGTTGGAACCCCTATGTCTATTGTACCTAAGCTTTCCAAAAATGATGATTCCAAGGAGGTATTTAAAATAACATATAGATCAATGATTGGAAAATTGCAATATGTAGTGCATACAAGGTCTGATATTGCATTAGTGATTTCTATGGTGGAAAGATTCTCAAAGAATCCCAAATAAAATCTTATGATGGAAATCAAGAGAATCATGAGGTATCTAAAGGGTACTAAAAACTATGGATTATGGTACAATAAAGGAGGCAATTTATATTTGAAAGCCTTCACAAATGGTGATTGGGTAGGAAGTGTTGATAATAGGAAGAGGAGTAGTGGTGGAGCATTCATTCTTGGTAAAAGAGTAGTGTCTTGGACAATTAAGAAGCAAAATTGCATTTCTTATTCTATAGTAGAGACAAATTATGTTGCAAAAATATTTGAGTTTTTGAATGTTGTTTGGTTTAAGAAACTATTGGTAGTATGAAGGTAGAAATCAAGGATCCAATGGTTATCTTCTTTGATAACACAAGTGCAATTAATATATCAAAGAATCTTGTGATGCATAACAAGACCAAACACATTGCAATAAAATATCATTTTCTAAGAGAATCAGTGCAAGATAGAGAGGTAAGATTGGAATATGTGAATACTAAAGAACAAATTGCATAAATATTCAGGAAGACATGAACTAAGGATGCATTGTTGTATCTAAGAGGTAAGTTTAGTGTTATTCCTCTATCTAGAGCTCACTAAATAAAGTTTAGTGATGCATCAACTGGAGCATGTTGAAGATCAATCAAGTTGATGTAGTAATGAAAGGGCACAATGAATATGAGTCTGTACATCAAGTAAATTGACATTTACTAAATATTGTCTTTGGCATAAGATGTCAAAGAGCGAGAGTTTTTTTGTCATATCACATAAATTTTGTTTGAAGATTTCAAAGTGGAAGAAATTGGTTATGATATAAAAATAGAAAGTTTTCTATCAAAAAAGACGTCGACGATAGAGTTTGTTGATAGAGGGAGGAATTGAAGTTAGAAATAGCTCACAATATTAGAGGAAGTTCTGATGGATGAGAATTAGAATGAAACTAAGGATATTTTCCTTATTTCAGTTTCCTCTAAAAATTTCACTATATTATGACATGTTGTGTTGGCATCAATGCCAAAGGGGGAGATTGTTGAAAAATATTTATTAATTGTATATTGTCTTTGATGTTGCACAAAATGTTATATCTTTACCAGTCAGAGTATGCCAAGATCAAACAGGTGATGAAGATAGTTTACTGTGTCTACTAAGGATTCTAGTATTTTCCAAGTTTAGAAGATAGTATATGTCGAGTTCACTTGAATGCCAAAGAGAAGTTAGCAGTATCTAGGTGTTAATCAAGCTCACTTGATTAATGAAGGAAAGTTGGATAGAACCAATGCTAACCAACCTTACTTAGTTACCAAAGGAAGTCTATGAAGATGCAGTGTTGACTAAGTTCAATTGGTTAATACAGTAAAATCTTTTAGTGTTAGTTTCTATTGAGTAGGGTCATCTAACAAAGGATTTTATTGTCTTGGTATATTGAGTTTAATGGACTTGGTTGTTGATTCTAGCAAACTGAGGAGATGAATAGTAATTATTCTAAGATGTATTCAAGTAGACTTGAGAATGGATAAGGTATAAGTATAAGGTCAAGGTGAGGATTGAATATGAGGAATTGGATGAAAGGATGAGAGATTCTTAGAGGAAGTCAATTTAAGGAATAAGTAAAATATCCTCAAGGAGTTAGAAAGATACATTCAATCAGGAAAGATCAAGTATTTAAGCTAGAATAAAGACCTAAACTGAGAAATACAGTTACATTAGAAATTGGCTCATATCATTGTTACTCTAACCATTTTATTAGTGAAGTAAATCATTTAATAGAGTTCACTTAACAACTAGATATGTAAATCCTCTAACAAGGTGACATTTCTAGATTGAACTATCTAAAGACCTCTAGAAGGCAACTCCTAGTAGGGTGATTTAATCCTCTAATAGGGCCATACCTAACAGTGTGTTTTGTAACATTTAAGAAGGTTTACTTCTAACATGGCTCACTTCATAAGAGTGAAAATAAATAACTAGTTGAAATTGTGGTTTTTTTTTCCAAAATTGGGTTTCCACATTAAATCTTGGTGTTACTTGTGTTTATGCTATTTATTTCGTGTGTATGCAACTAAGTTAATTAAGGCTCCTCATATATAATATCTTATATTATGCATTTTTAGTATTCGTCAAGTAACAACTATTATTTTAGTGGTTACTAAGCTACAACATATTGTTAGTGTTAACTGAGTGCTTGTGTGTTAACTAAGTTATGGTAGTTTCATCAAAATTCATGTTTTGTATTGACATCTAAGGAATCTATGATTTATTTTAGTGGTAACTAATTTACCCCTCCTCTCTCAGTTAGTCCTCTTATATTTCCAATATTAACAACTATGATATTAGGTCTAGATTGGTTAGGAATAACACCAATGAAGTATTATTTCTCGTCAATAGAGAAAATAAATTATGTCAATGCTAAAAGATCCAAATCAACCATTTTTTGAGTTCTCCCCTTACCAATCCATTGCTAAATTAAACAAGTGTGCAAATAAACATGAGAGTGCATTACAAGAAATTGGATAAAGAAATTCTATAAGGGTGGTTCTCATTTTCCTAATATCCTTAATAAAGATCATTTGAAGCCGTGTATTCATTATTTGGTGTTGTTACTACACAGAGTGAAGGGGTTGCTTGTAGCTTATTTTTTGTAGACTGGATACACTTCTACATTGAAATTATCCTTGAATGTAAACAATTTATGAACTATGGTGAGGTTTTTGAAGAGTCTCTAACAGATTAGCATAAGCTATCTTAAGTGGTGAAAATGGATTTCTTCATATCCTCTTGTTTGATGTATTATCTAGCTTGTATAAAATATTTAATTGGGATACCCCATTAGCCCTAGAAGAAAATAATATTTCTATTTTTGATTATTTCCACATGATATAGAAGAATAGGGTCCTAAAATTTATAGGAGGGTACACAATGTATTCATGGGGAATTTGTGTCTTGACATAGTCATAACCCAAGATAGAAGAATATCACCCGAGGCACAAAGTTTCATACAATTATATGGCATTTTTTACATTTGATATCCCCAATTCACATACATCTAAGTTTTTTTTCAAGAAAAGTGAGATTTTTAAGGTATGCACTAGACTATTTTTGTTTGGGTAAGTATATAGAGACGAAGGACCAAAAAAGTGGTATAAGTTGCAACTTTTAAAAAAAATTAGACAAATCTGAACTTTGGAAAGAAATTGAAGATAGTTGGACTAAATATTTAAAGACATGATAAAAGAATAATTTGTAGCCCTCTAAATCTAGTTCCTAAACTACGAATTTTTTTGGTAAATGGTGGAGTTTAAGAGAGCACAAAAAGTGGTCTTATTTTTTGAGTAAATTTATAACATAGTATCAAGTGTGCTCCACCTAAAATATTAATTTTATTTAAATTTTTTAATTGCTCTAGTGAGGAGATAGCTAATACTATGTAGTTTATCCCATTTTTTTTTTTGTAATTATCTACACTATGTTTGATATGAATTTTTAAAGTAGAGTCATCTAAAAAAATATGGAATTTTATTTTGGCACCCCTAGGAATCATTGAAGATTAATTGAAAATAAAAACATTTTTAAAAAAAATTGTGCAGAATTGTGTCTAGTTTCTAAATATATAAACTTTTTCAAGAAATGATGAAAGAGCAAGAATCTACCCCCAAAATACTACAAGTTGGATTTTGATGAAAAACATACACTGAAAAAAATTTAGTCTAGATAGGCTTAACATAATCCAAACTCAAAAAATAAGTATATGGTTAGATAGCTAAAAAGCACATAAATAATCTTGTGTAACTTGATTCTCTCGCTAAATAACTACATGAAAACTTGATTGATGCCACATAACAATTTATTTTTATTTTTTTTGTGTATACTTGCTAGAAATCACATCTAAGACATATTTTAAATATCTAACCCTTAGGATTGATTATCTCCAATAAAGACCATAGCACATGTGTGCTTTTGTGCGTACACACTATAGCACATACCCATTATTTAAATTTGAAAAATTGGCACTTTGTTTGTATTTTTGAATAGTGTGTGTGCACTATAACCCATACATGCTATTTAAATTTGAAAAATTGGTACTCATTTTCTATTTTTAAATAGTGTGTATGCACCTAGTTTATATAGAATGTGTTTTTATTTGTCTGAGCCTACGATTTGGGTAAGACAAAGCACAATGTTTATGCACTATGTCTTAGATTGGGGAAAAACAAAAAGTGGCAACTTTTTGGTCCCCCATATTTCTATACATACTCACTTTTAAAGTTATGTAAAGAGATTTCACTAGTAGTTAAGAGGTTTATTCTTGATAAGAAATGGGAGATGAATTTTCCAATAAATATGGGTTATTTTTATGTGAATTTAATGTTGATTCAACTAGTGTAGGCTATGGCTTGAAAATATTAAATTTAGGTACTACTATGAAATGAAAGGATTTGGTATTAAATGTTTCACTATATAATCCTTGGTGTTAGATGACCCATTAATGCCAATCCCCTACATTGAGAATTTGGGGGAAGGTTTCCTAAGTAAGAGAGAGGTTAGCAAAAGAGACAACTCTAGATTGTAGCTAACAAAAATCACTAATTTGAAGTTGAAAATGAATATTGAAGGGATAAATGATGATTTTTATGTTTTTATTTAGCTAGAGAAATACAACATGATAGAAGTGTCATTTCTCATCAAAGCTTGGCTAAGAGAAGTAGAGGATTTTTTTTATTATAGATCTAGGGCTATGATTAAACATACAAAACAATGGTTTGAGCATAAAAGTAAAGGAAACCATAGATGGTTCAAGAAAAAATATATAAAATGAGTTATATGTCTTCTCCTATTATTATTTCTAACATCTATCTTCCTACTGATAATGTAGGTTAGGTTAAAAGTCAAAGAAATGGAGCTAGCCCCGACAAAGACACTCCTAAACTTTTTATTGTCCATTATGTCATACAAACTACTAGGTCACAAATCATATCCAAAAAATACAATGAGATGACTAGTAGGAAAACAAAATTTATAGATTTGGATAAAGGAAAAGAGAAGGAATATAATCTCCTTCATTATACACTAAACTGTAGAGAAATGAGATGGCCAATAGTGTTTCCTTTGTTTTGCATACTCTGAATACCTTTGCAAATCTTATTGGAGAGAAATAAACATCTAGTTTAGTTCTACAATAGTTAACAAATTTTTTAGAGTAGGAAGAACGGTCTAATGCCTATCTCTATACCTATTTGAGACATTGAGAGCAAGTACATGCTAAAAACTCCCAAACCCAAGAAGGTCAAGAAAAGTGCAAGATTGGTAGTAAATCCAAAGACTAGTGGGTGGGTTGTGGAATTGGTTTTAGACCCAAAAATATAAGGAACTTACTAACTAGATGTCAATAATTATAAAATTTCTAAAGTGGACATGGGATTCCTAGTCACTCATGTTGGTAATCATTTGTTTGAATATTATTCCCAACATATATTAACTTTCTCATGGATAAATAGCTACTACAAGAACAAAATCAAGGAAATCATCATGGCCATGGTGAAATATATAAGATTTATTCAATCTTTTGTCACTTTACCCTTGGCTCAAGTACCAAAAACCTATAATTCCAAATCTATTATAAGTAATAAATCATTGCATTAGATTCAAATTTGTGACTTTACCCTTGGCTCAAGTACCAAAAAACTACAATCCCAATTCTTTTATAAGTAATAAATCATTGCATCGGATTCAAAGGGGCACAATATTGGTTACAACATTAGATGATTGTACATCAATTCAATAATCAAGGATGACAACTTCATTCAGGAATATTGTATTATTTTCAATTATAAAAAAGCATTGGTTGGATGTAGGAGTTGATGAAATCCAACTCCACAGCTCACCAAGATCACCTGCATGCAAATAATTTATCAAAGGGAAACTAAGACGCAAGAGGTGGAGCTTGCAAAAACCCTAAATAGACATGATAGAGAACATATTGCCAAAATGAAAATATATTTACAATTAAAATGGAATGAGAAAATACAATGAGAGAGCATGAATATAAAGGCCTCATGGAAGCTTGTAGAAAAAGTTGGAAAGTGGTATAAGATAAGGTTGACAACTAAGCATACATCCACAAATAGGTGAAACATGCCAGAAGGGAACAAACTCCCATGTTGTCAAAAAATCTTCACTACAACTATTAACTAAATGCATTAACCTAAGTAAGCTTAAGTAAATAGAATAAATAATTAATAATTAATTATTTACTCTAACACCCCCCTTTAAGTGCAATTTAGGGGAATGCCTTAAGCTCACAAAACTAAAATGAAAATGCAGAATGGGTCCCAGTAATGAGGCCATGTTACGTACCCACGTGCAAAGAAAAGAGATGCAACCTCTAAAAATGGGGAAAGAGAGAAAACAACATGGGAAAAACCCTCCCCCAAAAACAAGTAACCTAGCGAAGGACTAAAGAAGCCTCCAACTAGAGGAATGTCCCATAAAATAGGAACAAAAAGTGATCATGAAGAGAATTACTGAAGCACGAAGAAGCTGCAAAATCTACCATCTAAAAGAAATAGTTGATCTAAAGAAATCCATGAAAGAAGAAGGCATGAAACAAGTGTTTCTATATGGTAGATGATCCATCTCACCGTAATGCATAGGTAGCTAGCCACTGTAATTGCCTCGTACATAGGATCAACCAATGAATACATAGCTCACACTATCAAACCATAAAACCAAGGATGCATTAGAACAACAACATAACCCCCCCTTAATGTAGATGGGGTGAGATGATCGGAAACTAAGAAGGTGGGCCAATATCCTCTATAGAAAAAACTAAGAATGACAAGAGAGGAAGAAGTGAAAAAACCTATAAAGACACGATCAAATTGACACTACATGGGGCTAATGTCATGGAAGGGACACTCACTTGAAAAAGGAAGAGGGCACAAAAATGAAAAGAACTATCCGTCCCATGGTGCTTTATAAAAATAATGCAAGTACACCTATCTCAAAATAATGTTTATGAACCCAAAATGCAAAAGTGACACTTTATCTCAGTGTGTGTACATAAAAATGCTTACAAATGTTGTCTACAATTATCAGAAAAGCAAAAATGTTGGCACAAAACATAGTACAACTCAAAAAAAAAGATTCCATGCTACGAAAATAATCCTCGGACCTAAAACACCCACGATATCCACCATAGAGAAAAAATGCCAAAAACATGATAGAAAGTGCATGGGCCAGAATTTGAGTGAAATGATAGCATTTCTAAAAAGATGACAAAATCGGCTTTCCAAAAATATAATGTTTTCAAAAAGCTAACATGGGACGCAAAAGATATGCATGCCAAAGTTGAAAGTAGAACTTCGGACTTCAATTGCAAAACCAAGCAACTAATATGAATCAAAACTTGAAAATACCTACACTGATGTCTCTATCTCAAAATAAATTTTTTAGTGCTTCTTTTGGATCTGAAAATACCTCTGTATGCTCAAGTTATGACCAAAAAACAACAAGAAGGTCAAAAAGGACCCTAGAGAGGTGCAAGAGGCTGATAATATAGTGCTGATGTCATGCTAACATCAGCATAATACTAGCTTACATTTGATGACTTTTGGACTGTCACAACAAAAAAGAGGCCATGTGGCATGCCATGTGGCATCCACATGGAAAAATATTGATGTGGCAAGGTGATGTGGCAACATCCATGTGCAAAGTACCATCTGGCACCCAGGCCACATGTCATCCCCACACCATTGTCAAGTGGTAAAATGGAACAATGTTGTGCTGACAGTGTAAATAGAATGACCAACTATTCAGGAGTCTCCACATACTCATTGACAAGCCTTCCAACTATGCAAAGGTAGAGCGAAGGCTATGAATTGGTGGTAGAGGAGCCTATTGGTAGAGTGCAGGGGTTGAGTAGAGGATGCACCATTGGAAAGTGTTTCGGGAAGGTTGAGGTGGAGTCTAAGTAGTGGAAGGGTAGCTCTGCTAGCATTGGAGGGGCATAGGCATAACACAGATGGACCCATGGTGGCACAGCCCAAAAACTTTTTAAAATATTTTTTATGCCAAATTTTTCCATTCGACTATATAACAGGATCTATAAGCAAAATTTTTTTGCCTCCCAGAGCTCTATCTCCAAAATCAACAAGTTTTATATTAATTGTGACTATAAACGGCCTTCTAGATCTAATGACAGTGTCCATTTGGGCCCAAAGTGCTTAGAAAAATGCTCTACCCCTAGATTAAAGAAAAATGCACAAACAAATTAGGGTTTGTGTCTCCAAATTGTGGCTTCAAAAAACTTTCAATGAAGTAGTAGTAGGGAGGCTCTAATACCATATAGGAGTTGATTAAATCCAACTCCACAACTCACCAAGATCACCTGCATGCAAATAACCTATTGAAGGGAAACCGTGAAGGAAGAGGTGGAGCTTGGAAAAACCCTAAATGGAAATGAGAGAGAACATATTAAAAACTAATTAAAATGTATTTACAATGAAAATGGAATGAGAAAATACAATAAGAGAGCCTGAATATAAAGGCCTCATGGAACCCTATAGAACAAGCTGGAAAGTAGTAGAAGATAAGGTTGACAACTAACCATATGTCCACAAAAAGGTGGAACATGCTAGAAGGGAACAAACTCCCATGTTTTCAAAAACTCATCACTACAACTATTAACTAAATGTATTAACCTAAGCAAGCTTAAGTAAATAGAATGAATAATTAATTATTAATTATTTACTCTAACATTGGAGAGGTACAAATTCATACCCCTATTTAAGAAGAAAATGAGAAAAAATAAGTTACTATAATAACCCATATATGGAAGGTCAAAAGATATGATATGTAAATGTTCTTTGCTAATAAACTATTGATATTGATAGAGGAAAGTGTGTTGTTTATCCTAAAAAATGATATAGGCTAGAGGAATTCTATATTTAGGAATATTATTGCAAAGGTTCATGAAATTGAGAAAGAATAAAAGGAGATGCATGAAAGAATGGTCAATGGTATGACTTATCATCAATCCAACATATATCTTATAGTATGAGGCAGGCAACCATGATGCAAATACTCTAGTGTAAACCTTTGTGACAACTATTTGAGCCATAAAAGGGGAAAGTATACCAAACACAATGAATTTACTAAGATATGCTGAGTTGATTCCATGCTATATCTTTGTACTAGTCAAATTTCCAAGTGTCATAATTTTATAATTAAGTTCAAATACAAAAAATATGCTTGGAGGGCATGGCTGATGAATCTAAAAATTCACAATGAATATGCAACTAAAGATTTTTTGAATGCATACAGGAATCGAAAGCTTGTGTGTGAGTTATGATGAATGGTGACCAAGTCAATGAATTAGAACTAACTTTATCTATTTACTTAGTTTTAAAAAATCTTACAAGTTGATTCTTAAGAAATATTTCCTCCAAACTATGCTTTATTTAAAACAATTATATACCTCTATCACCATGAGGTTAGGTTTTCTGGGAGATCTCCTTGGTTACACAAAAACTATATAATATTTTCAACATGAACTAATTAGTTGTTAGAAAAGTTACAAGCAACAACATAAATAGTTAGATTTGTTTTGGTTTGAAATAAAATGAATCTACAAATATTTTTTTGAAAAAATATCTTGTCTTTGAACATCAATTATAGAAATCAATATATGGAAATTGTTTGAATTTTTTATTTTAGATTACTTGAATGCATGTTTCTTTGTGTAAATCTCATCCTAGTACATATTTCATCTATATTTGTTGAAAGAAAAGGAGGTGATATTTATAGAGTGGTATGTATCACACTATGATATAGTAAAATTTGGGGCATGTGTGAGAAACTAAGAATCATTCTTTGTACTAGCTTCTCCTTGTTGCAGTTGACTATGTCTATATAGAGGATCCAATAAATGTAATAAGGGGTATGCTGAATTTTGATGCCATTTTTATTGATAAAATAATTGGTAAATGGCATAGAAAATTTTAATACATGGGCTAAACTTCATTTGAGGTGGTGACATAGGAACAAATTATGGAACTATGGACATAAGAGGTTGGGGTAAAATATTGCAAGGTAATTCTAGATAGTTGAAGCATAATTTATATTTAGAAAAGAGGCAGGAGTAGAATATATATGAGATATAATGAAAGAACTTTTGTGAGAGCTATATTGAAGCTTACCAACATTATGTCCATTACCAAATAAATAAAACTAAATATAACCATTCAAAGAAATTAATTTATTATATAGAATGGAGAAAGATTTTCTATTGATTATAATATCATGATTTTGAATGACTTTATGATAAATTGGATCTCGTAGATAAAAACTAAATTGATTCTAATCATACCCCAAATAATTGTAGCTATTTGATTTAAATTCCAATTTCATTCCACACTCTTTCAAAATATAGACTTAGGTATCATAACCAATTAGGTGTAAGTGATACTTTAAATTTGTTTTCCAAGCCACCTCTCTCCAAGGATGTCAAAATATAAATGAGATTAAGGAGTACAATTTATAAAATAAATAGAAGTTTTACATGCTTCTCTAAGAAATTGTTTCCTCAAATAGGCATTGGAGGCATATATGAAGCTCCTAGTTGTATCATTTTACTATGGGATGAATGAAAGAACATTGATTCTTTGAATGCAATTATTTACAAAAAAAAATTTCAAATTTGCAAGAGTAATACCTGCCCAAAGTATAAGTCTTGATACTTTTAGTAAGATGTTCACTCTTATTTTCCATGATATATTTAATCAATTTGAATATCAAATTCACTTAGAATTATTATTTTGTTCAATATATAAATTTTTATTTTTTGAGTAGAGTCATTGAGAAAGGCTATAGTGTAACTTTTACCACCAAAAGGATCTAGCTTTGAAGGAAAAAAATGCATGGATGCATAGGCTGTAATGGAAAAAAAGAATCTTGTAATGACACTTTCTCAAGTAGCTCCTATTTTTTTTCCATAAAGGAAATCCTCACATTACTCAAAGTAATTTAATAAAAGACTCAAGATCTAGTCCTATTGAAGCATAAGTTCAAGGGCCTTCTTACTCCTGTGCCTGAGACTCTTGTGCTAAAGCCAACCACAACTACTCATAATAACACCCACTTCACCATTACACTCTTAACATGTAAACTTCTAAATTTATTTACTATTTTCTAGAACCAAAAACCCTTTTTTTTTATTAAGGTTTAAAATGGGTTTTAAGGGAAATGAAAACCATGTAAAGATAGATTTAATGCAGATCTAGAACCCTACCATAGTGAAACTCAAACACGGATATAACAAAACAAAGTCTAGCATCCAAAAAGATAGCAACAAACTCCAACCAAATGAGGGATAAACAAGAAAAGATTAACTATCCAAAGAAACCTATCATAAAATATGATGGAACATGCTGAAGAAAAAATATAGATAGTAGAAATAAGAGGGCTTTTAAAGCTTCCAAAACCATCATAAAGAGAACACCTTGCTTAAAGAGCCAACAAACTAGACCAATGGAGATCATCAATGAAACTTTCAAAGGAAAACCTAAAGTCATCTAGGGGTCAGAGTAGCCCAAAAAATGCCTAACACAAAATTACAAAAGAACCATCTTATCAAAATGACCCTTGAAAACAAGTACAAGCCTTCAAAAAAAAAATAGCGATAAAAAAAAAATGTTCAAATGAAAAGAAGATAAATTTTTTTCTATGATTCCATTCCTAATAGGTGTAGTGAGGATGGAAAATCCCCCACCCATCCAACTAGAATTTTCCATATTTAAAAAAAATCTAAATGGAGATGACTCTAGGAATAAACCTACCAAGAACATCCAAACTCTAGCTAAAGAAAACCAAAGTAGATATGGAAATTAAAAAAGCCACAACAAAGAGACTCATTTTTGAAGTGCTAATCAAAACCAAACCTAACAAGACCCAATGGTAAAAACCTCTTATCTTAGTGGTACAACTTCCTCTAAGATAGTTAGAAAAAAAGAAAAAGAAAACCTCTAAGATAGGTAGAGAGCTCCCAAAAACCACTACTATAGAACATAATAGGGGAAATGACACTTCCTCTTATCAACAAAATTTTCCAGCAATCCTTCTAGAAAATGGAGCCACTTTTATTTACAAGCTAAGATGGAAGATAAAGAAAAAATGGGGAGCTACTAGGAACTATCTCACCATCCATAAAACTTAATCTGCTAAGAATGAATAGATCAAACTTACCAATAAATAACTTTTATTTTTTAGATCCACCAAAAATAGACCTCTTGTCAAAAGCAACACTTATGTCAAAAATAGAGGTACTAAAAAGAACGTACATACAAAAAAAAGGACAAACTTCCCTCTAAGCAATGGAAGGGATAAATTACCAATATGCTATACACCTACCATTCTGATTTCCATAACCCTTAACATTTAAGAGAGGAATCTCCAAAACATATATTTTGATAGAACTAGGGCATCCATGGCATAGAATGAAAGCCTCTTTGACCAACCCATCAAATGGAATAGAACCCACTTTGAGGAGAGAAGCCTTAGAGATCGTCTTAGAAGATAAATACCCCAAGAGAAATGACACTGACCACCTAGAGGATAGGGAAGAATATAAATAGTAGCCTTTGATAGAGTAGGTCCCTTATGCCTCAAATTTACATAATATAGCCTAATAAGACCTAAACAAATTCATTTCTATTCATCGAGACCCCAAGTTTTAGGATCTTATAGGAGAAAAGAGGCCCATAAAAATCAAGCTATAATTCCTCCAACTTATAACCCAACTTGACATAAAAAGGAACACAAAGTTCCACCAATAATTGCATGTGTCAAGAACACCAGTAACCCTCAAAGACACCATCCACAAAGAAAGCCACATAGAACATCCAAGAACATTTATTCTACATGGAGACAAGGAGACTTTCTTTGCTCCCATCACAAAAAATGCCAAAAAATTCATCACAATGTGGCCATAAGGAGAGTCATTCATGAATGCAACAAATCCCATGTGGATTATCTTCATGAGCATGATCCACCTGCAAAACCCCATTGCCGATGGAAACTCCAGGATAACACCCTTTTCTTCTTTACTCCAATGGTTGAGAATATTTCAATGTTCATGTGATCAAACAAGTTTTATTTTAGTTATGACTTTAACCACAAGCCATTTGTTACTTTGAAAGAATATAAGGAAAAAATGATCATTACATCCTTAAGCGTAATTTTAACTCATAATATAAATAAATTTTTAATTGAGATTCCGAACATGTCCATCATCCTTCCAAATCTATTCACTCTCATTCTTCAATAGTCTCATTAGGCATCATTTTTTTGTATACTTTTACATTCCTTATTGTCTCCAAGAAATATTTCTCCAGTCATACCATCTTGATAGTTTATAAATGCACTCTAACATTGAGTAGCATGCAACGAGGAAAACAAATCAATGGCCTATAAACCTATAGTCATGTCACCTAGAGCCCATTTGGCTACAAGAATAGGACTAGGGGAATAGGAATATCTATTTTGGAATACATATTCTAGAATAGAAAATGGGGGGAATAGGAAATTTCATGGGGAATTCGTGGACCCAAAAATTTATGTTTTCTAAAATAAATAAGCTGGAATGGGAATATGTATTCCAATCCCACCTATTCAGGTGGAATTGTAAAACCTCATTTTTTGGCCAAAATTGGAATACGTATTCCTATTTTCTTTCATATTCCAATTTTGATTTGGTGCATCCAAATGAAGAATTCAAAATTTAAAAATTTACATTTTCCTATTCCGCTTGTATTCCCTTTGCCAAATGGACCCTTATTGATAAAACCAAATCATTATAAACTATATTGACTTCACTAGTTTCAACCTTATTTCATGGGTTATTTTAAATCAAAATGATTTTATTTGCATCACAATATTTTCCACCAACAAAAAGCTTACCACTTGTCAACCTTTGGACTTAGAACATATTATTTATTAAGAAGTTATTTGGTCCTTATTTCCACCTCTATCTTGACTCATGGTTTTTGTTTCCTAAGTTTATAGAAACTAAGGCATCAGCATAAGTGGGTTATTTATCTTTCCTACTCATATTTTTACTAAAATGAGTGGCTTAACTTTTTTATTTACTTTTGTTGTTGTCAAAGTTGTAATTTTCATTATCACCTTTCTTAATTTTTGATAATTAACACATAATATTTTCATTTCATTGCCTTTGTTAATAGCTAACTAAACTTAATTGAGTAACCAAGTGTTAATCCCATTGTGTTTATTTGACATAACTCACCATCTTTTATTTTTAACTTGTATAAGATTTATGTACTATAGGGAAAGAGAATCCCCAAAGGAGATGTCCTAGCCCCTAGAAAATAACCACACAATGGAAACAAAAAATAATACATAAGATCTTATAACAAACACAACTCTTTATTCATAAGAAAAATGATTACATGCAATATGTCAAGCTGTAAGACCTTCCTAGTTAGGACCAAATATAAATAAAGTAATAGTTTTGCAAGAACCCCCAAGATCCAACCAAAACCCTCACTATAACATATCTATAGCACCACAAAACTATGGTACAAAACTAAAAGAAATATCTAAACTTGTGCTTGAAAGCCACTAAGAAATTTCCTTTTTCCAAACCTGCAGCTTCTAGCTCTTCTCAAAATTTGCCCCTCTTCCACCTCCTCTTCTTCAATATGGATCATTATGAATTAAGATTCCACAAGACCCCTTACTTAAACCCAAATAATGCAAAATTTGGCCTTGCATGTTAAAAATTAAAAAACCCTTACATTAAATACATGTTTAGTCACAAGTCGGCCTATAATAGATATTAAATACCAAAATCCTTAGAAGGCTTACAAAATTCATTAAATACACCTAAGAAAAATAACCAAGAACAAAAATATGTCCATATAGACTCCCACAATTGATCTACATCATGATATCAATCCTCAAGCAATAAATACCCTAATCCAAGCAAGAAAATCTACTAGAACTCTATCCCTCAAGCCAAACTATTGAGCGTCAGTAACCACTAGCCAAACACTGCCAAGATCCTACAAGTTTTGCCAAGAAACATAGTATATGTTAAGAAATAGTATATGTTGAGAAAAAATGTATATGTTGAGATGATTTAGTGATTAAGGACCTTGAACAACACTACACTTAGTAACAAGAGAACTCTACTCCTTTGGTGATTGAGTCCCAACTCCAAAGCCAAAATCCCTCTAACATGCAAGATGACTAACTACCCTAGGATGCTCCTACATTAGACACCATAGGTGAAAAAATATTCTTAGTACCTAGAATATTATATTCTAGGATTATGTGTAGTGCCTCTTCCATTTGATTTATGTATGTCATCCTAGTTGATGCAACCTTGTTGATCTTTGCTTGTGAGTGATAGTGATTGGGACCATGAGTGGTCTAAACCCCTGAGGTCATTAGATTTATGTTATTGTATCTGTTAATTTGATTATGCTTATGGATAATTTATGATATTATGATATATTAGATGATTCTTCTGATGTTTGTGTCAGTGGTTACCAAGATTGGTGTGGTGTCATGAGGTTATTCCATGATTACTCTAAGGCATGTGCAAAGATTGCACTATGTACTATTATTCTTCTACATTAGACTAGGCTCCTATAGTAGTAGTTAATCAAGTATTTGATTATGTCCACTTATGTGTTTAATGTTCATTTTCATGTTGTTTAAACAATCATTATCAAATGGTTAATTCATTAGAAAGGAATTGTTCATGTTGAATTCATTGGTTATGTGCTACAAATATTTATCTTGTTCATTTTGGTAATTTATGCAAAATGGGTTGCTTAAATAGATGATTTTATTGTGGATGGTTAAATTCAACGATTTAATATATTTATCACTTTGGTATATTATTATATGCAATTGCACTTGATCATGTGGTTTAGTTTGTAGGATTTATGTCACTAATAGCGGCACATTTAGTGATTCAGCTAATCATATCTAGCTAATGTCATCGTTGTATGGTCAATGTATCCTATTTAATTGTTTAAATTAAGCCCTTTGGTGATTTAAAAAATTTGGACTCATTTCTATTATGTGATTAGACTCGTGAGCTTGTCTCTGCATTTAGAGGTTTGCAATTATTGTGAAAGTTATTAAGGAATTTTTTGAATTTGGTTTAAGGTAGTTTTTGAGCTTTATCTTATATAATTTTATTCCTAGCATCTTTTTCATAGATGAATTCAAATTACTTAGAATATATTATTTTTTGTTTGGGTTGATTTAGGGTTTAACTAGGTGACCTAGTTAATTACCCTAATCCTTTATTCACTCAAAAAGTGAATAAATATCAAAAAAGGAATTTTATTCCTCACTTATCACTTTTTGAAATATAAATTTGAGAGAAAATTTTAAATTTTCTTCAAGAGAAATTACTAATCTATTCATTGTGGGAGCTACGAGCAAGGGATATTTGTGAGCTTGGTCTCGTTGGATCCAACTCAAGGACACCTTGGTTTGGCACAATTTTTGACAACTTCCATAGGATTTTTATTTTATTGTTTAGATTCTTGTTTTGACCCTTTTTGGTATGAGGATAGGCTGTCCTATTTTGTTGTTTAAACTTCCATTTTTTGTATTTGTATGTTAGGAGATTCATTTATGATTGCTAGTTCTACCTGGTTGGTTGGGTATGAAAATTTCTCTTAATTTTGAGATGGGGGTTTGGGGTTTCAATTTTACATATAGTGTTCAAACCCAATTTTAATTGGATTTTTGTGGCTTATTCATTCTTGAGGTGAAGGGGTCTTATTTTTGTTAATTTTCATCAATGTTGGTTTTTGGGAGGTTTTCACCTCAATTTGTGTACTACCTAATTTTCTTAGGTTTTCTTGGCATGATGTTGGCCATGGACTTGGATTACCAATAGGATTTCCATCTGACCACTTTTTTTCTTTTATGTTTGCATTGGGATGTGTGTCACATTTGTACTCCCAAACTTTCATTTGGTTGAGTGATTTTATACTTGGTGTTATTGTTTCTGGTGGAACCCTTGTTGTTATTTCATGGACACTAGGATTTTTATAGAATCCATACTCTAAGATAGAGGTTGGTTGAGTGAGTTCATGATATTTGATTTTGTTTCATCATTAGGATTTGTGTAGAATACATACTCCCAAGTTGAGGCCGATTGATTGAGTTAATCATGCTAGGTGATTTATGATCCATTGAAATTTTTGTATAATCTATACTCCCAGATATATGATGGTTGAGTGATTTGTTTTGCTTTTGTTCTCATCCATCCCTTTTTTTTATGATCTTTTTGATGGTGGTGCACCCACACATGAGCACGTACATAGGCATTTGTTGGGTGCTTGCGGGGCCTAAACTCTAAATTGCATTGTAGCATAGTTATGTTCATTGGGGTTGGGTTGGGAATATTCACTACTTATAGGAAATCATCATGTGATAATCATGGGTAGGGTAGGGTAGCACCATGGAGGGGTTTCTACCACAACCTTGGTGACTATTTTCTAGGTTTTTGTGAAGAAGGCTTTAATTAAGGGATATCTAAATAAATTACTGGTTAATAAATCTAGCATAATTAAAGGACATGTGAGCACCTAATTTTAGTCTATGAAAATAGTGGGTGAGCCTGTCTGGCAGAGTTGATGCTGCATGGTAATAACTTGGGCTACCCAAATGTGAGCACTTTACCTTCCAGTGAGTCCCTACATAGTTGACCCACAGAGTATTTGATAAGGACTTATTGTACTTGCATTGTCTCATGATCTTGGTTGTAGTCCTCTTTATTGTATGGCATGTGTGTTAGCCATGTGTGTTTTCTTTATGTTTGTTTGTGGTTGGATAATTATCTCCATTAACATGATGGGAGTGCACCTATAGGTTCCATGTGGTTATGAGGTGTAGCTACCTACACCACTACTAGGGACCAGTGTATAGAGATGGTCTATTTCTAGTTGAGACCAATGCTTGATATTCACTTAGTATATCAAGTTTTTTGAAGTATGTTTCCTTGTTATTTATGGCTTTATTGGAATGCTTGGATACCATCTTAGATGATTTTGGTTTCATTTTATTCATTCCATTATCTTATAATGTTATAGCATATGATCAGATGATGTGATTCATTTTTAGTTAGATTATCTATGCTTTCATGGATTAGCATGTCATATCTTGTTGTTTTTATGATATTACTTATGTTGTAGTAATGACACCCTCACAAGACAACTTTAACTATCTAGTTGGTAGTTTTTGATGTTACGTGCTAGGGATAGATCTACCTTTGATGTCTCATGATTCCATTCAAATTGGGAGGAATCATGAATTAATTTTAGTTGTGTTGGTGCTTAATTGTTTGTGCTTTCCTTCATATGATATTTGGTTTCTGCACATGTATGTTCATTGTGATGTTTATTTTTGCATGATTACATTAGATGTTTTTTTTTTTTAATCTCTTTTATGCTCTCAACTGATCATTCCTTGATTTACATGGATTTGGTACTCCCTAGTGTGGAAGTTTCATGTTTTTTAATTCTTTTTCCTAAACTTTTTGACCTTATTGTTAGTTGTTTTCTCACATGGGAAGGATAGTTCCTAATGCAAGGATGTACTTCCTCACATGGAGAAAAAAATCCTTGTGTGAACTGATGTCAATCCTCACATGAAGTATTGCATTTTCTCATGCTCAACAATGCAATTCCTTGCACAAGATTAGAGACCATTGCAATTCCTCATGCAAAAAAATGGGGCATCTAGGTTTTCCTAAGGAAAGTTTTAAAATGGTTTTAGACACCTTTTTGTATTTCATACCTTTCCAATTCAAAAAAATCTTTCTATAGGGTTTAAAATATATCATTTAAGTATAAGTTGACATATAGTTTAGATAGGTTCTAGATCTCTTCGAGTTAGGATAAAGATTTATGAAATTTCAAGGGTTCATTATTTCAAACTTCACCAAATTTTAGGAGTAAAACTTTCTACATGGTGTTTAGTAGTTGAGTGGTCATAACTTTTGGCCCTCATCTTCTACATGACTATAGTTGGTCTTTACTTGAGATTCATGATTATGATATTTTTAGCGGATATGGACTTGTAGGTCTATGTTAGAATATAAAGTCCACTAATATAACTGGGGGGGGGGGGGGGGGGGGGTGGTGGGGGGTGGGTAGGAGGGTTGTGGTGAATTACTTATCAAAATATTAGCACACTCATTATCCTTAAACAAAATTAACCACGTGAGTAATATAAACTGAAACCACAATAAGATACTCATACACAATTAACACAAGATATGTTAACTAGGGAAACCCTTGATTAGAGGGAAAATCCTAGTGGGGATCATACCCACAAGATGATGTACTAATATAAATATTATTTGTTAGAGGATAGATCTTGTTAAAAGTCTATTACAACATTTAGTACATATGAGTCCCTATTAGGAGACTTTGAATTCTTGTTAGGAGATTCTAATTAGGAATTGTGGAAGACAACTAGACCCATTGCACAAACAACTTCAAGGTTAAGACCAAAGATCTTACTGTCCAAATGATCTTTGTATTATTCCTTGTCAAATAATAGAACTAAAATGAAATTCCTTCCTCTATCTCTATCCTTTCAACTAGACTTCTGCTCACTTAGATCTTGTAACTAGATCTCATACTGGGCATCCAATGATCCCTTGGATAACTTACACGCATTCAATAAGCATGTTGCTCCTTCTCAAACTATGCACTAAGACTTCACATTCCTCCTGATGCTCTAATCCAAATTTACTTCATAATCAAGGAAAAAAAATTCATTTATACTGTATCTTCATAATAATTCCTTGAGTTAGCCTTGAGTCTTTCCTAATTAATTAAATTAATATAATTGATTAATTCATAATTGCAATAGCACTATCAACTCACATTCTATAGAAAACTTTACACATGTGAAACCATGTCTTGTGCACACACTAACCTAATTGTCTTTTGTCTCTAGCTAACTATGCATCTCCTCATTATATCTTGACTAAAAGATATAATTTAAGCATTAGAAACTACCAAACATATGCTTTGTTTCTACACTACTTCCAATAAATCAAGTGTAACTTCCATAAACCATCGAATTAGACTTCGTCCTTTTAACCACATCATTTGGACAAGCTTAGGAACATATCCACCACTAGACATCATCTAAAACATTTTTAGCTTCTACACATACTAATATTACTAACTTCTATTCTTCCAATTTTTACAAAATCACTAGTATGTTGACATCCATGAAAAATACAATCATGAATACAGCACATCAATGCTCTTGAATACTTAAGATACTCCCTCAATATATTATCATCATAATTCATGTTAATAGTCTATCTAGGCTAGGAAATTTTACCTCAAGATTGAACAAGAACATCCCCTTAGTATATTCTCATGATTTATGTGATCTTAGTTTGTGAGTTATGGTTTGGAGTATGGAGATCTTTGGAAATGTTTGTAAGAATTTTGTTGGTGTAGGTGAACATGTGAGTTTATCCATGTTCCTTGTTCTCAAAACCTTGATCTAATGTTTCATTATTGCATTTGGTTACTCTATCCTATTATTCAGTAACTTATCTCAAAAAATAATAATTTAGTGCATATTTTATCCTTTTTTTCCAAGGATCTCTGGGCAATGCATTACATTCGACACATAAATCTCAAATTGGTTCTTAACATACATGTATCCTCCAAGTTTTCAACTTGCACATTCTTTCCCTTATTCCACTTTTTCTTCTTCAAATCCATCCTTAGTGTACCATAGGTTTTATTTCCACACCAATCTCTGACCCTCTAAGAATCGTTCAACTCAACTCAGCTACAAATACTCATGATCCTTCTACCAAGTTCTTCATTCTACATAGAAATCATGGAATGCTTCTTCCCACCTTTCTAAATAATAATCATAGTCTTCACACAATCATGCATAGCATTACAATCATATATCCAAGGTCTACCAATAAATATGCGACAACTAATTATGTCCACAATAATGAAAACACTTGATCCTTATCCCACCTAATCTAAAAATCAACAAGACACTACTCCCTCAAGTGCAAAGAATGATTATCTTGTAACCAAAAAATCTTATATAGACAAGGATATCTCATTCTCTTAAAACCATGTTGCTAAATTTTATCCTCAACAACAAGATTATCAGTTCTACAACTATCAACAATCACATTGCAGAGTTTACTATGAGACATACAATGAGTCCTGAACAAATTACTTCTTTGACAAGGTTCTAATTCCATCAATAAATAGTCCATTTTGAGCCAAAAAGCTCTCTTCCTATTTAGGTTTATTGATAGAGTCTTCAACCTCATTCACAATAGAAACTCTTCTATCACCAACCTTCTCTGAACATTCATAATCTCTATGTTCTTATTCATCACAATAAAAGCAATCACCAATCCTCTTCCTTGGCTGAACTAGTTTTGGTCCATCTTTTGCACTCTTTTTATCCTTTGTCAAGTGATCTTGCTTCTCTTTCCCTTAGGAACTTCCTTGATTTATCCTCTTCATCTTACATTCTTCATTCAAAGGATACAAATAAGCATCCTCAATTGAATCAATCTTCATCATAGAAACCTCTAAAACCATAATGTACTAAGCTACCTTCTCCTTAGATAATTCTCTATGTCTACACTAAATAGTCATCTTATATAACTCCTCAGTATAATCCTTCATATACGTATCCTTTTGCTTCAAATTCTACAACCTCTTCAAAAAATAATGTTCATAATCAAAGATAATTAACTTAACCT
Source organism: Cupressus sempervirens (assembly GCA_028749045.1). NCBI lineage: Eukaryota > Viridiplantae > Streptophyta > Pinopsida > Cupressales > Cupressaceae > Cupressus > Cupressus sempervirens. Next base: position 699,325,568 of record CM053786.1, on the reverse strand, counting down.
TTAGTTTTATCACCATCAATCTCCAACAAGTGATCTTCATTTCACCTTCCTCTTCTCTATCTCTTTGCAAATATTTCCACCATAGAGTAGGATGCCATTTTAGCTTAGTCTATGCCAACATCAGTTTGATTGGATCTCCAATATCCTCTAACTAAAACTTGTCTTCCAATGCACCAATCCAATCAATTAGGTTTTCAAGATTGAAAGTACCTGAGAAATTAGAAACCTCCATTTTATGCTTTAGCCTGAACTGAGATCTAGATTGAACAAACTTACCAGCCTTATCTCCCACAAGTATCTCCACATGATCAGTTATTTCCTCACTAATCAATTCACTAGCCACATAATAAGGTACACCAAATATAGCCCTCATGATCTAATTCTTCATCAACTCCATCTAAGATCTAAAATTAGATATAACCTTCTATGAAATCCTTACCTCCACAACATAATATAGATCTTGAATTTCACTGGGGTCCAATCTTCTTAGAGGCATCTTCCAATATCTTCACAAACCCTCTACAAAAATTTCACAAGATTAGCCCAACCTAACCTCACTTTAGTAATCTCCACTCCAAGCACTAGTACAAACTGCCTCAACTTTAGTAATTTGTTTGCACACTTAAGAGAATCCCCAAAGGATAGGCCCTAAAAGATAACCACAAAGTGGAAATACAACACAAGATATAAGATCTTATACCAAACATAACTCTTTATTCATAAAAAAAATTGATTACATGGAATGTGCTAGGCTACACGGCCTTCATAGTTACAACCAAACACAAAGAAAGTAATAGTTTTGAAATATTCCTCAAGATCCAACCTAAAACCTAGCTAGTCTAGTTCTATAGCACCAAATAAATGTAGTAAAAACCTCCAAGAAAGATCTAAAGTTGTTCTCACAAGACAAAAAGAAATCTCCTTATTTCCCAAGCTACAACTACTAGCTCTTGTCAAAATTTTCTAGTCTTCCACCTCTTCTCCAAGCTGGATCATTATGGCTTATGACTCCACAAGACCCCTTACATATACCGAACTAATAAACAAGTAGCCCTTTCAAGTTACAAATTAAATATACCCATGCATTCAATATATGTCGAGCCACAAGTCACCCTACAATAGATATTAAATACTAGCTACCTTAGAAGGCTTACAAAAATTCATTAAATACACCTAGGAGAAATAACCAAGACCAAAATAGGTCCAAACAAACTCCAAAATTACTCCACATTACAATCTCAATCCTTACACAATAAATACACCAAGTCAACCAAGAAAATCCACGAGAACTCTACTCGCAAGCCACACTATTGACCATCAACAAGCACTAGCCAACACCACCAAGATCCTACAAGCATTTCCTTGAAAAATAGTAAATATCAAGAAATAGTAAATGATAAGGAACAATATATGCTGAGCTCGTTCAGTGATTGAGTACCTTGGATAGCACTACTCCCAGCAATGACTGAGCAATACTCCTTTGGTGACCAAGTCTCCAATTCCAAAGCCAAAATCCCTCCAAAATGCATGATTACTAACTACCCTAAGATTCTCCTACATCAAAAATTCTTATAAATAGTACTATATTTATTTGAATTAGTTATAATTTGGTTTAATAATCCTACTTAGTTATCCATATTATTTGACAATTTTTCACAAGAGTTGTCACAATGTAGAAGATGATTGGAGTGGTGTTAATTCCACTTTTGATTTGACATAATAACTTATCTATATTAGTTCTTCCCTTTCACCTTAATGTATGCTTTCCTTTGCCCTCTAATTTATGTTACTAGGATATTTTTAAAACAATATTTTATAGATCCTGGGTGCATAAATCTATATGGTATAAGATCTTTAATGAGATATTTCTAAGCATATAATCTACAATTATATATATATATATCTGTGTGTGTGTGTGTGTGTGTGTGTGTGTGTGTGTGTGTGTGTGTGGAGGTTATCACAAATCTATGCATGTAGATGGTGTGGGTATTTTGTCCCCAAATTTATAAGACATTCATAGGAGCCTCATGACCCCTTAGTGAACCACTTAGTGAACTTAATTTTTTTTAGTGTAATATTTAAATCCTCTAGCTATCATAATTTCCAAGTGAATTCTATGTTGCTACCACTTATTCACTATTGGGTATGACCTCTTATTGAACTCAATAATTCACATCTTTGTGTACTTTTAACTTAATATATGGTTGATTGTGGGTTCTATTTGACATTATTATGCTTAAATTATTTAATCTCTAATAAATCTTGGTTGCAAAATCTACAATAATGAATACCTTGTTTAATGCCCATGTTGTCCCAACAGAGAGAATTTATCTCTATGTTCTTTATGATACTTCACTGCTAAAGCAGTAAATCTCACACAGTGGGACATGTGAAAAATTATTATTATCATTTTCTTTAGATTTATTTGATCTCATCCTCTATTTGATAACTTTCTTTATCCTTTGAATTTTTTCTTCAAGTTTGAGTGAAAGATCTTCTTTTATTACCATTGACTCCATTTGCATTTTTCATACTTCGAAATTTTCTGTAGCAATTTTTTTAATTTTTACTTTTTCCTTATTGTGGGGTTTTCACACCATCACCATATTACAATTAGGAACCCCCATTTTTTTCTCTTGGTCTTGTTCTTTTGGCTTTTGTTCCTGGTAGTCTTAAGCTCAGTCTTCTAAGGCCCTCTCTTTTGAATGAGAATTGGTAAATTTGGGCATGTCTAGAAAGTATTATTCATTTGGCTCCTAGAATGGAAACTATTTGTTTGTCACAGAATTGAATGTATTGACATACTTACTATTTTTAAAATGTCTATTTTTAGTAAGTTTATTTATAATAAATTTCACTACTAATTTGACTTTGGAACAACTTACTATTTTTATAAAGTATATTTTTAATAAATTTCATTGCCTCCCACATTAACTTTATTTTGACTTGGAAAACAAAAATATGGTTAGAAAGTCTATATTTAGTAAATCTCACTATCTCTTGAATTCACCCTATTTTCACTTTAGGACAACTTACTATTTTTATAAATTCTATTTTTGGCAAGTTTACTTTGGCAACAAGTAATCTCTAGTTGATAAGGAGACAACAATGTATCTATTTCTCTATCCAAAAGAATGGGCAAGAAAGAAAATCAATCATAAAATGGTTAAGTCTAGAATCACCCATGAAAAATACATAAATAGAAAGGTATGAAAACATAAAGAAAAATGGTTGTTGTAGAATAATTCCACCAAGGAAAAAATTATTGATCACTCAAAAAATCTTGCCTTGGACATAAATGGTTGTTGCAGAATTCTCCCATCATGGACAAAATCCATGACCATTCAAAAACTCCTTCCTTGGAGAAAAATGGGTGTTGTGGAAATCTTCCATCATTGACAAAATCCATGATCACTCAAAATTTCCTCCAATAGGAAAACTAGACATGTCAGAAAAAATGGCTAATTGTTGGAAATATCTCCTTCATGGAAGAAAAAATGGTGAATTGTTGGAAAATTTCTCCTCCATGGAAGAAAAAATGAGTAAGTGTTGGAAGGTTTCTTCTCTATAGAAGAAAAAATGACTATGTTTCGAAAGGTTTCTCCTCCATGGAAGAAAATATGGCTGTGTTCAAAATTTTTATTAAAAAGTAAGTCCACGAAGTTAATTGAGATGGAAGCGGGTGAATCTCCTAAAATATCGATATAACTTTATCAACCTTATTAACCTTTAAGAATGTGAACAATATAATTAGAAACCATAAGAAGATACACACACACAACAACATGATATATGTTAACTAGGGAAACCCTTGATTAATGGGAAAACCCTAGTGGGAATGGTACCCACAAAATGGTATAGTTATATTAAAGATCCTTGTAAGAGGATGGACTCTATTAGGAGCCAATGAAATACATTTATTACCTATCAATCCCTATTAGGAAACTTTGAATCCCTATTATGAGATTTCAACTTGCCATCCCTATGAGGAGTTGTACAAGGCTGATGGACCCACTATCCAAACATCTTCAAGGGAAAGAACATTGAACTCACTATCTCAGTATACTTGTTGTCTCTTTCTTTATGTCAATATTGAACCAAATTCCTTCTCAACTCTCAATACCAGATCTTCAAACTCATATCACATTGATCTCTTTGAACACTTATACATATTTAACAATTTTGCATACCACTTTCACAAGTCTCTCTTGCACATTTTGTACTCATTTACCACAAGGAAAATAACCTTCCTTTATACCATATCCTCAAAATAATTTCCTAATTCATCCTTGATGATTTCCCTATTAATTATAGTAGGAACTCATTAAGATATTAGAATTCATTACATCTTTTCAAAATTACCAAACGTCGTAGGCTCACAGTAAATACAACTTCTCATATGTGTGACCTTGAACCTCATGTAGTCACAAAAATAATCATTAAATTGTGTACTATCATTATCTAAGCTTTCTTATCATGATTCTATCCCTATTAAGAGATAAAATCCAAACATGAGAAACTACTTCTTAGGTACTCTGTGTTCACACTCTTCTTTGTAAATCATGAACAACTGTCACATATCTTTGACTCTCTACACATTCACTTGTCCACTTGATCAGGACATAATGTAAAAAAATATTCTCAAAACTAATTTACTGAACATCATCAATACATAGTGTGTATGACCTCATTCACTATCTAAAATTCTACCAGTCTTTATAGAAACAATACTATGATGACATCAATGAAAAACACAATCATGAATGTAGCATGTCAATCATGCTAACAATCTCTCCAATTATTCTATCAATTCTTTCCATACTCTCCCTAAGGAACACCATTGATATTCATCTAACAATATCCCCCATTGGCATTGGTGGAAAAATAGATGAAAAAAATCTAAGTCCATGAATACCAAATCAAAATTTGTGTTTTTCTCTCTCATCTTTTCAAATCCTCTTCATCAACCAAATTTGAAACTCACACAAACAATTATACATATTCCCTTCCTCATTCTTAGATGGATAACATCAATTGTTCACATTTATCCCCTGTTGATATACTTCCCCATAAATATCTCATGAACAAATCTCCCACATACATACATCTCACACATACTATTAGAAGATTTTTTTTAGGAAATCTCTTCCCTATTGACATCAATGAAAAAAGAATTTTTATGTCAATTATCTTTGCAAAGTCACCAACTAGATCAAGTTTCCAAAGACATGGTTTCATACTAGCTACCAAGAGTCTGTAGTGACTCTACTCAATCATAGATACTCCCCCATATAGGAAGCATCACTATTCTATCTAGATCAATAATAGTTCTATGTACCACTTGATTGATGAACTCTTTGCATCATCTACTTAAAAGTAGGTAGGGACATAACCCCAAGCATACCTCACAAATACTCAAATGTATCATTAGTTAAAGGATTTATAAAAAGATGTGTAATCTACTCTTTTTTATTTATATACTCTAATTTGATCTCTTTCTCTCCAACTTTCTCTCTTAGAACATGATAGTTAATCAATATATACTTAGTCTTAGAATGTAACACATGATTATTATACATGGTCAATGTAGTTATGTTATCACAATATATAATAACAGGTTCTAAAAACTCTATCAAAAAATTCTTTAGCATTTATGCCATTCACATGATCTAATTATAATTGGTTTTTGTTATTACATACTCTACTTCTACTATAATATGTGAAATATAGTTGTATTTCTTTGTTAGCCAAGAAATAAATCTTCCTAGAAGAAAAAATTTATCCACCACTTGTAATCTTTCTATTATCCATATTGCCTACCCAATCTGCATTAGTATGTGCACATAGAGTAAAGTCATTTGATCTATCATACCACAATCCAAACTTAGGCGTACCCTTTAAATACCCAAATATTATTGTTATTGCTACATAGTTTGAATTTTTAGGGCTTTCTTGAAATCTTGCTACTATACCAATTACATTTTCTATATCCGGTCTAGTCTAGATCAAATATTCTAAACCTCCAATCATGGTTCTATACTTCTTATCAATTGTAAGTGTCACATCTTTGCAAGATAACTTATGAGAAATTATAATAGGTGTACAAATAGGCTTACAACTTTCCAAATGAAATATTTTTAACAAGTCTTTCAAATGCCTAGTATTGATAAGAAAATGCCATCACTGGTCTACACAATATGTAAACCTAAGAATTATTTTATCTCAAATTCATTTTTCATTTCATCAAAAAATTTGTCACTTTATTCATCATTACCTCCAAAGATTATATCATCCACAAATATCACGATCACCAACAAATCATTCTCTTAAATGCAAGTTACTATCTACATTACCTTTAGCAAATCCCAACTTTTCCAAATACTTGTCTATCCTAGAATACTAGGTTCTAGGTACTTTCTTTAGTCCATACAATGATTTCTTCAATATGCATACCATGTCTCCTTATTCTATCAAATGAAATCCTTCATGTTATTTAATGTACACTTCTTTTTCAAGCTCTCCATTTAGAATTCCTTACTTCACATCCATCTAATAAACTTTGAACTTCTTACATTCTGCATAAGCCAAGAAGATATTTACTTGAATTCTAGAAATAGAGGAAAATGTTTCTTCATAGTCTATACCTTCTTGCTTTTGAATATCCTTTACATACCAATCTAGCTTTATTTCTCACAAACTCACCTTTTTCATTCATCTTGTATCTAAAAATGCATTTAGCTCCTATAATAATCCTATCTTTAGGTCTAGGAATCAATTTCCATGTCTCATTATTCACAATCTAATATAGTTCTTCCTTCATTGCTTGAATCCAAAGATAATCCTTGCATGCCTCATTTGCACGAGTTCTTTGGTTAAACTTGACCAATAAAACACAATTCTTCATATAAATTTTTTCTTGTGATAACTCCTTTTTCTTTACTTCCAATAATTTGATTAGCATGGTAATTCTTTTTCAAATTCTTGTGAGTAGGCATTATTGACTCAACTATTACTTCTTCTCTAGTTTTGTATCTTAGTTCTTCTCTATTTTCCCCAGCTTGAATATAATTCTACAAATCATTGTTAGTCTCAAAGGAAGTTTCAACATTTTCTATGATAGTCTTAGGATTAACTTCTTCTTAATTAGAATTATAATCTATCATTATTTCTTTGATTACAAACTTTTCATACACCTTTACATTTGCACATTAACAATAGTCTTAGTTCTCGGATTAAAACATTTATAATATTTTCTTTCAATAAATAACTAAGAAACATACCTTCATCACTTCTTGCATCAAACTTATCAATGTCATCATCTCTCTTGATATAACATTTACCTCCAAAAATTCTAAAATATTTCATTGATGGTGCATGTTTGAACTAAAGTTCATAACACGTCTTGTTTGTACCTTTTCTGATCTACAATCTATTTATTCTCTATACTATTGTTTTTACCACTACTCTCCAAAATATCTTTGATACATCATTCTCAAACATCATGGCTCTTGCTACTTCTATTAGAAACCTATTTCTTCTCTAAGAAATTCTATCTTTCTCAGGAGTCTTAGATGTTGATAGTTATCTCTTAATGTCATTCACTTCACAAAATGTCTTGAACTCATTTAAGGTGAATTTTGCACCTCTATCTAATCTTAAACATTTAATCCTTACTAAAAAAATCATCCTCAACTCTATTATTAAACAACTTAAACATCTCAAATTCTTAAGAATTTTTTTAAGGAATGTTGCCCACAGATTCGTACTAAATTTTGTTGAAAAAAAATTGGTTAATTGTGTATTGAATTTGATGTTATAAAAATTGTCATATCTTTACTAGATAGTATATTTTGAGCTCACTTGGGTGATAAATATAGTTTCTTGTGTCTCCTAAGTGCTCCAGTGTTAGCCAAGTTTAGAAGGCAAGGTCTATCAAGTTCACTCGGGCATCAAAGAGAAGTTCATAGAAGTTGAGTGTTAATTGAGCTCGCTCAGGTAACAAAGGAAAGTTGGATGAAACCATTATTAGTTAAGCTCACTTGATTAACAAAGTAGCTTTATGAAGATGCAGTGTAAAACAAGTTCACTTGATTAACACAGGAAAATCATTTGTGAGTTACTATCTACCAAGAAGGGTTGGCTAATGAAGGATTTTCTTGTTTTGGCATATTGAGTTCAATTGAATCTTTTGTTGGTTCTAGGTGACAAAGGAGACAAATATTGATTATTCTAAGTTATATTCAAGCCAGCTTGACAATAAATATGATATAGTATAAGGCTAAGTTGAGGATTGAATGTGTGCAAGTATATGGAAGAATAGAAGATGCTAAGAGGAAGAAAATTAGAAGGATAAAAAGAATATCCTAGACAAGCTCAAATGATACATTCAATTAGGAAGGATCAAGTATTCAAGCTAGAATTGAGATGTATAATCAGCAATTTAGTTGCATTACAAATTGTGTCATATGCCTGTTACTTTCTAAAAATTGTAGTAGTGATCTAAATGTCTTAACATAGTTGGCTTAACAAAAAATTGTAAATCCTCTAACAAGGTGACCTTTCTAGATTGAAGTTTCTAAAGACTCTAACAATGCCACTCCTAATAGGGTGATTAAATCCTCTAATAGGGTCATACCTAAAAGTGTCTTTTGTAACCTTTAACAGGGTTGGCTCCTAATAGGGCTCACTTTGGAAGAGTGAAATAATTTCAAGTTCAACATTTAAAGATTCTCTTACAATTTGGTTCTCTCATTAAAAATAATGCAATTCTTTGTTCAATCCTTTTATCCTACTCATATCTAGAAATATTACTACTAGCATAGTCTTCACTGGTGCTTGCACTTCTTGAAAGTAAGTGCAAACACTTAATGAACTAAAAGAAATTTCCACTCTAGGAAAATCTCCAATCTTCTTCCACTTGACTTTTACTACTTCCAATCTTTCAAGAAGAGTCCCTTTGGTAAAAATTTTAGTGCAAGGTATCACTTTATTAATCATCTGTGTTGACTTCTTAAATTATGGTGTGAATGTTTTCAATATCTTCCATGTAATATCATATTCATCTTGAGATCCATTACAAGACTTAATTCTTGTAATAATTTATGATATTCGACCAATATAACTTCTTATAGATTCATCTTCCATCATCTTACCATCTTGAAGCCAACATATCCAAGTTTGTAATTTGATTCTTTTAGCATGCTTATTTCCTTCAAAAGTATATTCCAAGGCTATCTAAATTTTATGAGATGTTTCTAAGGATATTAACTAATTGTAATTTCATTTTGAAGAAGAGATAACAATAAAGCTCTCTTGCAAGGATGTTCATAAATATATCTCTATCAACTTCACTATGTTTTTCAAGTTTTCTTTTTTTCACAATCTTCTTTTCATTATATGTCATAACCAATATTCTAGACCCATACATGGAAAAATTTTATTCATATTATATTTGAATCTATCATAGTTTACTTCATCAAACTGAGGACTTCATTTTATGAAATAACCTATCATAGATCTCCTTAAGATTTTGATCTTTTCCTTTAATGATTTGATGCTTAGATACCAATTGTTGGAAGTAAATTCCACCAAGATAATTGAGAGGATGTTGTAGAAAGAATCAATTGTTAGATCAATATAAATTTTATCAATCTTATTCAACCTTAAGAATGTGAACAAAATAATCATAAACTAGAAGAAGATACACATACACAATAACATGAGATATGTTAACTTGGAAAACTCATGACTAGAAGAAAAACCCTAGTGGGGATCGTACCAATTATAATATATACTAAAATAAAACTTTTTTATAAGAGGATGGACTCTACTAGGAGTCAATAAAATATATCCATTATATATGAGTCCTTGTTAGGAGACCTTGAATCTTTGTTAGGAGATTCCAACCCTATTAGGAGTTGTGCTAAGCCTATTAGGAGTTATAGAAGTAAGATGGACCCTCTATCCAAACATCTTTAGGGTAAAAACCAACAAACCCACTATTCAACATGTCCCTTTATTACTCCTTATAGAATAATATAAATTAAAATGAAATATGAAACTTGAACTCTTTCTCTATGCCAATACCACACCAAATACCTTCTGAGATCTCAATTCTAGATCTCTAGACTCACATCACACTAATATCTTTGATTTCTTACACACATTTACTAAATTTGCATGACACTTTCACAATTCTCTCTTGCATATATTTTGATCATTCACAAAAAGTAAAGTAACCTTCCTTTATACGATATCCTTAAAATAATTTATTAAGTCATCCTTGATGCTTTCCAAATTATTTATAATAAGATTGCATTAAGATATTACAATTCATTACATCTTTTCACAATTACAAAATAATGTCAGCTCACAATAAATATAACTTCTCACATGTGTGATATCAAAGCTGATGTCATCATAAGGCTATCTACTATTATTTTCAATCTTTAGTTATCATGATTTTGTCACTGTTAAGAGACTACTTCTCAGGTACTATGTCAAAAACTACTTCTTAGGTACTATGTTTACACACTATCCTCTTTAAATCATGAATAACTTTTAGATATCTTTGACTATCTTCATTTGCACTTGTCCACTTGATTGAGACACATTTTAGTACATGATGTCAATAGAACTTGACTTCATTATCAATACATAGTCCATATGACCTAGTTCACTATATGGTACTGTGCTACTCTTTACAAAAATATTGCTACATTGACACAAATAACAAACAAAATAATGAATGCAACATGTCAATCATACTAATAATATCTCCAACTATTATATAAATTCGTAGGATACAACCCCAAAGGAATACCATCAACAGTCATGCTAACAAATTTCTTTCTCTTGGAAGAAGAAATGGGTAAGTGTTGGGAAAAAATGTATCCTTACATGGAAGAAAAGATGGCTAAGTTTTGGAAATTTCTCCCTCATGGAGGAAAAAATGGCTGTGTGTTGGAAATTTCTCCATTAACTTTCACCCTCTTGAAGTGTATACATGACTTGAAAAATTATTGATGGTGACAAACAAAAAGACAAAATTCATCAGAAAGAAAAGAAAAAGTGTAATAGTGAATTTAAGCATTTGAAGAAAAAGGGGTTAAGAGAGAAAAGGGATGTTTTTGGAGAAATAAAATATTATTTTAGAGTGAATGAGAGTATATTTAACAAGTCTATGTTGTAGGAGGATAAATCTCTAGTTCTAGAAATTCAAGAAAGGTGCTCAAATAAAAAATTCTACTGCTAGCATCAAAGACATCCAAGTACTAAGGGATCTAGTTGCAGGCATTCAAGGTTCAAATATCAAAGATTAAATCCAAAAATCAAAGAACATCATGAAGGAATTTCAATATGAGGAAATTCTAAAGTAATAAAATCATCTACAATGGATTCCAATCTAGTATAGGAATCTAAATTTAGAAGAAAGCACAAGAAACATTTGATGTTCAAGGAGATATTTTTGGAAAATTTAGTCAAAGGTGGATCTTAGTTGAACATATGATGTAGTTATAAATGAATCAAGCTTGTGTAGCCTCTGTCATGATTTTGTTGCAACCAATTATCTTTACTAATGAGTTGAGGTCTCCAAGTTAAAATTATATGCATGATTGGAATGGAATCAAGTATAATCAATTCAAAAAAGATTAAGCATTTATCGAGGAATGGAAATGCATAAGGGAAATTTATTACACTCCACTCTCTTGTTGTGAAAGTATGAAAGTGGGAATATATTACCCACTATGGTAGTGAATTTATTATTTTAATAATATAGATTCCTTATACTTTTCCTAACCCTTATTAGGGCTGATGTGGCATGATCTGGGCCATCAATTATTGTGATCATCCAAGCCACTTATAGTAACCTAAGATCTATATAAAGGCCGTACTTATCATTTGTAGGGGAATAATTTTTTGAAATTGTTACTATGAACTACTAAAATAATAAGGTTTTTATTTAATATTGGTGAATAGTTGATGTGTCCTTGTGTTTTCTTGTTCTCTTAAATTTTCTTAAATATATTAAGTTTAGTTTGGCTAAAGTGTTGTGATTTCAATGGAAAAGATAATGGTGGATTGATAAGTTCCTTTGGTTCATACTTTTGATGTTCTACTAATTCTAAAACATTTTACAAAGTTAGTGTGAACCTCCTTCATGCATATGCTTAACTTTTAGTATTCATATACATTATTCATTATCATGGTGTATGTGGTGGTCTGAAAATATTTTGCATAACATTTGAAGATTACACTAATTCACACATAATTATAGTATAATTTTGTAAAGTGGAGCTTGAGAAATTAAGGATTTTGTCTGCTAGAATACCATCTATTGTCATCACTTCCCTTAGGATTAGAATAGAATCTCTAAATCCTATCCCATTTCATTTCTGCATATTTTGTGAAAATTCAAGAGTGAAGTACTTTATTGCAAAAATCTTAGATAGCTACCAAATCTAGTATAGATTGAAATAAAGTTGAGTAAATAGATGTATGACCTCTTGTAATCATCAAAAAATCACATAAACCACAGAGCTTATCCATATTTAAGACCTGACATACAAGGAATCTTGAAGTCATCTTATGATCTTCTAGAAATCTTAGCATACATGAAACTTTAGTCAAGAGAAGATAAGATAATTTGATATTTCATTCTACTATTTGGTGGGTCATAAAACATGCTCAAGTAAAAACTGATGGTAGAAGGAGTACTTTAATTCTAACTCTAAGTTATATCAAATCATGGAAGAATCATCAAAGGCAGAAGTTACTTTAAGACACACCATCCATCACTACACTATCAACATAAATTGGTTCTAGAAGTTGTTCTTGAATTTGAATTCTAAATTATCTCAATTCATGAAAGAATAATCAAAGGTAGAATTTATTTGAAGATGCACCCTCCATGTCTATGAAATCAATAGAAACTACCACTAGAAGGAGGAGAAAATTTAAATTCATTATTGAAAAATTTTAAAAGATCAAATCATTAGTGGCACACAAACCTGTTGTCATCGGTCATCAATTTAGAAGAATATATCGATAAAAAATGAAAAAGTGGATATGGAGAAAATACTTGGTGTAGTGTCCCTATCTTTTCACATTCATAATTTACTCACATATTTTTTCAAGATACCATTGACATGATTAGGTTCCAAATGGGTTGGTATGAGGATATATTTGTGAGGGGTCATAATTATTTCTTCCAATTCCCAAGTTGGATGTCAAAGGAATGTGGTATTCATCACTTATGTTGGGAACTAAAGGTTGAAGAGGGAAATAAATTGTATGAAGGAAGTGTGGTTGAGTATAATGACAATGAATATCAAGAGTAAGAAATTTTGCACATCACTCCACAGGAAGGTGTTGAAAAGAAAATTAAGGTCACAATCAATTTCATCAAAGAAAGATGACACATAAAACAAAAAGATCAACACAATTAAGAACTAGAAGAAAATAACCACAATTTTGAAGAGGTGGTCCTTGGTGAATTTTTCCCCATGATAAAAAGTTGAATTCTTGACGATACATCACAAGAAAATTCATGTACCCTTGAGAAGAAAATTAGTTAGGTGGAAAGGTTGAATGAGGAATTTAAAGTTATCATAGAAGATTCAAGATATAGGGAACAAGTTGACAAAATCATCAAAGATATGACAACCTTTTGAGTGGTGCTAAATGATGTTATGAAGTTATTTGATTAATTCCCAAATGCATTTCAAGATAATCAAGCTATTGCAAGTGACATGGCTCACCATCAACGTTGACCACCAGAAACATTACCACATATTATTGAATTTGATGATGAATTCATTACCAATTTTTATTGAATTTGATGATGAATTCATGAAGATTTTGCCTAATATTCCCTTCAGTCATGAGGATGATATGCTTGATCATATTAAACATAGAGAATTGCAAGATGTTCCTAAAGAGAAATCTACATGCAATGTTATGGGTGTGAATGATGAAGAAAAATTTGGGTTCATATAACAATTATGTATTCATTTGGTTAGGGGAATCCAAATTTGCGAGAAAGGTTAGGTGTTAGACAACATAATCAAGTATTTATCCAAGTGATTTTTTTTTTTTGTATATTTCTTGGATATCTCCTCATCTAGTTCCTTGAATTGGAGATTGGATTCTTAATACCCTTATCTTTCCAAAAAGGATTTGTACTAAGTTTGGGTTGTATTAATTCATTGGGTTTGAGGCATCTGAGCCTTTTTATTACAATATTTTACTTACACTTAATTTCTCTAAGTTCTTTGAGAACTCTCAAGGTAAAATTAAGATTAGTGAAAATCATACATTTTCTTCAACACCACAGTGGTTTTCCAAGCCCTCTATGAGCTTCACTGCTCATAACCCAAACAAAAGGTTAAAAAGAGAGAAAATAATGCAAAAGAGGAAAAATAAAAATGGATTGATTCAGTTCTACATTCATGGATATCTCTATCACTACTATAAAGTAATCACTAAATATAGAGCAATATTCATGATTGACAATAGTGATAAGCTCATTGGAGCTATGGATGCTTGACTAGTAGCGAGACCCTATCTAGGTTGCTTTTGAAGTAAGGATATCAAAATAGCTAAGTCCAATTGATCTTAGAGGCTTTCTAGATTCTTGCTAAGTGGAGAATGAATACATTTACATGCATGTGTGTAATTAAGGATGAAGGCGCTTAGCCAAATTTGTGCTTTCTTCTATTTTGAGTTCATTGCCTAATTGTTGGATAGCTAGAAGTGGAATCTGTCAAAGGTTCTTAGTTTTGCACAAGTTTTATGTTGAAATGTTCAAGAATGTTTCTTTGGTTGGGTGATAGATATTGTGGTGTTTCACACATTCTACCTATTAAAAATACAGACTCCATTTTATTTCTCTCAGTATTGTCCTTTTGGCTTTAGTTTTTGGTAGTCTTAGGCTTTCTCTTCTAAGGCCCCTTCTTTCGAATGAGAATTGGTAATATTGACCATATTTTGACTTTGGAACATCTTACTCTTTTTAGAAATTCTATTTTTAGTATATTTCATTGCCTCATAGATTGATCTTATTTTAACTTTAGAAAAGCATACTAGTTTTAAAAAGTATATTTTTAGTAAGTTCATATTTATTAAATTTCATTATCTCTTAGATTGACATTCTTTTAACTTTGGTAAAATTTACTATTTTTGGAAAGTCTATTTTTGGCATGTCTATTTTGGCAACAAGTACACTCTGGTTGATAAAGAGACAAAGGTTATCTATGTCTATATACAAAAGAATGAGCAAGGAATATAGTCAATCAGAAAATGGTTAAGTCTTCAATCATCCTTGAAATATGAAAAAGTGGAAAAGCATTAAATCATCATGAAAAATTGTTGCAAAATTTGTCCATAATGGACAAAATCCATGATGACTCAAAAATTCCTACCTTGGAGAAAAATGGTTGTTGTGAAATTCTTCCTACATGGAAAAAATCCATGATCACTTGAAAAATCTAGCCTATGAGAAAAATGTGTACTATGGAGTTCTTACATCATAGACTAAATCAATTACCATTCAGAAATCCTACCTTGAAGAAAAATGGTTAATTAGGAATTCTTCCATCATGGGGAAAATTGATGACCACTAAAAATTCTATCCAACATTAAAGCTAGAAATCTTGGAAAAAATGCATAAGTATTGGAAATTTTTCCTTCATTGAAGAAACAATGGCTAAGTGTTGGAAAATTTCTCCTCCATGGAAGAGAAAATGGTTGTGTTGGAAAGTTTCTCCTTCATGGAAGTAGAAATGGCCAAGAGCATGTTCTCATGCCACTACTTAACTTATTTTGGGTAGCAGTGGCTACTCAACTTTTTTAGGAAATAATTATGGAGTTGGTGATCCCATGAATATATATTTGCTGCTTATTTTTAAGTAGAAAATTTTAAGTCTTCATTAGTTAATTAAATAATAGTTTCACAAACAAGAAAATAGAAATACAATCTTTAAAAAAAAAGAGGGAGAAGAGTTTGTTGAGCCATCTAGCATTTTTAGCAATGAGTAGACACTTCTTATTTGAAGAACCTCCTCTTTCCTCTAACTTATTTTTACTATCTAAATAATAGTTACTCCACTAATGTAGCTAAAGATTCTAAATTATTCTTTTAATATAATTTAAAATATCCACAGCAACACAAAACTACTTAAATTTAAGCACAAAATAAGCTTAAGAAGATACATGGGAAGACAAGGTAAGTGTTGGAAAATTTCTCCTTCATGGAAGAGAAAAATGACTCCTTAATGGAAGAAAAATGGCCAAGTATTTAAAATTTCTCCTTCATGGAAAGCTTAAAAATGATCGGGTGTTAGAAAATTTCTTGTCTATCAAACAAATTGCAAGCAATAGATAATATTTGGTTTAGTATGTGATTTGGAAAAGTGTTGGAAATTTCTCCTTCATGGAATAAAATATGGCTAAGTGATGGAAATTTTTCCTTCATGGAAGAAAAAATGATGAAGTGTTGAAAATTTTCTCCAAATCTAAAATTGCACCCTCTTTAAGTGTGGACCCATGACTAGAAAAATAATTGATGATTACAAAAAAAAAGCTTGAATTCTTAAAAATGGTAAAAAAATCAATAATGGTGATTTTAAAGAATTTGAATTGAAAGGTTTGAAAAGAGAATTTTTGGAGACTGAAAATATTATTCTAGAGTGACAGAAAGAATGTGTAACATGTCTATATGTTTCATTTTGAATTTGTTGCACGATCCTATATCAATTATTTCTATTTTTCATGAGAATAAATCTCTAGTTCTAGAAATTTGAGAAAGACACTCAAATCCAAAATTCTAGTACCAACAGCAAAGACATCCAAGTACTAAGTGATCTAGTCCTAGGCATTCAAGGTTCAAAGATCAAAGTTCAAATCAAAAAATCCAAGAACATGGAAAAGGAAGTTCAATATGAGGAAATTCTAAAGTGACAAAATCATTAACATTGGATTCCAATCAATTACAAGGAGATAAATTTTCTGAGAAAGCACATGAAAGATGGGATGTTCAAGGAGAGATTTTCAAAAAAGTCAGTCAAAGTTAGATCTTAGTTTTAAAAATAACATAGTTAGAAAGGAATCAAGCTTATGTGGTATTCATCATGATTTTGTGGCATCTAGTTATCTATATTTTTGAGTTGAGGTTTTCAAGTTAAACTTCTATGCATTCAAGGAATGGAATCAACAATAATCAATTCAAGTAAGTGTAAGTATTTATCAAGGAGTGGACATGCATAGTGGACATTTATTGCATCCAACTCTTTTTATGTGAAAACATGCATGGTGGGAATCAATTACCCACTATGGTAGTGGATTTCATTTTGTATTAGTATAGATTTCTTTTATTTTCCCTAACCCTAATTTGCATTAATGTTGCAAGATCAGGGTCATTAGTTGTTGTGATTATCCAAGCCACCTATTGGAATTGAGAATTTATATAAAGTGTTCACTTCTTATTTATAAGAGGAGAATTTTATGAGATTGTGGATATGAGCTATTGAGATAATAGAGTTTTCATTGAAGCTTGGTGAATACTTGATGTGTCTTTTAGCTTGTTTGTTCTCTTGAATTTCTACATTTTGATTAAGATATGTTTAGTTAAAGTATTTTGATTTTAATGGAGAAGATAATGTTGTATTGATGAAATCCTTCTGTTTGTAATTTTAACATTTTAGTGACTCTAAATGGGTAAAAGCAAAAACCTGTGTCACCCTTTTGTAAAGGAAAAGGCTAACAAAAGTATAACTATCTACCTTCAATGACATAAAATTATAATTATTATTTAGAATTTGGTAATGAAGTAAACTAATAAAATGTATAGAAATTGATGAATTTTAGGATTATAATTTTTAATAATTATTTGGAATGAGAATTGATATATTTTCTTAATTTTATAGACAATTTTTGAGTTGCTAAAAAATGCTGAAAATTAGGGGTCTAGTTCCCACCAAAAAACTTTATGAAAATAAAGTTATTTCCCTTTCATGTCATACTATTTCATAGATAACATATATAGCTAGAAAAATATAGACCTATATTTTCTCTTTTATAATGATTCAAATTTCAACTCACCTAAAATTGATAGTTTTCACCTCCCATGATAATTTTTTAAAACAAATCTATTTTAACTAGAAGAAAAAATATATATTCTAAAACATCACTCTCCCCTCTAGAACATCATACTATTTTTTAAAATAAAATTTAATGTTTTTTTCTCTCTCAAAATTGACTTTTTTCAAGCGTTAAAATACACACTTATAGAATTTTTCAATTACAATATACTATATCTAATTACAATACTATAAACTCTATATCAGAATATTCTTTACTTTAAGCTCTATAAAATGTTGCTTATATGCTAGTTTTAAAATATCATAAAAAATAATAAGAGTTATTGAAAAATTACATTTTTGAAATATTTTTTTTTTTAGTAATTGAATACAAACTAGTATAAAACATGCATTTAATAGACATTTCCAATTGGAAAAGTGTGAGACCATATATAATTTAGTTAGAATGTATTTATCTAGATCATATGTTTGAACAAAATTGACTTTTAGATAGAAATATTCAAATTCAATAATTCTGATAAATTAGGTTGAAAGGTGACAACTTTTTATTTCCCCCAAATCATTTTGCAAAGTTATCATAGACCTCTTTAATGCATATGTTAATCTTCTATAATTCATTTACATTGTCTATTATGATAGTGTATGTGTTGGTATGAAAATATTTGGCAGAACTCTTGAAGATTACACCAGTTCAAGTGTAGTTGTAGTATTACTTAGCAAACTAGAGCTCGGTAAATTGAGGAGTTTGCCCACTAGAATATCATCTACTATCCCATTTTATTTTTTCATATTTTGTGAAATTTTTTTAAAAATTATTTTATTGAAAAACCTGTACATAGCTCCCACATCCAGTACAGCTCAAAATGAATCTGAGTAAACACACGTAAGGCCCCATCGAGCTTCTCCATAGTTAAGACCTAACATAAAAGAAATCTTGAAGTCATCATATGGTTTTCTAGCTATCTTAGCATACACGAGACCTTATTCAAGAGACGATAATATATTTTAGTATTTTGTTCTACTATTTATTCTTATCAAAGCATTACATGTCCATTACTTGATACATACCTTCTCTTACAAATGATATAATGAATTACATATGTATCATTCCAATAATTACAATTGCAAGGTTGGCCAAAACACAAGTGAACAAAATATTACTGAGTCGGAAAAACAGTAGAAAACTCGGGTTCTTCAAGATGACTTGTTGACCCTCTGATACTCAGCATCCACTACATTACTCAGCATCGTCATGCACTCAGTAGATGTAGAATCTCGGTCCATACAAACCACACAATGTAGCTTTGAACTCGGTAACCATTGGAGACTCAGTAGATATAGTGTCACTTAGTAAAAATTGAATCTTTTGTTTACCTTGATTTCACTCAGTAAACACTATACTTCCATCACTCAGTAAAAATTGAATCCTTCATTTACCTTGATTTCACTCGATAAACTCTACACTTCCATCACTCAATAAATATTGGCTTCCATCATACAAACTGATGACTCAGTAGACATTGCAAAGCTCGGTGAGCACTGTAGACTTAGTAGATAATGTTGGATTGCACATTCACTTGGTAGCTTCAAGAATGCTTGATGTGAATTGCTTAAGTGATGAACCTACAAGGTAACCACTAAATGCTCGATATATACTGTAGACTAAGTGATGAGCTCAAAAATCATTCACAGTTGAATAAGTGTTGTTACTAATGACAAATAAAATATAATGCCAACAACAACTAATCTCATGACATCATGACCAAATTTAGCAAGCTCATTTGCCATGCCATTCCCTTCCTGATATAATTGAGCTATGTGAATCTCATTGTAACCTTCCATCAACCTTTGGATTTCATCAATTATGACTCTAATTAACCATTTGCACCAGTCGTGACAATTAACAACCTTAATTACTAGCATAGAACCCCGCTCAATGACAAGCTTACTAGTTCCCCAAGAACTTGCAATTCTCAACCCCCATAGGAGCACTAGTGCTTCAGCTTCATTATTAGAGCCTACTCTGCAATTTCCAAATTAGGCAACCATCAAATTTCCCATACTATAGCTAAGGACAGTTCCTTCCACAGTTCTACTCATCATGGTAAAACCATTGAAATTTAGTTTGAACCAAGAGTCAAGGGGTGGGTGTCATGTTGTCTTCTTTCTAACCAAGACTTTTGAATAGTCATATTGTGCCATAATTGAGTCAACATTCCAAGCTGATGCCCATTTCATATCTAATCCACCTCGGGGGTTCAGGGGGAGGCTACCAACACCACAATCCACTGCATTCTTTTAGGAGCCTAATAAGCTATTGGGCCACCCACAAACTAATACCGGTTTGTTCCCTAAAAATCCTATTGTTCCTCTCTGTCTAGATTTTCCACGTTCTTAACTCTACACAAGATGTGTACTAGATTGTATTGCCCTAGGAATCAAAACTTTATCACCCCTAATAGATAATCTCCCCCAGGGCTCCAATAGCACCCCATTTTCAAGACCTTTTGAGTGTTAACCACATTGTTGTAGATCTTGCAACCCTAGGGGAGATTATGTGCCCAAGGGAATTGGTGGGGAGACAATATTGTGAGATATTCAACCGTTATAATGTTACACCAACTACCCTAGGAGTTCATCAATTTCTAGCCAATTTTGGTGACTAAGGCCTTACTCAAGTGTCTTATTCATCTTCAATTCAAACCTCAAAGATCTTTTTTTCAACAAACTTTCTCTCAACTAACCAAATTCATTCTAGACTTTTCTTTAGTGTTAGACCATACGAAATTCTATTGAATTTTCTCAATAATGTCATTGAATCTGCATGGGATTTGAAAATTGGAAAGGAAGTACATTGGGATGCGCTATAGGGAGGCAGAGAGAAGCTAGAGTTTCCTAGTATTACTCAAGATTTTTCCTTTCTACCCTGCTATCTTTTTTTGGAAGCATTCAACCAGACCATTCCAATATTGATTGGGGACTTCCTTTATTGTAAGTGGTAGACCAAGAAAAGTATCTGAGAGGGACATCTCCTAGAAACCAAGAATACGTATCACCTTTTCTCTCAAACTAGCAATGGTATTAAAGAAAAAAACTTTACTTTTTTGCTAATTTATGAATTGACTAGAGACTAGACTAGTGTATATTGATTTAGGGGGTAATTCTATTCTTTGGATTCATGGATGTAGGAGATTTTTAATAATAAAGAAGGATCCACAAACTGCTGGATGATTTGTGTGGGGCACTGAGTGGTAGGTTTAATGCCCTTAATTCTACCAAAGTTAGTCAAAGAAACTATATTTCTACTTATAATTTCTGCTACAATAATAAAAAGGTAGGGAGATAGGGGATTTCCTTTGGAAAGACCTTGGGAGGAAGAGAAGAAAATGCTAGGGGCTCTATAATTAAGCATTGAGAAAGTAACAGATTAAAAACATTTTTCATAATACTATTAGCCTTCTCATTGAAGCCAAGTTTAGTGACAATAGAAAAGAGAAAATCATGTCTAACCTTATAATAGGCTTTGGAAATATCTAGTTTATGTGCCATACCTAGATTCTTAGAGCTTTCTATAGAGTGTATTACCTCATGGATGGTTATAACCACATCAAGAATCTACCTCCTAGGAAGAAAACAATTCTAATAGGGGCCAATGAATTTTCTAGGAGGGACTTGATATGATTCACCACAACCTTAGCAAGAACACTATAAATTGTGTTACAAACATTCACGGGTCTGAACTCTTACAGGCTCCAAGGGTCCTTTATCTTAGGCATGAGAACAATGAAGATCTCATTAAGTTCCTTCAGTAGCTTTCCCATGCTAACAATGTCATGAGAAGCATGGATGATGTCATAGTTAACAATGTCCTAGAATTCTTGGAAGAAAGTAGGAGGAAACCAATCAAGACCAAGGGATTTATACTGATCTATATTGAAATTAGCCATTCTAGCTTCCTCTTATTTGACCTTGAACATAATTTTCCCATTCATTTGGTCATTAATCACTAGTTGAAGTGAACTCAAGATATCACTTTGTAAGTTGCTATAAAGCTACGCAACCTAGGAATTGTCCATTTCCTAGAAATAGGAATTGACTTTATCTTCTATATGTTCCATTTCAGTGACCTCATGGTCTTATCATCCATTAACATGTTGATAGTATTTCTCTTTCTCTTTCTCAAGGCCGATCTATGAGAAAATTTCATGTTTTTGTCTCACTTCTTCAACTATTAGACCATAGATCTCTATTTCTAGAAGACTTCCTCCCTATTCATGAGTGTTTTCCATTTGTTTCTATAGTCCCCCTCCTCATGCTACTGCTAAATCTGTGTATTTCCTTCTGAAAGTTGATCTTTAAGAATTTTTAAGTTCTTTTCAGTAACATTCTTTTCTTTGGATAAATTCCCAAACAAGGATTTTCTCCATTCTCTCACCTCCTTTCTGATTCTGTCAAGTTTTCTAGTAATATGGAACATGGTTTTTCCTTCCACTAGATCTATCAACCACCATGCAATACAATCTTTGAATTTGTTGTGTGAGTGCCACATGATCTCATACCTAAAAGGTTGTCATTTAGTTGAACTTTATGTCCTAGAGATAAACAAGATAGAATAATTTCAAATTATCCTCAGATACACCTCTAGGGAGGTGTATTGTAGAATGTCCCATCTAGAAGATATTAGAGCCCTGTTAAGCCTAACATGAATCAAGTTTTTTACCACTCTATTATTAGACTAGGTGAAGGTAAAACCCTAGAGATCAACATCTATCAGATTGTTTCTTCTTAAAAAATTCTCCAAGTCTTGCATACTATTCAAAAAATCCTCCAATCCCCCCAATTTCTCCAAAGGGTACAGTGGGGTGTTAAAGTCACCCATACACAAAAAAAAGATTCTCTCTCATGGAATCAGCCACAATGGTAGCCTCATTCTAGACAACAAGTCTACCATTATGAGTGTTGGGGGCATAGAAATTTAAAACAATCTAGCTAGCAATTTGGGTGGTAAAATTTGTAGCAACAAAATGGGTCCTAACAGAGATATCCATGCCCATAGCCCTATCAGGATACCAAATCATAGCAATGCCACTAGAAGCTGCATTAGCATCACTATAGTTATATTTAGTACATGGTTAAATATAATTAGCCACTCTTGAAAAGACTTTCTCAATCATTTTCACTTCCCACAAAAGAATCATATTAGTTTAAAGTTTAATGATCTTTTGTTTGATTTCATACTACTTCATGGGGCTATCTAGCCCTCTCACATTCCAAGATATGATCTTCATATTTGATGGTTCTAGATTTCCTTTAGAGATTTTCATTTCCACTGTTTAATATCCTTTTTTGTTTCTTTTTAATGGATGTTCCTGATCGGAGGTCTCGCAATACTTGCAGTTGCTCCAACATCCACCACATTGTGGCCTCTAATATTTCTCTTCAAAACCTTCCGTTCAATTTCATTGCTAAGGAAATCATGTCTTGGACCCGCAATAGTAGTGGAAAATAATTCAATAATACCATAAAGGGAAACCAAAAGGGTACCAATTGCGAGTGGTGAGCCAGCCCCCATGTTTAGGGGTGGGTTGTAGTAGCTCACAACTTCCTCATCAACTATTTCTTTGTCTAGCAAACCATCACCCAGATGTGATTTTTCTAGGATTTTCATGTCAATAATCTTCCCCTCTTTATGAGTAGCAACATCCATTAAATCAATCATTGCCTTACCTTGTACTACAATGTTCTCTTTTGAAGGGGTTGATGAGGGAACAACCTAAGAAAAATATGAGCACAATAGGAAAATGCGAATATAATTATCATAAGTGATATTCTATTACATTGAATGCAATGAAAATAGACTTAATGACATGCCCTATGGCTTACAATGTTATCAAAATTCTGGAGAAAAACCTTTCTCATAGTACCTTCTCCCAAACTAAACTTAAAAACTACATTTACAATGCAATAACTGACCTTAAGTAGCCCTAATTAGGGTTAGGGTTATGAATAAATTCTAAAATATGATATTTGGCATCCATCACAAAAAAAAAAGGTTTTAGAAAATACATTAGAATTTGATGTAAAATTAGAAGAATCTAGAAATGGTAGTCCAACTTCTAGAAGCCCTAACTTTTGATTCGAGACTCTGATTGACGAATCATTTACACTTCTGAAAATCACTCTGAGTACTCTATAACCTTCTGGATAGCTTTTCTCATCCCTCAATTTTTGGGTCTCTATGAGGCTATTTAGTGCCTCAAATCTAACTTTGAAGTGTCCTTATGGGGTCTCCAGGCAACTTAGAACTACAATAACTTTCAAACTATAAGGCCTTTTGACCTAATTCTTTATCTAGAGTGCTTTAAATTAAAATCATAATCATCCCTCCAACTTAAAACATCTAACTCATCATAACTATGGCTCAATTATAAATTAGCCTATTTTTTGCATTGACACATATCCCAAGATGCTAAAAAACTCTAACCTGCAAAACCAATAGTGGAACTATGAGCATGGGAATCTTTATTTGGCCCCAAATGGGTATCCAAAAATAAATACATATTAAATAGAAAATAACACTAAGCATTTTTGGGTGATATAGGATTACCCTTACACCAGTGGATGGTCCTTCATCAGGGGTTCAGATGATGCTCTCATCAATGCAAGGGGTTCCATGCAATTTAGGATTGCCCACACAAGTTTTGGTGGAACCAAATGGTTTCATGTTTTTCTAGGTCTTGGGTATGACAACCCTTTCAACTTTTTTTAAACTTTCAACCACCTTCACACCTGGGGATGAGACCTTATTCTTGATTTTCTCACTCTTCAAGAACTCAACAAAAAAATGGCGAAAGCTATTACATTTCTGACTAAAAGCAGAAACATTCTCATAAACTAACAGTTGTGACCAAATTCCCCATTTGAACTTTAGATCCATGTTGTTGGTAGGGGTTTATTCATTCCCACATTCACACAAATCCTAATGAAACCAAATTTAGTCTTTGAACTAGTCATCAAATCTATTTTTATTAATTTCCTAAAGGACCTACCAATCCATTTGAAAAAACACTCATCCCTAAATTCCAAGGGGAACTCAGGTAAGCATATCTAGACGAGGGTGGATCTATGAATGTCACTCTCTGACTTAAAATCCTATTTCCATTTTGCCAACATAAAGTGGTGTTTTCCAAAGTTCGAAGATCCAACCATGATCAAATCTTGGTCCTTATCATCCATAAAATTGAACAAGAAGAGGACCCTAGCCATCATAGAGATAGATATAGAACCTATTAGTTTCCACTTTGTTGAGCACCATTTTCTGACCATATCCACCATAGGTTGAAAAGAGAAAAAAATTCCAACAAGGCATAGGGTAAACCTCAAAGAAATTGAATCCACCATATAATCAGGTAAAGATATTAGAGGTCTAGTGGGTCTTGAGGAGAACATGTGTTTTGCACCAAAATCTACAATACTCTTCGATCCAACAACAACCACCAACCAGTTTGACTTTGTGACCATTGTTATCATCAGATTGCCCAAAGGTTTGGGGCCCAAACAAGCATAGTCATCAAGAATGGCACTAGGTTCCGTCAAAAGAGCAATGTCCTCTTGAAGAAGGAATCAGCCATTCTGGGATTTTGTGATGTAGGAGAATCCAATGGTGTAAAGGCAATTCCATATCATTAAAAAATATTCTTAGTGTTAGTTTCTATTTAACGTGTTTCATTTTTTGGATACCCATTTGGGTCAAATAAAGGTGCCACCTCTCACAATTCCACTATTGGTTTTCTGGGTCAAAGTTTCTAAGCACCTTGGGATATATGCCAATGTAGAAAATGGGTTATTTTGTAATTGACCCAAAATTATGATGAATTAGAGGGCTTAAGTTGGAGGAATGATTATACTTGTAGTTTAAAATACTCTAGAAATAGAATTTGGTCAAAAGGCTTTATAGTTTGAAATTTATTATAGTTTTAAGTTGCATAGAGACCTTCTAAGAGTGCTTCAAAGTCAAATTTGAGGAACTAAACAACCTTGTATGGGTCTGAAAAATGGGAGACAAGAAGATATAGTCCATAGGGTTATAGAGTGCTTAGAGAACTTTCTAGAAATGTAAACAACACCCAGGATAGATTGAAATGGGACCCTATTACTTTATAGCTAGTAGAGGAAAACTCAAATGGGCAACCTCTATTGTGGATATCCAAGTTGAATCTTCTACTGGTCATCCCTTCCCCTTCACTTTGTATTCTTCATGCTACTTGTTTCTTGTACTTTGGCCCACATGACTATCTAGAATTTCTTCGATCTCTTCCTTTCCAGAAGTAGCAATTGGACATGGCTCCAGTATCAACCCCTCATCTGCATCATTATCATGATATTCTGTTTAGTTTACAATATTGAAAATAGGAGAGATGTGAATCCCATCTATGATTCCATCTCTTATGCATTCCCTGAATCATGTTTCTTCAAAATTTTACAGGGACCAAATTTCTTCATCTTCAGCTTGTTGTAGGTACCCATTGGAAATTGTTCCTTCCTCAAGTATGGGTAAAAGTACAAAGCTATGCCACCTTTTAGGCTGACTTATTAGAATAATTGAATTTGAGTATTTCTATCTTTTTTTTAAATTAATTAATTTATTATGAATATGATCTAGATAAATTCATTCTAGCTAAGTTATATATGCTTTCACACTTTTCCAATTGAAAATGTCTATTAAATACATGTTTTATACTAGTTTGTATCCAATTACTAAAGAAATAAAATTATTTTAGAAAAGTGGCATTTCAATAGCTCTTACTATTTTTTTATTATATTTTTAAAATAATATGTAAACATTATTTTATAGAGCTTAGAGTCAAGAATATTCTCATATAGATTTTATGGTGTTTTAATTAGATATAGTATATTGGCATTAAAAATTTATACAACCATGTATTTTAACACTAAAAAAGATGTTAGTTTTGAGAAAGAAAAAAATATTAGATCATATCAAAAAATCTAAAATTTATATGACATTCTAGAGGAGAGAGTCCTCTTCTAGAATGTGTAATTTTTCTCCTAGTTAGCATAGATTTGTTTTTAAAAATGTGGTGGGAGATGAAATATATTGATTTAAGGTGAGATAAAATTTTTCTAAAGCTCATCTTTATTTTTTATTGTTCTAGATATATATGTTATCTATGACATAGTCTAAGATCAAAGGGAAATAATTTTTTCTCCATATAGTTTTGTGGTGGGAACTAGACCCCTAATTTTTAGCACTTTTTAGGACCAAAATTATTTTTTTAGAATTTTTTAGCACCAAAAAAATTATCTATAAAAATTAAGAAAATATACCATTTCTTATTCAAAATATTTATTAAAAATCATTATTCTAAATTTCATCCATTTCTACACATTTCACTAGTTTACTTCATTTCTAAATTCAAAATAATAATACCAATTTTATTTCATTGAAGGTGATAAGTTATACTTTTGTTTTCCTTTTCCTTTACAAAAGCGTGACACAGGTTTATGCTTTTACCCATATACCATAACTAGATCCCCAACTTGGAACACCTTATGTCTCCTCTTTTGATCTGCCTAAGCCTTATACTATTGGTTCATCTTAGTAATGTGCATGTACCTCCTCATTTAGGTCCTTGACATGTTCATCAAATTCTTCTACCTCAACACTTGTGATCTCCCCTTGCTCCATCTTCCTCAGCTTTGGAGCAGTCCTTGGACTCCTCCCATACACAATTTGGAATGGTGATCTACCAGTACTCTTATTTATAGAATTATTATAAGAAAATTCTACTTGTGGTATAATCAAATCCCATCCTTTGGGCTTATATCCTACTAAACACCTTAGAAAATTTCCCAGACTCCTATTCACTACTTCTTTTTGTCCATAAATCTATGGATGATGTGCACAACTAAACTTCAATTATGTCTTCAACTTCTTCCACAAACTCCTCAATAATACCTCACAAGTTTAGTATCTCTATCAAAAATGATACTTTTTGGGAGATCATGTAGCCTTATCACTTCTCTGAAAAACAAATCTACAATATGCACTGCATCATGAGTCTTGTGCCATGGAATGAAATTTTCCATCTTGGAAAACCTATCAACCACCACAAATATTGAGTCATTACCCCTTTTTGTTCTTGTCAATCTAAGAACAAAATCCATACTTATGTCCTCCCAAGGTTTTGATGGAATAGGAAATGGTTGATAGAGTTTGTTATTGTAACTAAATCCTTCGATTGTTTGATGTACTTGAAAAAAATGCAGAAACTTCTTGACATTCTATGACAATTGAGGCAAAAAATAATGTTATCTAATAATGCCTATGGACTTATCACAACCAAAGTGTCCTACCATCCTTCCACTATGTTTCTTCTTGATCAAGTTCTCACTCCTTGATACACAGTTGAATTTCCTTGAACAACATACCATCCTGAATGAAGTAATCTAGCCACTTGGTCCTATATAGAGTGACAACTTCTTTACAAGCCTTTCATACCTCTGGAAAATTAAGATCCTTAGGGTACAAATTCCTGAGTTCATCAAACCCAACCACTTAAACCTACATTACTATCAGCAACAACTGTCTCCTACTTAATGCATCTGCAACCCTATTAGACCTTCCACTTCTATGTTTCAATACAAATGTATATCTTTGCATGAAATCTACCCATTTCAACTATCTCTAATTCAATTTACCTTGGCTATTTAGGTAATGCAATGCCTGGTGATTAGTATACAATACAAATTCTTTTGGTAAAAAATAGTGATTTCATTTCTTTAAAGCCTGAACTATTGCATAGATCTCTTGATCATAAACATAGTATTTCTTTTTTGCATCATTCAATATTTAACTAAAATAGGCAATAGGTTTACCTTCTTGGCTCAATATAACCCCAATAGCATTGCCACTAGCATCGTGATCCACCTAGAATACTTTATTGAAATCAAGAATTGCCAACATAGGTTTCTCTATCACCTTCTTCTTCAACAATTCAAAACTCCTTGCAGTTCTTTTGGTCGAATTGAACTCTTTTCTACCCCCTCTCATTTTTTTAGTTAGGGGTGCACATATGCTACTAAAATTCCTAATGAACTTCCTATAAAAGCTAGCCAGACCATGAAATGACCTCACCTCAGTAGAAAACCTTGGGGTAGGCCATTCTAAGATTACCTTTACCTTCTCTGGGTCCATTTTGTGACCCTAAGCTGACACAACAAACCCCATAGATCAACTAACTTTTCACAAAACTACATTTCTTCAAATTAATTAACAATTTCTCTTTCCTCAACCTTTCAAGGACACTATGAGTGTACAATAAACATTCATCCAAAGATTTTTTGAAAATCAAAATATCACCCAAATAAAAAATAACAAAATTTTCCAAGAATTTTTTTAATACCTCATTCATAATCTGCATGAAGGTTCTTGGCATGTTGGTTAGTCCAAAGGGCATGAGTAACCACTCACTCTTGAGATCTATCTTTGTGAATTATTGAACTCTACTATAATAGTTCATAAGATCATCCATTCTTAGCAAAGGGAACCAATACTTGATGGTTATTCTATTTATAGCCTAAGATTTTGTACACATTATCCACTCTCCATTCTTCTTTAGTGCTAGCATTGTAGGTAATACACATGGACTCAAGCTCTCTTAAATCAAACCTTTCCTCAACAACTCTTGAACTTGTATATTTAGCTCCTTAGTCTTAGTATGAGTCATCCTATGAGAAGCCTTGTTAGGAAAACTAGCTCTAGGGACTAAATCTATTTTATGACAAATTTTCCTTACTATTGGCAACCCTTCTTGAACATTAATAGAGATGGAATATCCATACTCACTTAATAGACCTGAAACTTCAAGTGGAATTTCACTACTACCTTCCTTATCTTTTCTAGGAATGAAAGCATAACACAAATGTTGATGTTTCATTCCATCCAAAAAATTTCTTCCATCAACAAGAAGAAACCAAACATTAGTCATTAACATAAACCTTATGATCATCATATATCCAAGCAATTTGATAGGGTTGGGGGTGTTTCTCCCTTTTAAGCTTTATATTTGAGATCATCTCCTTTGACACCAAGTTGTCAATGCTTCCACTATCAACAATCACACCACAACATTTACCCTTGCACTTGTACCTAGTAGGAAACAAACTATTCCTTTGTCTAGGTTTAGTCTCACTGTTTAGTAACACCCTTTCATTAACTAGAACCTCTCCTCTTTATGCATCCTCTGAATGTGATTCTTGTGTATCATCATCTAAATGAGAAACCCTTGCTTGACCATTAGCTCTCCTATCTTTCATTTATTGGCATTGAGGACATTTAAAGGCATGATGACCTTCTTCATTGCAGTTAAAAAAGGTACCATAGAAGCCTCCTCTTCCTAAACCTTTTCCACATCCTCTACCTCTTTCTCTCTAATCTCCAAAGTTTTGATCATGAGAGTGGTTGAAACCCTCCTTCATTTGGTTTTGGCTAGTACCCACTTCTTCACTTTTCTTTTAGTACTCATTTTGGCCTCCAAATTACTTGACACTGCCCCTTCCTCCTTGACTATGTCCACTTTGCCTTCCATCAAACCTTTTGTTTAGCTTCTCCTCCACTTTCAAGGAAAATTGGTATGCCTCTTCAATTATAGTCATTCTAACTAGACTTAACTCCTCCTAAATGCTAGGTCTTAACCCACTAAGGTAATAGGAAACCTTTTTCTTGTTTGCTTCTACATGCCCTTCCCTCATAGGAACTTGATAAAATTCCTCTGTATTTTCTTGGATATATTTTCTTTCTTGATTTAACCCTTACATTTTCTTGAACAAATCAAGCTCATAATGAACAAGAATGAATTGCTTCTTTAGTTTTTCCATCATGCAATCCCATCTTGTGATTTTCTCCTTTCCTGTTCTATTTCTTTCCAACTGAACCTCTTACCACCAACTTTTCATTTTGGCCTTCTCAAACTTAACCCTATCAGGGTCCTCAATATACTCATACTCAAAATATTCCTCTAGTTCATTGATCCAATCAATCAACTCATCTAGGCTTAGATTTCTTGAAATCGTGTCGATAGCAATTTTTGGTCTTTTTCCAAGCTTATCAATGACCCTAAAAAGATTCTCCTCCACCTAGTTTAAAAATTCTCCATCTTCTTCCTCTTCCTACTCAATATTTCCTTCCTCTTCATGTTTCTTCTTCACTTCCATCACCTATGGCAACATTCATCCCTCGGTTGATCATCTCCTCCTGCAATGCTTGGACTTGTCTTTGGAGGGTGCTAACCTTAGTAGTAACAAGTCCATCCCATCCACCATGCTCCCTTCTTGAAGGCATCTTCTTATATCAAACCCACAACCACACAATCTTGGTGCAAACTGGTTTACAGTCGGCATCTGTCTACACATTTAAGAAAACCTACTCTGATACCACTTGATGAGTCTTCTAAAACTTGATTAAGGTAGCCATGACAAATAATTTTTCCTAAGATAGCAGCAAAAAATTATTTAAAGTTAGCATGGGACATCATTGAGAAAAATTTCAAAGGGAATGATAAATTTTGTGTAGTAAAGCTATACATGATTTGAAGGGAGTTTGAAAACCTTCAAGTGAAGGATAATGGGTCTATTTTGGATTTTAGCTCAAAGAACTCTAGGTTGCTAAATTAGTTTAAATCAAATGGAGAGGATTATGAGGAGAAGAGAATAGTTGAAAAGATATTGAGGAGTATGTCCCCAAAGTATGATTATCTTGAGATGAACATTAAATAGAAAAAAGACCTCAGTACTTTGACAATGGATGAGTTGATGGGTATACTTCAAACCCATGACCACTGAGTTGACAAATCAGCAACATCTTCCCAAGAGAAAGCTTTTAAAGCTTAGCCCAATTCAAGAGGTAGGGGGAGAGGAATAAATCATTAGAATATATAGTCACTGATATAACTGAGAGGGGGCAAGGGAGGTTGCTGAATTAGTTATCCAACTAATATCACATATAATATATGTAAAAAATCTTAACCATATGAGTAATGTAGCTTAAGCCACAACAAGATACTCATACACAATAACACCAAATATGTTAACTAGGAAAACCCTTTATTGGAGGGAAAACAATAGTGGGGATGGTACCCACAAGATGATATACTAATATAAATATTCCTTGTTAGAGGATAGACACTATTAGGAGTAAATTACAATATTCTATACATATGAGTCCCTATTAGGAGACTTTGAATCCCTGTTAGGAGATTCCAACCCTATTAGGAGTTATGCCAACCATGTTAGAAGTTGTGGAAGACAATTGGACTCACTGCCAAAATAACTTCAAGGATAAGACCAATGAACCCAATGTCTAAATGATATCTACATTATTCCTTGCAGAACCATAGAACTAAATTGTACTTCATTTTTTTGTATGTATCCTATCAATCAGACTTCTGCTTCTTTTGATCTTGTAACCATATCACAAATTGTACATCCATCAATCCCTTGGATTGCTTACAATAATTCAATCAAAACTCTGCTCCTTTTCACACTTCACAAATACAATGATCACAATACTTCTACATACATTTTAAATAAGGAAAACATCTTTGCTTTATACCATATCATCATAATGTTTCCTTCAGCTAGCCTTTATGCTTTCCCAATTAATTCAAAAAATGTAAGCAAATTAATTATAATTACAATAGCATTGTTGGCACATAGTCTATTACAAAAATTTATGCATGACTCTAGGTCTTGTACACTCACTGATGTCATCACCTAAATTTTCTCTATCACTAGTTGACTATGCATCACCTCATTATATCTTGGGTATAATTTATAATGCAAACATCAAAAACTATCAAATATATGCTTTGTTTCTACACTACTGATAGTAAATCAAACATAATTGTCATACATCTTTGACTCAAACTTTGTCCTCTTAACCACATCATTAGGATACTCTTAGAAATATGTCCTTAACTGTGCATACTTAACCCTTACTCAATTATTGCACAACATAAAATCTTTGAATACTATTCTTCGAATCTATATAGAAACCATACTATTTTTTCTTCAATGACAAAAATAATCATGAATGCAACATGAAAATGTTCACTAATGCATAGGATACTCCCCAAAAGTAGTATCATAAAAATTAATGCTAACAATCTCCACCTTTGGCATTGATGGCACCATAGATTAAAAACATCTAAGTTCCAAGAATAGCAAATTGAACTCTACTACTACTATTTCTCCTTGTCTTCTCTATTAAAGATATCTTATTGCACACTTACATGATTCTTTCTATAACTCTCCCCCATTATTGCCTTAGTAGGTGCTTCTCTCCCCATGATGTAGGATATATTTTTCATGTACATTTCCTCCCCCATTGACATCAATGTCAAAGGTGTCAAACTAAATACCAATTTTTATATACTAATTGTTGATTTAGTGTTCCAATTCATTAACCAACTTGAGTATCCAAAGACATTGTTAATTACCAAAAGTCAAATACCAAGAGTCCTCAATGTCTTAGTACATACTAGATACTCTTCTTACAGGAAGTATCATCATATAGTCTAGTCAAATAATAGTGCTCTATGCTACTAGATTGATGCATTCTTTGCATTAACTATTTAGTAGTAGGAAAGGGCATCACCCCAAGCATACCTCTCATGTACTTCAAAGTATCTTTGGGCAAAGGCATCATAAAGATTCTACAATCTGATCCTTAGTACTTACATATCAAATCTGATCTCCTTTTCTGCTTCTTTCTCTCTCAACATATGGTACTAAATAGATCTATTATTTTTCATAGAATAGAATAGAATTTTCTTGGATAGACTCAATGTACTTGTGTTGTCATACTAAATGATTTATGAGTACACAAACCACAACCAAAATGAATGCATCAGGAAAATGGAAATTTTATTATCAAAAGTGATATGCTATTAAATTTAGTACAATGCAAATAGACTCAAAGACGTTCCCTATGGGATGAAAATGGTCTAATTCTAGACAAAAAATTCCTCCTCATAGTACACTCTCTCAAACTCCACCGAAAATTGCCTTTACAATGCTAGAAATGACCTTAAGTACCCAAATTAGGTTTTAGGGTTAGGAATACATTCTATAATATGCCATTTGGCATCCACTACCAAAATAAAGGGTTCTAGAAAACATGTATGAATATTTAGTAAAATTAGAAGATCTTTCCCTATTTTTTAAAACTATATGAGACCATATAGTGCCTCAAATCTTACTTTTAAGTTCTCTTAGGAGGTCTCCAAGCAACTTAAAACTACAATAACATTCAAATTATAAAGCCTTTTGACCTGATTCTTTTTCTAGAGCACTTTAAATTGTAAGTATAATCATCCCTCCAACTTACACCCTCTAACTCATTATAATTATGGATCAATTATTTTTTGCATTGGTATGTATCCCAAGTTGCTCAAGAACTCTAACCCAGAAAAACAATATTGGAACTATGAGAGTTGGAATCTATATTTGACCCAAATGGGTATCAAAAAATGAAAACACTTTAAATAAAAACTAACACTAAACATATTTTTGGGTGATATAGGATTTCCCTTACACCACTAGATGCTCCTACATTAGACAACTAGGATAGATTGAAAAGTGACCCTGTCACTTTATAGCTAGTAGAAGAAAACCAAAATGGGAAACCTTTATTGTAGATATCCAAGTTGAGTCTTCTAGTAGTCATCCTTTCCATTTCACTAGCTATTATTCATACTACCTATTTCAAGTACTCCAACTCACATGATTATCTACAATTTCTTCCTTTGCAAAAATAGGAATTGGACATGGCTCTAACATCAACCCCTCATTTACACCATCATCATGATATTCTATTAAGTTTGTAATATTGAAAATAGCAAAAATGTGAATGCCATCTAGAAACTCTACCTCATATGCATTTCCAAAATCATGTTTCTTCAAAGTTTTACACGAACCAAATTTCTTCATCTTCATCTTGTTGTAGGTACCTACTAGAAATTGATCCTTCCTTAAGTATACCTAAACAAGATCCCCAACTTGAAACTCCTTATTATTGGTCTCTGATTGGTTTTGACAATCGAGTGTCATCACCCTTAACCAACTTTCATATAGAAGTTGAGTATACTATATATGTGAAGACACAATATATGCCACACTAGAATTCCAATAGGTTTTAAGTGATTTTAGGTGTCGAGTGAACCATATGAGCTGAGTGATATGTAGGTGCCAAATCACAATTGATGTTGAACAAGTAGAATACTACATGTGTCGAGTGAGCCAGAATTTTATATGTGTCGAGCAAGCCAGAATGCTATAGGTGTCGAGCAAACCAGAATCATACATGTGCCAAGCACCAGTAATCCAGTATGTGTTGAGTAACATAGAATCAACATATGAGTTTGTGTCTTCACAAACATAGATGCAAAACATTTTTGGATGCATCTGAAATGATTTTAGAGATATGTTCAAATATTTTCTTTTACCTATGAAATGAACATGTAGCCAATAAGAAAAGTGGAGATTACATGCAAACAATAGGATAAATCCAAGGATTTGAGCAGGAAAAATTAGTTCGTGGATTCATTTCAGAGCCTAAGTCTTTGAAGCCTTAATAAGAAGGCATAAACCCCATGATAAGTTGTTGGTTGAGTAGATGAAAAGCTGAAAAAGAGTGAATTGTAGAAAAAGGAAAGCAACATGGGTGTCAAAGACTTAGTAATTGGATCAACATTGAATATTCAATTGATTAGAATAGAGAAAGGGTTACAACTACATATCAGATCAAGCAAGGATCAGATCAAAATGAGTAGATCAAGTGCCTAAATTTAGCAATTATAGATTGTAAGTTATTAGGTTCATTTAATCTAATACTCTCTAGAAATTGTAATAGAAGGAAAATCCTATGTTCATAGCTTAGCTTAATAACTAGGTTGTAGAACCTTTGATAAGGTAATAGAATCCTTTAACAGGGTGACACTTCAAGTAAAGTGTTTGTAAATCCTTTAAATAGGTCACTATTGATACAGTGTAAAGCCTTGAGTAGGGTAGGCCTTTAAGATTGTAGACCATTAGAAGTGGTCAAACATTATTGCTATAGTGATATTTTTGGGTATCATCCCCACCCCAGTTTTACCTTCTCATTTTGGAGGGTTTCTAGGTTATCAAATTTGGTGTTATGTGTTTTGATGCATGTGTTTACTTTATGTTTAACTGATATTTTTACATGCATTTAATTTATTTTTAGTTAAAAAAATTTAAAGTTAAAGTGTGATACTTTTGATTCACCCACCCCTCTCAGATGTATTTTTCCCATTTGATTATTCCAACAATTGGTATTAGAGATGAGTTCCCATAAGGAGAAGCCTAATAGCTTAGAGAAAATATCTATAGATAGAAGTCTTCAAGCTTGGGAAGATTATAGATAATTAGGTGATTGATGTGTAGCTCGCTCTACACAACTTAGAGGAAGCCAAAGAAGAATTGAGAAAATCCTTAAAAAGAAGGAAGGATATAGCCATAGCTGACAATGACACACATTACAAGGAGATTGATACCAAAAAAGTATTTGCAAATGGAGATTCGAAAGAGTTTGATGCAGCAATAGTAGAGTTGATGGAGAAAAATAGAACTCAAGGAGAAGAAATTAGAATACTCAAGCTTGAACAAGAATCACAAGCCATGATGCTTTGTGAAGTAATAGAACAAAAGAAAAGAGCCATTGAAGAAAAAGCCATGATAGAAGATGACAAGAGAAATCTTATCAATAGACTAGAGGAAAAGATAATTGAGTTTGAAAGAATCTCAAACATGCAGTTAGACATCTTAAGCCAAATGATGAATGCACATCATGAGCTGAATATGAAAGACATTGAGATCTCTACGCTGAAGATGCAAAATGAACAACTGTAGAATGACCCAAAAAGAGAGAAGGAAGTTGCAGAAAGCTTCAACAAACCCAATGAGGCAATCAAGTACTTTGAGTAGCTACTAAAATCACCACGGGCTAGTAATTATATTTTAGGACTCAGTTACACCAACACTGAATAAGGAGAATCATTCAAGATTGCAGAAGAACGCTAAACCTACTTGTCATTTTTGTGGCAAAAAGGAACATACTTCTAATGTATGTAGGAGCAAGAATGCCCAATAGAAAGGAAAACCTAAGAACAAGGGTCACTGTCACAAATGCAATAAGCAAGGACACTAAACACAAGACTACAAGAACAAGACCAAGAGGACACCAAGATTTGAAGGTCATTGCTACAATTGCAAGAAGTATGGACATAGAGCATTTCAGTGTAGATCAAAGCCTACATGGACATTAAATTAGGCAACAAGAGAAGGTAACCATGGTCATCACTACAATTGGGACTATAACACCAGGTATAGTTGTCACTACTATCACGAATATGGACACACTCCTAAAAATTGCATAATGACACATTTAAGAGGGAACTATAGTCGATGGTTGAGCCAAACCACATGTTTTAGTTGCTTGAAGCCTGGTCATATCAGTAGGAATTTTCCAACAAGGTTCAAGGCACCAAGTTTTGAGTTTAACAAGGGGAAAGAAAAGGTTGATGTGGAACATGTCAGAGGACAAATGAACAAGACATGGAAGAAAAAAGATGAGGGTAGTGCATCAAATGAAGGGATCACTTCACATAAGAGGTCAAGTGGTCACACCTCATCCAACTAAGCATGGATAGGTGTATGGGACTAATATATAAAGCTATATCACAAATTAGTCCCAAGAAAATCAAGCACTAAAAGGAGACAATAGTATAAGAAAAGATGCAAAGATAGGACTTGAAGTTTTTGCAAATATTGTCGAGTTGTCCTTAGATGTCGAGTTTCTAGTAGGAGCCAAGTGATTGGTCATAATGAAGTTAGCAATGGAAGTTGAGTAAAAAGTAAATCTAGTTGAAGCTAAGTGATTGAAACCTAATGGAAGTCAAGTTATGTTGAAATCTTCAAGAGACAAGTGTACAGTTGTATATGCACTAAGCATTTAATGCTATGTTTTGAAGTGTATAAGTTCAAATTTTTTATCATTTCTCATCATTCTAACACAGAGAAAGAACAAGAAGACCATAGAAGTGATTGAAGAGTAGCATTGAAACCTTTTGCATGGATTTCAACAAAGATCAAGCACTATTTTCATCAATCTAAGGTATTCTTCAAGTGTCATGTTGCACATTTTTAAAGTTTAAAACCTTTTGATACCCTAGATCTATAATATGGCTTTTAGTTCCAAAAACCCTAAGGAAAAGGAAGATCACGAGGTCCAATTGGTTAGCAATGAGGTGAAAAAACATGATTTTATGCCAATTCTAGAAGTGGATGATAAAAATGACCTTGTCGGTGCACTCTCCATTATTCTACCCAAAGTTGTTATGGTACAGGATGTCAAGAAGTGCTACAATTGTAAGATAGGAGCAATAGCAGACTTGGAGATTTTTCAAGCATATGATAAACTGTGTGATAACAGAATGTGGAAGGAAGAATTTCAAATAGTTGAGAAAAAGGGTTTAACCCATGCCCTAGTTTTTTCCACAATTTTCAAAATTGATTGGATCAGAATTGTTCTCAGCCAAATTCATGATGGTTGTTTGTGGTTAGAAGAAGGACCCATGAAGATAATGAAGAGAATAGTACATAGGGTTAAAAGATTTCCAACCATAGATTGGCACAAGACCCTGTGTAATGATTCTAAAGAAGCCATTGAAAAGAACATTGGGGCTAAATGGAACAAAAGGGGCATGACTATTGATACTATCATAGATCACCTTTTGGATTTTGTAGTAAGGGTGATTTCACACAAGTTCTATCAATCAAGCAAATTGAATAGTGTACCGTGTATTATTGTGGATGTGACTTATAAACTTGCAAAGAATGATCATGCATATGATCTGGTAGAATTGTTGTTACAACATATCATAGAGAATTAGGGAGCAATTAGAAGATCTAAAGGTGCTCAATGTAAGTTTGGATCAGTTCTGGTCTACATATTCTTCTATGTTTTAGAAGAATTTCCCTCATTTAGAAAAGTAAACTAGAAATCAAACAAGTCAGCTATTGCTTAAATCAATGAGTACATTGAGCAAACGGGTGATATCTTTGAAGCCCAAATGACAAGTTATTTTGAAGATTTCAAGAAATTCATGAAATAAACGCTAAGGATACTAGTTTCCCTAGTAGAACAACACATCAATGATATTTATTTTTTAGTTGATATTGATCACACTTGTATTCAAGAAGCAATTCCAATGGTTAGATGGCTAAGACCATTGGCATATGAGCTAGACATTAATGAAGCATCCACAACAATCATAACATTGCTTGTAGAGGAAATTGATAAGACTACCAAACCTTTTGGAACATATGATGTTGTGAAATCCAAAGTTGAAATGGAGTTGAAGGCAACCTCTATGATTAAGAGGAAAGATAAAATGGTGAGGAAGATAAAGAAGAAATTTGGAGAAGGCATTAAGGGGATAGAATAAGAAGAAGAAGAAGGTGCCAAGGATGATGATGATGATGATGAAGATGGATAGGGGAAAGCACCAATTCAAGCCAAGCTAAAGAAGAGAAAAGATAAAACTTAGCCTATAGCCTAGCCTAAAGCTAAGAGGGTTGCCAAGCCAACCCAAGCTAAGCCAAAGAAACTAGTGAGAAAGGCTACCACAAGGGCCTCAACTAAAAAAGCCAAGGAGCAAGTGAAAGAGAAGAAGAAGAGTATTGGTCAAGTGCAAAAGAAACCAAGAAGAAAATATGTTGCACAACCAGAATCTGATGAGGAGGAAAAGATAGAATTAGAGGACATCAGCCAGTTTAAAG
This sequence comes from Cupressus sempervirens, assembly GCA_028749045.1. Classification (NCBI taxonomy): domain Eukaryota; kingdom Viridiplantae; phylum Streptophyta; class Pinopsida; order Cupressales; family Cupressaceae; genus Cupressus; species Cupressus sempervirens. The sequence goes on along the minus strand of CM053786.1, from coordinate 699,285,591 downwards.
TGGTAAGCCATCCTCCCAAGTTAGTTATTGATAAAATTTGTGATAATGTTAAGAATGTAGGTTTTTTGATTTGAAAAGTATTGATTTCAATAAATTAAGTAGAGAAGATCAAAATAAGGTAGAAGAATCTGTATATGGCATGATGACTGAATTCAAGAATACACCTCTTGAATTAGACAATACTATGCCCAAGGAACTATATGAAATTATTGAAAATAAGTGGCATTATTGTTTGAAAATGGAAAAGGAAATAAGAGAATCCAAATTGACACAAGTGATGCTAGAATTAACTAGAGGTCAAATTGCTAAGGCAAATAAGAAACATAGAGGAAATTTTTCACCAAAATATATAGCCTTTAGCATCTTGCAAAACAAAATTGAAGTTGTCAATAAGTTCACAAAATTGTGGAAGTCAATATATAACTTGACTACTGACAACAATGGAGAAGAAGAAGGATATATCACTGAAGAAGATGATAATGTAGATAAGGTAGAGGCTAGTGAGAAGAAGAAGGTAGGAAAACAAAATGAGGAAAATGAAACAAAAAAAGGAGAAGAAGAGAAGGAAGAAAAGAAAGGAGAAGAAGAAAAAGAAAAAGGAAAAGAAGAGGAGACACAAAAAGGAGATGAAATGGCAATAGTTGAGCAATAACAATAGCAAGAAGACCATAGTGTGCAAGACACACAATTGCCACCTCCTAGCCCTCCACATGTCATCACCACATTTTCATACACAATAATTATGAAGGATGCTCCTAAAAAATCTTGTCAGAACATCAATCCACTAACTGTAGAGGATCTCAAAAAGATCTTGGACCAATCCACACAACAAACAATATTATGTACAAATCCTATATTGGTTAGTATGGATGAGTTACAAAAGGTAGTAGCTGACTCAATTAGAGATAAGGTGAATCCACAAGAACCACCTTCCATCATTTCTATAACTACTAGTAGTCAACTTCTAATGCTTCCATCATCAATTCAAACATTTGATACATCTGGAATAGTTGACACTATAGAGGCTGACTACTGAAGAAGGAAAAGGTACATCAACAAAGCAAACAAGACAGATTGCTACATCTGATCCTATAGTACAAACACAAGGTACACCTTAGATAATTGTAATTGATTTAGGAAGATCAAAAGAAGATAAGGAAACACCAAAGGAGGAATAGGTTGCAATACAAATATTAGTAGAACTACCAACTACTGGCACTCCTACACAAGTCCTTTAGAAGTCGAGCAGTGATGCAATGCCATTGCAAATTTTTGCACCAGGCTCAAGCTCTACAAAAGTGACAAGGGTACTTCACTATGGAGACCTTGAGTTAGACAAAGAGATAGACATACCTTGTTATGGCTCAAAAACAATAAGCATTGAGAAAATCACTAAAATGCAAGATGCATTAAACAGGAGAAAAAGGAAAGAAATAATCAGGAAGGAGTACAATCAAAGGCAAGCATTACATGAGATTAAGGAAATCTTTTTGGATGCTTTCAGCTTACAAATAGCTAATGAAACCAAGCCAATAATGGAACAACTGTTAGACATTGTAGAATAGGTGAAAAATGAAGACCAAGAAACTAATTAAAAACTAATGGAATGGTCTAATAAGAAATTTCAAGGAAAATTAAATGACAAAATATCCAGTGATAGAGCACTTTCATAGGTAGAATTAGAGAAGATGATTGAAAAGACAAAGACTGTACTTAAGAATGTATTCTCATTGTACAAAAAGTTGTGTGATTTTTCCTATTTTACACAAGAGAAAAGCCAAAGAATACTAAGCATGGAGAAAAATATAAAGATTTCTAGCATGCAACTACCAAAAGACCCAGCTCAAAGTGAGAAGAATTTTTTCCAAATGCTTCACATAAAAAAGAATTAGCTACACTAACATATGAAGAGGCCAATATCAAGGCCAAATTGATGCAAATACAATCTTCCATTATCCCACGTTTGGAATTACTCCATAAAGAACAAGCCTATGCAAAGACTATTCTAAAGAAAGATCCTAATCTTTCTACTTTAGATGGACTTGTACATCTTGCAACTAAGGCTTCCATCTAGCATAAATCATTGGAAATTTATTTGGAGAATTGTGATGCAACTCTCAAGATGATTATGGAGGTAAATAGTACATTTTTAGCAAAATACGGCTCAACCCTTAGTACCCTTTGACATCAGTGTCAAAAAGGGGGAGATGTAATAAATAGGGAGATAAGACATACTGTGGGGGAGATATAATATTTTGGGGAGTTGTAAATAAGAATGGAAGATAACTTAGATATAGAGTACAGAAAGCAAAAAGAGGAAGGTAAAGAGTATCAGATACATTAGCATGAGACAAATTTAGCACAAGAATTTTGATTACAAGAATGGAAAAAGGCACATCAGCTTAGGGGTGTTATAATATTTTTGAGGTATATTATTCTTTACAAAATTTTGAACAAGTTTCTAAAATTTTGTACATATGCCAAAAAAGAGTAAATGATGTACTCATAAGATCAAGTATAATGCTTAGTTAAGTTTTTTTGACACTCATGTCAAAGGGGGAGATTGTAGGTCTCAAATTGGTTTTGACATTTGAGTTTCAACACACTTAACCAACTTTCATATAGAAACTGAGTACACTATATATGCTAAGAAATAGTATGTTCTAAGCAAGAATTCCAATAGGTGCTGAGTGAACCATATGAGTCAAGTGATATGTAGGTGCTGAGTCACAGTTGATATCAAGAAAGTAGAATAATACATGTGTTGAGTGAACCAAAATGCTATATGTGCCTAGCAAGCCAAAATGCTATAGGTGTTGAGCAAACCATAATCATACATGTGTCGAGCACCAGTAATCTAGTATGTGCAAAGTAACATAGAATCAACATATGAGTTTGTGCCTTCACAAACTTAGATGCAAACCATTTTTGGATAAATCTTGAAGGATTTTAGAAATAAGTTTGAATCTTTTATTTTACCTATGCAATCAACATGCAACCAATAAGAAAAGTGGAGATTGCATGCAACCAATAGGATAAATCTAGGGATTTGAGTAGGAAAAATTAGTTCATGGATTCATTTCAAACCCTAAGTCTTTGAAGCCTTAATAAGAAGGCATGGACCCCACAAGAAGTTGTTGGTTGAGCAGATGAAAAGCTGAAAAATAGTGAATTGCAAAATAGGGAAAGCAATAGGGGTGTCAAAGACTTACTAATTAGATCAACATTGAATATTTAGTTTATTAGAATAGATCAAGGGTTATGAACAAATATCAGATCAAGCAAGGATTAAATCAGAATGAGAAAATCAAGTGGCTAAATTCAGCAATTATAGATTGTAAGCTAACAGGTTCATTTAATATAATACTCTCTAGTAATTGTATTAGAAGGAAAATCCTATGTTGATAGGTTAGCTTAACAACTAGGTTGTAGAACCTTTAACAAGGTGATAAAATCCTTTAACAAGATGACACTTCAAGTAAAGTGTTTGTAAATCCTTTAAATAGGTCACTATTGATACAATGTAAAGTGCTTAATGGGGTAGGCCTTTAATAGGGAAAACCATCATAAATGGTCAAACATTATAGATGCAGTGATATTTTGTGGGTATCATCCCAACCCCAATTTTACCTTCTCATTTTGGAGGGTTTCTGGGTTACCAAATTTGGTGTTATGTGTTTTGATGCATGTGTCTACTTTATGCTTAACTGATATGTTTACATGCATGCAATTTATTTTCTATTTAAAGTTTTTAAGGTTAAAGTGTGATAGTTCTAATTCACACCACCCCCTCTTAGAAGTATTCTTGCCATTTGATTATTCCAACACTTATGTCTCATCTTTTGATCTGCCCTAGCCTTATATCATTGGTTCATCTTAGTAATATGTGCATGTACCTCCTCATGTAGACTCTTCACATATTCAACAAATTCTTCTACCTCAACACTTTTCCTCTCTCCTTGCTCCATTTTTCCTAGTTGTCATGTAGTTCTTGGACTAATCCCATACACAATTTCGAATGGTGATCTACTAGTACTCATATTTACAGAATTATTGTAAGAAAATTCTGCTTATGGTAGAATCAAATCCCATCCTTTGGGTTTATCTCCTACTAAACACCTCGGTAAATTTCCCAGATTTCTATTTACTACTTCTCAATCAGTCTGTGGATGATGTGTAGAACTAAACTTCAATTCTATCTTCAACATCTTCCATAAATTATTCCTGAAATACCCCATAAATTTAGTATCTCAGTCAGAAACAATACTCTTAGGGAGACCATGTAGCCTCACCACCTCTTTGAAAAACAAATCTATAATATGCACTGCATCATGAGTCTTGTGGCATGGAATGAAATGTACCATCTTGGAAAGCCTACCAACCACCATAAATACTGAGTCATTACCCCTTTGTGTCCTTGGTAATCCAAGAACAAAATCCATACTTATATCCTCTCAAGGCTTTGATGGAATGGGAAATGGCTGATAGAGTCCATTATTATTATGAAATCCCTTGGTTGTTTGACATAGTTGACAACTCTGAACAAACTTCTTCACATCCTGTGATAATTGAGGCCAAAAATAATGTTCTCTAATAATGGAAATGGTCTTATCTCAATCAAAATGTCATGCCGTCCCTCTAGGGTGTTTCTCCTTGATCAAGTTCTCCCTCATAGAACTCCTTGGAATACATAATTAACTTCCCTTGAACAACATACTGTCTTGAATCAAGTAATCTAGCCACCTAGTCTTGTCTAGAGTAATAGGTTCTTTACACGCATTCCAAGCCTTTTCAAAGTCAAGATCCTCTGGGTACAAATTCTTAAGTTCTACAAACCCAACTACTTCAACCTACATTACAATTAGTAACAATTATCTCCTACTCAATGCATCTGGAACGCTATTAGACCTTGCACTTCTATGTTTCAATAAAAAGGTATAGCTTTACATGAACTCTACCCATTTCAAATGTCTATGATTCAATTTACCTTGGCTATTTAGGTACTACTGTTCTTGGTGATCAATATACAAGACAAATTCTTTTGGAAATAAATAATGCCTCTATTTCTTTAAGGCCTAAACTATTGCATAGAACTCTAGATCATAAACAAAATACTTCTTTGCATCATTCATTTTTTCACTAAAGTAGGCTTACCTTCTTGGCTCAATACAACCCCAATAGTACTGTCACTATCATCACAATCCACTTGGAGCACTTTATTGAAATTAGGAAGTGTGAACATAGGTTTCTCTATAACCTTCTTCTTCAACAATTCGAAACTCCTTGTAGCCCTTATAGTCCACTTGAACTCTTTTCTATCCCCCCTATTGTTTTAGTTAGCGGTGCACATATGCTATTTAAATTCCTAATGAACTTCCTATAAAAACTACTTAAACCATTAAATGACCTCACCTCAGTAGTAGACCTTAGAGTAGGCCATTCCAAGATGACCTTCACCTTCTCAGGGTCTATTTTGAGACCTTCAACTTATACAATAAACCCCAAATAGACTAACTCCCTTTTGTCAAAGCTACACTTGTTCAAATTAATCAACAATTTCCCTTCCCTCAACCTTTCAAGGAAACTATGAATGTGCAATAAATTTTCATCCAATGATTTACTAAAAATCAAAATATCATCTAGATAGACAATAACAAATTTACCCAAAATATTCTTTAGTACCTCATTCCTGAGCTACATTAAGGTGCTCAGTGCATTGGTCAGTCCAAAGGCCATGACTAAAAACTCACATAGACCCTCCTTGGTCTTAAATGCAATCTTCCACACATCTCCTTCTCATATCTATATTTGGTGATAGTCACTCTTGATATCTATCTTTGTGAAGTGCTATTATCCACTCATACAGTCCATAAGAGCATCCATTCTTGGCAAAAGAAATTGGTACTTGATGGTTATTCTATTTATAGCCCGAGTCTATACACATTCTTCACTCTCCATTCTTTTGTGCTAGCACTGTAGCTACTGCACATCGACTCAAGCTCTCCTGAATCAAGCATTTCCTCAACAGCTCCTGAAATTGTTTATTTAGCTCCTTAATCTTAGTAGGAGTCATCCTATGAGCAGCCTTGTTAGGAAAACTAGCTCCAGGGACTAAATTTATTTGATGACTGATTTGTCTTACTTGCGACAACCCTTCTGGAACATTATTAGAGATGACATCTTCATACTCACTTAATAGACTCAAAAATTCAAGTGGAACCTAACTATGACCTTCCTTATATTTTCTAGAAATTAAAGTATATCACATATTCTGATGTTTCATACCATCTAGAAATTTTCTTCCATCAACAAGACATACCTTAGCACTACTGCATACCTTTTCACCCTCCTTTATGAAAGGATTTCATTTGTGATGAACTCCATCCTTTGTTAAAGAGTATGTATTTTTATGACCATCATGTACAACATGTCTATCAAACTACCACGACCTTCCTAACAATAAATGCTAGACATCCATTGGAATGATGTCACAGAGAAATTCATCATGATGACTCCCAGTCTTGAACTTTACCATATATTGCTCATTAATAAGGACCTAATGATTATCCTACACCCAAGCAATCTGATAGGGTTGGGGGTGTTTCTCCCTTTTAAGGATTAGCTTTGATACCATCTCCTCTAACACCAAGTTGTTAGTGCTTCCACCATCAAAAATCACATCACAACATTTAGCCTCACACTTACACCTAGTACAAAACAAACTCCTCCTTTCCCTAGGTTTAGTCTCACTATAAGACCCTTTCATTAACTAGAACCTCTCCTCTTTTTGCATCCTCTAAATGTGATGACTGTGCATCATTATCTACATGAACAACCCTTGCTTGATCATCAACTTTTTGATCTATCCTTCCTTGGAATTGAGATGATTTTAAGGCACGATGAATTTCTTCATTGCAATGAAAATAGGTACCATAAAATCCTCCTCTTCCTAAACCTTGTACACATCCTCTACCTATTCCTCTCTGATCTCCAAAGTTTTGATTATGGGAGTGGTTGAAACCACCATTCCTCTACTTTCGGCTAGTACCCATATCTTCATTTTTCTTCTAGTTTTCATTTCGACCTCCAAATGACCTATCACCTCCCCTTCCTCCTTGACTATGCCCTCTTTGCCTACCACAAAACCTTTTTTTCTTTAACTTCTCTTCATCTCACAAGCCAAACTAGTATTCATCTTCAATGCTAGTCATTCTAATTAGACATAACTCATCTTGAATGCTAGGTCTTAACTCGATAAGGTGATGGGAAACCTTCTCCTTGTTTGCTTCTACATGCCCTACCCTAGTATGGACTCAGTAAAGATCCTCTATGTATTCCTAGAAATATTTTCCTTCTTGCTTTAACCCTTGCATATTCTTGAACAAATCAAGCTCGTAATCAATAGGAATGAACTACTTCTTTAGTGTATCTACCACATGATCCCATCTTGTGATTTTCTCCTTTCCTATTTTATTTCTTCCCAACTAAATCTCTTGCCACCAGGTTTCAGTATTGCCTTTCATTTTGTCCTTCACAAACTTAACCCTATCAGAGTCCCTGATATCATCATACTCAAAATATTCCTCTAGCTCATTGATCTAGTCGATGAACACATCTAGGTTTAGATTTCTTGAAAACGTGATGACGTCAATTTTAGGTCTTTTTCGAAGCTTGGCAATGGCCCTAATAAGCTTCTCATATGTCTAGTTTAGGACTTCTTCATCTCCTTCCCCTTCCTTCCTAATATTTCCTTATTCTTCACTTTCTTCCTCACTTTTGTTGCCTACGACAATATTCATCCCTCTACGAATATCCTCCTACAATGCATACACTTGTCTCTAGAGGGTTGTAACCATAGTAGTAAAAATTATGGCCCTTCCACCACACTCCCTTCATTGAGGCATCTTCTTGTATCAAACCCACAACCAAATACTCCTAGTGCAAACTACCTCATAGTTGGCACTCTGTCTACACACTTAGGAAAACCTACTCTAATACTACTTGATGAGGGTACAACCTATGATAGAATGAACACAATTGGAAAAGGGGACTATTATTATTAGAAATAACCTAAAATTACATTCAATATAGTGAATATTGATTCAAAAACATGCCCTATGGGTTTACAGTGTTGTCTTATTATGGAGAAAATCTTGCTCATAGTAGCCTCTCTTAGAATCCACTACGAACTACCTTTAAAATGCCAAAAATGTTCTTATATAAACTCCAATTAGGTTTAGGGTTAGGAATACATTCTAGAATATGCCATTTGGCATCCACTGCCAAAACAAAAGCTTCTAGAAATCATGTTAGAAGTTGATGTAAAATTAAAAGAATCCAAAAATGGTAGTCCAAATTCTAGGAGGCATAACTTTTGATCTGGGACTCTAATTGACAAACCGTTTACATTTCTAGAAATCTCTCCAATTTTTTGGCCCCATATGAGGCTATTTATTGCCTCAAATATAACTTTAAAATGCTCTTAGGAGGTCTCCAGGCAACTTAAAATTGCATTAACTTTCAAACCCTAAAACCTTTTGATTGGATTCTTTTTCTGGAGTGCTTTAAATTGCAAGTATAATCATCCCTCCAAATTACACCCTCTAAATTATTATAATTATGTCTTAATTATTAAATAAACCATTTTCTACATTGGCACTTATCCAAGGTGCTCAAAACCTCTGACCCAAAAAATCAATAGTGGAACTATGAGAGTTGGAACCTTTATTTGATGCAAATGGGTATCCAATAATGAAAACACATTAAATGGAAAACACTAAGCATATTTTTTGGTGGTACAAGACTACCTTTACACCACTAGATGTTCCTACATCATTTTGTGACTAGCTCAAATTCTGGGCAAATAGGGTTCAGTTTCAATGGTGGGGGAGATGTGGAGGGGGGATCCATTCCTCCCAAGACTGAGAGGGTATAGAGGTGAGAAGGAGGTCGAGGGAGACAAAGTTATAGGGTGAAAAGAATTGTAGAGATTAATTTTAAAAAATCTTTAATCGATAGATGATTGTTTCCATTTAAACCTTGGGAAGATTTTAAGCCCAATAAACAATATTATATTTTATTTAATGACTATTCTTTAAGGGTAACCTTCTAGTTGAAAAATTAATCATTGTAGCAGGAAAAGTGATATTGTTTATCAAGTTTAGTCTAGAATTCCCTCTTGGATTAAAGGTTTCATTTATCCTACTTTTAAGTAGACCACGTGGAGGCAATAATAAGATAGAAAAATGTGTATACTATATGAATATAGATTTCAAAATTGAGAATACCAATACCAATATATATATGGATACTGGGCATTAATGTGACATTTCAAATAATGTTGTTGTGTAAAAGGATTTGCATGAAGGAAAAGTTAGAAAGGATTTGCATTGAATGTCCCACACCATCATGCATCCTATCACAAACTCTTTAAATCAAATTAGTTTTGCAAAGGAAAGTCATAGCCTCAACAAAACATTTGAGCTTATCTATTTAATATGTTAATAGGGATTATGGAAATGGATCTAATATAGAGGGATGGATTTTAGGGTTTTATATGATTAAAGTCATTTTTTTATTATATTTATTGAAAATGAATTATTTGATCATATTGTATAATTAGTTTGTTTAATTAAACATATTAATTTCATTAAAAAAATTGATTTGATAATATCAAAATTTTATCGAGATGAAGATATAGAACTAAAGGAGAATACATATTTACAAAATAAAGCACATTAAATCAAGCAAATAGATTGAAAATTAAAAGGCATAATAATGTCAAAATTAATATTTTTGAGGAAAGTCCATCGGTTCCTACCCCTTGCAACAAGTTATTTTTAGAATTGATTAAAGATGAATGATGTATCTTAGGAATATATTTATCCAAGTAAATTTAGTAGTAAGGTTGTGCTTCAATACTTTAGTGAGAAGAATTAAGTCTTGCAAAAAAAGTAACATGATATAGAAAAAGCTTGACTATTAAGATATTATTCATCTAAGGTGATCTTATAAATTGTTAGGCCTAAGAATCTAAAAAAATGTTCCTCCTCGAGAGATTCAATTGGAATCTTAGCCAAATGATTGTACTATTTTATTATCTTATCAGTAGAAACTAGAGATCTTTAGGTTAGAAAGAATAATAATATGTTGCATGCTTTTGAGAGAAAGGAATTTAAGTTGTAGTTGTTTATTTATTTGTGACTCAGAGAATTGATTGTGTTCAAAGAATCTCCTTTAATGACTAGAAGGAAAATTTCACTCCTTTTCACTAACTAAAGATATCGTATTAAGCCCTCAACCTTGACAATATGATTGAATTCATTTGGTATATTTTATGTTGATTCAACAATAAATACCTTGGATAAAGTTTGACACTATTACAGCAACAAAGCTAGCATTGTTTCCTCTAAACAATACATCAAAGTTAAGTCTTCTCTAGGTCATTGATAGTGTATTTTCTTTGGTATATTTCATATATATTTTATGTACTGGTTATTTAACAATCTTATTATTGTTTAAATGGTTGTAATTATGGACCTTCTTGATACTATTTTTAGATTAATTTTTAGTTTAGAGTGGATGGATTTCCCTTTTAGTATCTATTGGTCTTGTTTTGCTAGTAAGTTGATGTTCATTTCTATGATTTTGATATTATATATGGGTATATAGGCTACTGATTATGAGTATATGAGTTGTTTTTTCTATTGATAATAACTTTATCACTATGTATGTATTCTCTCGATCAGTTGCCTAATTTTAATTGGTTTTAATATCAAAAATATATAGTAATCACATAATAGAACATAGTAACATGAGATCACCAAAAAAATCATGCAAAAGGAAATTTTATAATATTTATTATGACCTTATTGAGTCTAGAAACCAAAAAATTGTGGAATAATTTATAAACGGTCTTATAGAGGCTAATTAGATAGAAATTCTTCAGTCTGGTAGCTTCGTTAATTTTTAGAATGAGAACCATGAAAGAATTGTTTGATTTTCTTATAATGAAAATTGAAGAAAAAACTCTTTGGAAGCCTAGTACACCTCCTTTCAAAAAATTTGTAATAAATTAGGGAAAAAATGAGGAAACCCAACCAAAGCTAGAGATTTAAGAGGGGAAAGGGTGATGGTGATAGCCATCACATCCTAAATCATAGCCAATATTTCTATAGATAAATAATCTTCAAGAGAGACACAAGAGGGGACACCGTCTAGGAGGTTTATACGTTTATCATCTAGTAAGGGGTCATAAGGAGGAGGCTAATTCAAAAGATCCATAAATTAACCAACTAATTCCTTCTTAGTATTAGTCAAAGGGATATGGCTTTTTGTTGGAGAAATTAGTTATTTAATGACATAGAGGGAGGAATATTAGTTTATTTATTAATTAGTATTATATATTTAATATCTCCATGAAATACAATACAATATAGTTAAATGGATTTCTCAACTAACCATTGTTTTATAAAACCTTACATCAAAAGAATGAATTGCTATGGAAGAAGTTATATATGATTTTTCATTATCTATAAAGAAGATAATGTATGTGGACATGCTAATTCATAATAAATTGATTTATACAAATACAATTTTATTAATATATCATTCAAAAATTCACATAAATAATAAAGTAATTTATAGATATAAAATTTTATTAATATATTGGATTCGGTTGTTGAAGTAGAGATGTTGAGTGGCTACCCACGTGGATCCCAACCTAAAATATGTAGGTATTGACCAAATCAAGGAGTTCTTAATAAAGTGAAAATATAATAATGAATTTTGGTAAACTAATACCTTAAAATGTAAACATTTTCTTTTAATAGATTTTAGCCCTCCCTAGTGTGTCTTGGTACATTAGTACATCCCTTTTAATTTAATTACTCAAATGAAAATCCACTCTTCTTCCAACCATTCTTTAAACTCTATGGTGGAACTAATTTCTATGCTTTATTTCTTATTTATTCCTCCAATAACATAAATCATTCTTTAAATGCATTATTTACTATTTTCTATAATATATTAGATCTATAGCCTATTTGTGGGCCCTTCTACATTGATAATAGGCATGAATTCACCCCTTTCCTAGATTATATGATAAGTTTTTCCCCTACCCACATCTTAAGGGATGAGGTTGTATCTTTCCCAAGGGATTTTCTTAAAAAACTATTGGGATTTTCCTGAGTCATTACTTATAATCTATTTTTCTCTAAAATTGCTATACAACGAGACCTTCTATACTTACTTGTTCATCTTCTCGACAAGCAATATATTCATTCTCAATCTCTTAAGGTACATTCAAAGATTTCTAAAGAAAGAAATTGAACAAGTAATTCTTCATCCAAGCATTCAAGATCTTCATCAACTATCTTCCATTCTTCCTACTAGATATACCTTCATAGTGGAGTTTGGAAAAAACATACATACATGCGGTTGTCCATTACATTATTTACCTTCTTTTCTTTCACATTGATTTAAGGATATTGTGGAAACCTAATCACATGGTATGCATAATTGTATAAACATTTCCATTATACTCTACATTATTATGTTTGGTTGTTCTACATGTTAGCATTTATTTATCCATCTCTATTGCAATTTAAGGTCTATTCCTCTACTATAACTTGATCAAGTAAAGCCCATCCTTACCAACCAATTTTTGTGCTCACTAATCTAAAAAAATTGAAAGATCAATGTGTGTGTCTCAGAATTAGGGTTTTTGTACCTAATTAAAGTAAATATTTCATGCAAAGTATGCCAAGATCAACCTCAACCTTGACCCAAGTTATCTTCGACATGCGAATCTTTACTTGACCCTCTAATTCATCCTTGATACTCTAGGTTATCCTTATCTTGAGGCCATCAAATCTTTACATCTAACAAATATCAACTCTCATGTCCCAAATCCAGACTAGTCCTATTTTTTTTTGTGGATCCTTATTATTAATTTTTAAATCCAAATTGATCTCTCTAATTATCCCTTAAGATAATTTTATTTTTATTTTTCACTTTATATCATTCATCTTTATGCCTAATATCATATTAGTAGTTGTGCTTATGTTTCATACATTCTCTTTTATCACATTGGTTTCAATTTGTCAATTTATTTGTATAATTATATCAACCAAATACATAATAATTCAAGGGAAAAATGCTATAGAAAGATACACTTGAGTTTATATCTTGGAAAATGACCTAAATCTAACATTATAATCTCTTGCACATCTTGGGTAGTTTCCATTTAATTTGGCACCCTTTATGCTTGAGGTTCTCTCTTTCACTTTCCTAATGTAAAATTTAAAATTCTAGGTGTATTCAATATATGATACTCAATATTTTTTATCTTACAAATCCATATTGGTTCTTCCCAAACTTTTATGCTATGTTTTGGTGAACTCGTACCTTTCATGCACTATGTCCTTTTCAATGGTAAGTCACATCTTACATACATTTCACAAATATTGGAAAAAGAATTCAAATATTTCTTCTATTCTTTTATGTTCATTAATTTTCCCTCTTTCTTGCATTATAAAAGGAAAAAATACAAACATTACATTCTTTTCCTTTCTTTCATAAATTTCTCATTCAAGAAAAATACAATAACATTTTATTTTAGGCATTCCGTATGAGGATTTTATCATCATTTGTTAGTTCCTTTTGAGGTTTATTTCAAGAATTTTGTTAAATTTCATACATAAAATGATTTCTTAGTCCTTCATTTCCTTTACAATTATGCTATTTCCCATCCTAAAACCAAATGCTACCAATGAGAATATAATAGTACAAAAAGACTTCATTAAATTTACTTTAAAGAATATCCCTCCAATAGGTGAGATCTCTAAGGATAATGTTGATCCTTCTCCTAAAATATATATCTCCCATGAAGAAACTCAAGATAATAATCATGCAACTCACTTTCTATTTTTTTCCCTTACTTCTAAGGATCAAGCCTTAATGCATCAGGGTTATTCATCTACTAAAGTGTGTCTTATTTAATACTGAAATTTTAAATAAATTTCTAGAGGGCCAAAAATAGTCTTCTAATAGTTGACCTATTTGACTAATAAGATATTAATTTTTTTCATATCCTACATGTTCTTGCTAATTTATAAAAGCTTAACCTTAACACTTGCTTTACTTGGGAGGAAATGTGGTCAAGATTACTAAAGTGAAATAGGGAACTAGTAATAATAGATTACCCAAAAATGGTCCTCCAAGGTGATATACTACATAATTGCATAGCAGATGAAGTCCCAAGGATTAGGAAGTACTTCCTGTGAAAACCCTCTATGCATTCACATCGATTCCTCCTTGAATTTGGAAATTTTCCAAAAATTCCCTTCCTCACTAATCTTGGCCTACCTCCACTAATTCTTTCCTTCCATAGTAAATTCTCCAACCTTTATAATAGTTTCCTTTGAGATTTCAAATCCCATTCCATTAGTAGTCAACCTTCTGTCCTTCCAAGTCTGGAAGAACTACATTGAGATATTCTCATCATGCTTCACCATATCCTCCATATATAGTAAGAGGTCACCCTTGTGCAAGAAAATCATTTCCATCTCATTACTACAGATATTTTCCTTCACATCCATTGGTTCAATGTGATCACTAGTGCCCATGACTACTCCTAGTTCAACCACCAAGTCTTCAGGCGACATAGCCTTGTTGCAGGTTTGGCAGTTACCAATTATAAAATGAAGATCCTCAATGATTAAAATGAAATGGGCATAACCATCATAATTTCACAAGGTCTCCTAAAAAACAAAAATCCATCCTTTACAATACCTATGAGAGATCTCTTTCTATTCATAAATGGCCATCACCAGTTGTAGTTTGTGTGCCAATTCAACAACTTGTCATTTTGATCATTAGTAGACCATTTTCTATATCTTGCTAAATCCACCCTCTACATCCTTTTTTGGCAGAAATCAATAATCATAGTATTCAAAACATTAATGCATACCATCATACAATCTTTCCAAATAATCCCTTTATGGAGCACCTTGTCCTCATGCCTACATAAAAAATGAAGGCCTACCACCTATTTTGATTATTCATATGGCATTATTGAAAGTATGCTCCCTTTCCATGACAACTTGTGTTGATGATGGAATCAATCTAACGTCCTCCATTACAACTAATCTCATGACACCATGTCCAAATTTGACAAGCTCATCTGCCACACCATTCCCTTCCTGATATATGTGAGCCATGTGGATCTCATTGTAATCTTCCATCAACCATTTGATTTCATTAGTTATGACTTTAATTGACCAGTTGCACCAAATGTTACCCTTAACAACCTTAATTATTAGCATAGAGTCCCCCTCAATGGCAAGCTTATTGGTTCCCCAAGCTCTTGCCATTCTAAAGCCCCATAGGAGCACCAGTGCTTCAGCTTCATTCTAAGAGCCTACTCTATAGTTTCTAGTATAGGAGACCACCATATTTCCCATTCTATTTGTAAGGACACCTCCTTCCATGGTTCTTCCCATCAAGGCCAAACCATTGAAATTTAGTTTGAACCAAGACTCAGGGGGTGGGTGTCACAATGTCTTCTTTCTATCCAAGACATTTAAATTGTCAAATTGTGCCATACTTGAGTCAAAATTCTAAGTTGATGCCCATTTCATATCTAGTCCACTCATGGGGTTTGAGGGGGGCTTCCAATGCCACATCCCACTACATTCTTTGACGATCCAAATAATCTATTGGGCCACCCACAAACTAGTAGTGGCTTGTTACCTAAAAATCCTATTGTTCATCTCATTTTGGATTTGCCAAGTAAATATGGGTGGATAATTAAACATAAGTTTCTGAGGTATGGTTCAGAAGCCAAACTATCCAAATGAAAAAATTTCTTCAACTCACTCTACATACACTAGTGGACTTCCCATAAGACAAGGGCTTCCCTCTAAAAATTTGTGACAAAGGGGAAGGAGAGGAGTGGGTGTGAAATAGATTTTTCATCTTTGAGACATAAGATGTAGCAATTAGTGAGTTGACACACTCTACATTGGAGGTTATCAATAGTGAGGATTAAACTATGCAAAGTCATCCACAAAAAGAAGATTATCTTTGCTAGGATCCAAGGTGCCAAACTTTTCTCCAATCAGTCTCAGCAATCTCCCCTCCCATACAATAGAGATAAGAAGACTTAACTGTGAACTCCCTAGAGCGTTTGAGTTTCCACACTAAAAGGTCCTCACCTGGGGTGAGAGGGATCCTATAGGTATGGAAGGGGTCTTGTAGCTCCCAAGAAAGCCCCAACTCCATTGGCTCAATTTTTTGGAAAGTAATCCATGGTCTATTAGGGGTGATAAAGTTTTAATTCCTATTGCCATATAATCTAGTACACATCTTATGTAGAGTTAAGAACTTAGTATGCATGAAGCATTTATCGTGAACCCATTGATCATCCTAGAAGTCAATAGAAGTACCATTCCCCATAATCTAATGACATCCCATTTTCAAGATCTTTCAGGTGTTAACCACATTTTTGCATATCTTCAAGCCTTACGGGAGATCTTGTGCCCAAGGGAATTGGTGGGGAGACAATATTCTAAGATATTTAGCCTTTATAATGTTACACCATCTACCCTAGGAGTTCACCAATTTCTAGCCAATTTTTGTTAATAAGGCCTTATTCATGTGTCATATTCCTCTTAAATTCAAACCTCCAAGATCTTTTGGTTGATAGACTTTCTCTCAGCTAACCAAATTCATTCTAGACTTTTCTTCAGTAGCAGACCATAAGAAATTCTCTTGATTTTTCTCAATAATGTCTCTGAATATGCCTAGGATTTTAAAAATGGAGAGGAAATACACTGACATGCCCAATAGTGAGACAAAGAGAAGCTGCAGTTTCCCAACATTACTCAAGATTTTTCCTTTCTATACTGCTAGCTTTTTTTGGAAGTATTCAACTAAATCATTTGAATATTGATTGGGGACTTCCCTTATTGTAAGCAGTAGACCAAGATAAGTATCTAGGAGGGACATATTCTAGAAACCAAGAATACGTATCATCTTTTCTCTCAAATTAGCAATGGTGTTAAAGAAAAAGAATTTACATTTTTGCTAATTTATACATTGAACAAAGAAAAGTGCATACTGATTTAGGGTTTCTTTGTATTTTCTAGCTTCATGGATGTATGAGATTCTAAATAATAAAGTAGCATCCACAAACTGCTAGGTGATTTCTATGGGGCACTGAGAGGTAGGTTTAATCACTTAATTCTGCCAAAGTTAGTCAAAGAAACTAAATTTCTACTTAGAACTTCTTCTACAATAATAAAAAGGTAGGGAGATAGGGGGTTGCCTTGGCAAAGACCTTGGGAGGAAGAGAAGAAATTTCTAGGGGCTCCATTAATGAGCATTGAGAAAGTAACAAATTAACAAAATTTTCATAATACTATTAGCCTTCTCATTAATGCCAAGTTTGGCAAGAATACCAAAGAGGAAATCATTCTTGACCTTATCATAGGCTTTGGAAATATCCAGTTTATGTGTCATACCTGGGTTCTTAGAGATTTCCATAGAGTGTATTACCTCATGGGTGGTTATAACAACATATAGAATATGCCTCCTAGGAACAAAGAATTTCTAATAGGGGCCAATGAATTTTCTAGGAGGGGCTTAATATGATTCACCACAACCTTAGCAAGAATCTTATAAATTATGTTACAAAGACTGGTGGGTCTGAAATCTTGTAGCCTTTGAGGGTCCTCTCTCTTAGGAATGATAATAATGAAGGTCTAGTTAAGTTCCTTTAGTATCTTTCTGATGCTAACCATGTCGTGAGAAGTAGGGATGATGTCATACTTAACAATGTTCTCGAATTCCTAGAAGAAACTAGAAGGAAACCCATCAAGACTGAGGGCTTTATATTGATCCATATTGAAATTAGCCATTCTAATATCCTCTTATTTGACCTTGCATGTAATTTTTCCATTCATTTGGTCATTAATCACTTCTTGAAATGACATCAAGGTATCACTTTGTAAGTTGTTATTAACCTAGGTAGCTTGGGAACTGTACATTTCCTAGAAATAGGAAATGACTTTATCTTCTATATATTCAATTTAAGTGACCCCATGGTCATTATCATCCATCAACAGGTTGATAGTATTTCTATTTCTCCTTCTTGAGGCTTATCTATGAAAAAATGTTATGTTTTTGTCTTTCTCCTTCAACCATTGGACCTTAGATCTCTATTTCCAAAAGACTTCCTCCCTATTTAGGAGTGTTTCCCATTTGTCTCTGCAATCCCTCTCCTCATGTTGTTTCTAAATCTATGTATTTATTAATACAAGTTTATTTTTGAGAGTTTCCAACTTCTTTTCAGTAACCTTCTTTTCATTGGATAAATTCCCAAACAAGGATTTTCTCCATTCTCTCTCCTCCTTTCTGATTCTGTGAAGTTTTCTAGAAATATGGAACATTGTCGTGGCTTCCACCAGATCTTTCCACCACCACACAATTCAATCTTTGAATTCATTATATGAGTGCCACATGATCTCATACCTAAAAGGCCATCATTTAGTTAAACTTTGTGTCGAACAAAGAAACAACATAGGATGATCTAAAATGATCCTCGGATACACCTTTAGCGAGGTGTGTTGTAGAATGTCCCATCTAGAAGATATTATAGCCCTATCAAGAATAAATTGAATCAAGTTTTTCCCCAGTCTATTATTAGACTAGGTGAAGGCAGAACCTTGGAGATCAATAGCTATCAGATTGTATCTTCTCAAAGAATCCTCCAAGTCCTAAATACTATCCAAAAAATCCTCCAATCCCACCAAAGGGTGCAATGGGGTGTTAAGGTCACCCTTATACAAAAATTTCCCTCTCATGGAATCATCCACAATGGTAGCATCATTCGAGATAGCAAGTCAACCATTATGACTATTGGGGGCATAGAAATTAAAAACAATCTAGCTCCTAGTTTGGGTGGTAAAATTTGTAGTGACAAAATGGGTGCTAATGGATATATGCATGCCCACAGCCCTATCAAGATTCCAAATCATAGAGATGCCACTAGAAGCTACATTAGCAACAATATAGGTATATCTAATACTTGGTCAAATATAACTAGCCACTCTCAAAAAAACCTCCTAAATCATTTTCACTTTCTGCAAAAGAATCGTATTAGTTTTAAGTTTAATCATCTTCTGTTTGATTTCATACTACTTCCTAGGGCTATCTAGCCCTCTCAAATTCTAGGTTTCCTTCATGTTTTTTTGTTTCCCTGTGCAATATCCTTTTTAGTTTCCTTTTGATGGATGTTCTTGATCAAAGGTCTCCCAATACTCATAGTTTCTCCAACATCCACACTATTCTGTCCTCTAATCTTTCTCTTCAGGACCCTACATTCAATTTCATTGCTAAGGAAATCATTTTTTGGACCCTTAGAAGTAGGGGAAAAGACTTCAAGAATACCCCAAAGGGAAACCACAAGGGTGCCATTTGTCAGTGGTGAGCCAGCCCCCAAGTTGAGGGGTGGGTTGTAGTAGCACAAAACCTCCTCATCAACTATTTCTTTGTCCAACAAACCATCACCTAGATGTGACTATACTAGGATCCACCTGTCAACAATATCATCTTCTTCATGAGCAACAACATCCATTAAATCAGTCATCATCTTGCCCTGTACTACAAGTTTCCCTTTCTTAGGGGTTGATGAGGGCACAACCCAAGAAAAAAAACACAGCAAGACAATTTGAATATTATTATCAAAATTGATATGCTATTATATTCAATACATAGAAAATAGACTCAACAACACGTGCTATAGCATAGAATGTATCAAAATTTTGGAGAAAACCTTTTTCATAGTACCTTCTTGCAAAGTCCACCAAAAAACATTGTTTACAATGCCATAAGTGACCTAATGTAGCCTGAATTAAGTTTAGGGTTAGTAAAACATTATGAAATATTCCATTTGGCATCCACCACCAAAATAGAAGGTTTAAGAAAAATGTCATAATTTGGTGTAAATTTAGAAGAATCTAGAAATGGTAGTCTAGCTTCCAAGAGGCATAACTTTTGATTTGGGACTCCCATTGATGAACCATTTAAACTTCTAGAAAGCTCTCCAAGTGATTTATAGCCTTATGGATAGCTTCACCCATCCCTCATTTTTTTGGCCCATACAAGGCCCTTTAACGCCTCAAATCTAACTTTGAAGTGTTCTTAGGGGGAACCCAAGCAACTTAAAACTACAATAACATTCAAACTGTAAAGTCTTTTGACCTAATTTTTTTTGGAGTGCTTTAAATTAAAATTATAATAATACCTTCAACTTAAACCCTCTAACCCATAATAATTATTGCTCAATTACAAAACAAGATATTTTATGCATTGGCACATATCCCAATGAGTTGCAAAACTCTAACCCTGAAAACCTATAATGGAACTATGATAGTTTTAATCTCTATTTGACCCAAATAGGTATCTCTAAATAAAGACATATTAAATAGAAACTAAAACTAAGTGTATTTTTGGGTGATAAATGATGTTGTTACACCACTAGACACTCCTACATTAGGTGTTATGATGCTCTCATCAATGCAAGGGGTTTGATGCAGCTGAGGATCACCCACACAAGTTTTGGTGCAACCAACTAGTTTCATGTTTTTCTGGGTTTTGGGTATGCCAACCCTTTCAGCTATTTTTGAACTTTGAACCACCTCCACACCTAGGGATGTTACATTCTCATAAACCAATGGTTGTGACCAAGTTCCTCTTTTAAAATTTAGATCCACATGGCTGGTAGGGGTTTATTCATTCCCACATTCACACAGACCCTAGTGAAATCCAATTTAGTATTTGAACTAGTCATCAAATCCATTTTTATGAACTTCCTAAAGGAGTTACTAATCCATTTGAAAAAACACTCATTCCAAAGTTCCAAGGGGAACCCAAGAAAGCATATCCAAACTAGGGTGGATCTATGAAGGTCACTCTCTAGGTTAAAATCTGATTTCCATTTTGCCAACATGAAGTGGTGTTTTCTAAAGAACCAAGATCAATCCATGATCAAATCCTAGTCCTTATTAGCCATGAAACTGAATAAGAAGAGGGCCTTGACCATTGCAAAGATAGGTATAGAACCTATTAGTTTCCACTTTGTCAAGCACAATTTTCTGACCAAATCCACCATAGCTCAGAAAGAGACAAAATATCCAACAAGGCATAGGGTAAACCTCGAGGAAATTGAATCCAACATATAATCAAGTAAAGAATTAAGAAGTTTAGTGGGTCTTTAGGAGAACATGTGGTTGCACCAAAATCTACAAGACTCTTGGATCAAAAAATAGCCACCAACTAGTTTGACTTTGGCACCATCATTATCATGGGACTAACTAGGGGTTTGGGGCCCAGAAAAGCATAGTCATTAGGAATGGCAACAAGTTTCATTAGTGTCCTCTTGAAGAAGGAAGCAACCATTCTAGGATTTTGTTACAAGCACAAATACTTGGAAAATGGGGACCAGTTCCAATGGTGGAGGAGAGTTGGAGGGGGGATCCATCCCTCCCAAGACTAAGAGGGTGTGGAGGTAGGAAGGAGGTCAAGGGAGAAAAATTTGTAGCGTGAAAAAGCTGTAGATATTAATTTAAAAAATTCTTTAATATATTGATGATTGTTTCCATTTAAACCTATGGATGATTTTAAGCCTAGTAAACAATACTATATTTTATTTAATGAATATTCTTTAAGGATAAACTTCTAGTCAAAGAATTAATAATTGTGGTAGGAAAAGTGATATTGTTTATCAAGTTTAGCCTATAATTCCCTCTTGGATTAAAGGTTTCATTTATCCTACTTGTAAGTAGACCATGTGGAGGCAATAATAAGATAGAGAAATGTGTATACTATATAAATAGAAATTTCATATTTGAGAATACCAATACCAATATTTATATGGAGAGTGGGCATTATTGTGACATTTTAAACAACGTCATTGTGTGAAAGGATTTGCATGAGGGAAAAGTTAGAAAAGACTTGCATTGAAAGTCCCACATCATCATCCATCCCATTACAAGCTCTTTAAATCAAATTAGTTTTACAAAGGAAAGTCATAGGCTCAGCAAAATATTTGAGCTTATCTCATTAATATGCTAATAGGGATTATGGAAATGGATCTAATTTAGAGCGATGATTTTTAGGGTTTGGAAACGATTGTTAAGTCATTTTTTTATTATTATATTCTTTGAAAAATGAATCATGTGATCATATTGTATAATTAGTTTATTTGATGAAACATATTAATTTAATTAAAATAAATAATTTGATAATATTGAAATTGTAGAGAGATGAAGATATAGAAGTAAAGGAGAATACATATTTACAAATGAAATTATATTAAATAAAAGCAAATAGAGTGAAAATTAAAAGGTATAATGATGTCAAAATTAATATTTTTGAGGAAAGTCCATTGGTTCCTACCCCTTGCACCAAGTTATTTTGAAAATTGATTAAATATGATTTGTCTATCTTTGGAATATATTCACCCAAGTAAATTTAGTAGTAGGTTGTGCTTCAATACTTTAGTGAGAAAAATGAAGTCTTGCACAAAAAATAACATGTTATACAAAAAGATCAAATATTAAGATATTATTCATTTAAGGTGACCTTATAAATTGTTAGGCCTAAGTATCTAAAAAATTGTTCCCTCTCTAGAGATTCAATTGGAATCTTAGCCAAATGATTGTACTATTTTATTATTCTCTCAGTAGAAACTAGAGATCTATAGCTTAGAAAGAATCATAATATGTTGCATACTTTTGAGAGGATGTAATATAATTTTTAGTTGTCTATTTATTTGTGACTCAAAGAATTGATTGTGTTCAAAGAACCTCCTTTAATGACTACAAGGAAAATTTCACTCCATTTCACTAACTAAAGATATCATATTAAGCCCTCAACCTTGACAATAAGATTGAAGTCACTTGGTATCTTTTATGTTGATTCTACAATGAATATCCTTGCAGAAAGTTTGAGAATATTATAGCCCCAAAGTTAATAGAGTTTCCTCTAGAGGATCCATCAAATTTAAGTCTTGTCTAGGTCATTAATAGTGAATTTTCTTTCGTATATTTGAATATATTTTGTGTACTAGTTATTTAAAAATATTATTATTGTTTCAATGGTTGTAATTATGGACCTTGTTGATACTATTTTTAGATTAGTTTTTAGTTTAGAGTGGAAGGCCTTCCTTTTTGGTATCTATCGATCTTATTTTGCTAGTAAGTTGATGTTCATTTCTATGATTTTGATATTATCTATGCATGTATAGCCTACTCATTATGAGTATATTAGTTGTTTTTTCTATTGATAATAACTTTGCCACTATGTATGTATTGTCTTGGTTATTCACCTAATTTTGATTGATTTTAATATCAAAAACATATAGTAATCACATAATAGAGCATAGTAAGATGAGATGACAAAAAAAAACATGTATAAGGAAATTTTGTAACATTTTTTATCACCTCACTAGGTATTTTTATTGAGTCTAGAAACCAAAAAATTATAGAAGAATTTATAAATTTTTTTATAGAGGCTAATTAGATGGAAATTCTTTAGTTTGGTAGCTTCATTAGATTTAGGAATGAGAACCATGAAAGAATTGTTCGATTGTCTTATAGTAGAAATTGAGGAAAGAACTCTTTAGAAGCCCAACACACCTTTTTTCAACAATTTTTTAGTAAATTGGGGGGTGGGGGAGGGGGGAATGAGGAAACCCAAAAAAAGCTAGAGATTTAAGAGGGCTAAGGGTGATTGTGATAGCCATCAACTCCTAAATCATAGCCAATATTTCTATAGATAAATAATCTTCAAGAGAGACAAAAGAGGGGACACGGCCTAGGAGGTGTATACATTTATCATCTTGTAAGGGGTCATAAGAAGGAGACTAATTCAAAAGATCTATAAATTAATCAAATGCGTCCTCCTTTGTATTAGTCAAAGAGATATGACTTTTAGTTGGAGAAATTAGTTATTTAATGAGATAGAGGGAGGAATATTAGTGTATTTATTAATTAGTATTGTATTTTTTATTTTTCAATACAATACAATATAGTTAAATGGATTTCTCAACTAGCTCTTGTTGTATAAAACCTTACATTAGAAGAATGAATTACTATGAAAGAAGTTATATCTGATTTTTCATTATCTATAAAGAAGATAATATATGGGGACTTGTTAATGCATAATAAATTGATTTATACAAATAAAATTTTATTAATATATCATTGAAAAATGCACATAACTAATAAAGTAGTTTATAAATATACAATTATATTAATATATTGGATTCAGTTGTTGAGGTGGAGATATTGAGTGGCTACCCACATGGATCCCAACCCAAAATTTGTTGGTACCGATCAAATCAAGGAGTTCTTAATAAAGTGAAAATATATTAATGAATTTTGGCAAACTAATATCTTAAAATGGATGCATTTTCTTTTAATAGATTTTGGCCTTCTTTAGTGTGTTTTGGTAGATTAGTACATCCCTTTTAATTTAATTACACAAATCAAGATCCACTCTTCTTTTGGCCTTTCATTAAACTCTAGGTCAGAACTAACTTCTATGCTGGATTTCTTATTTATTCCTCCAATAACATAAATCATTCTTTAAATGCATTATTTACTATTTTCCATAATATATTATATCTATAGCCTATTTATGGGCCCTTCTACCTTGATTATAGGTAGGAATTCAACCCTTACCTAGGTTATATGATAAGTTTTTCCCTTACCCATGTCTAAAAGGATGAGGATGTATCTTTTCCAAGGGATTTTTTGGAAAAAAAAGGGGGGGGTTTGATGTCAAATAATTATTTTTCCCACTCTCCTAAGTCATTGCTTATAATCTAGTTTTCTCCAAAATTTCTATAAAAGGAGGCCTACTATACTTATTTTTTCATCTTCTCCACAAGAAATATGTCATGTCCCCTATTCAAATAATTAAAAAATAAATAAACTTTGTTAAGGCAGGCAGGCTCCAAAAAGAGGCTGCCAAACCTGTGGAGAAGGAGACCCAAGAACGGGAGTTTGCAGGTTTCCAGGAAGGCTAAGGACAGGAGTTTGAAGCCATTCCATGTGCATGCTCATACAGAGTTTTCCTTTGTGTTGAATAGTGCCGATTTGGGTTTTATTGGGAAATTGGCAGATCTTTGTAATATTGGTTGTTTGATTTTAAAGTTCTGATTTGAGGCTGGAAATATCATAAAAAATCAGTAAAGGGACATTACAGTGGTATCAGAGCCGTGATCTTGCCAGCCTAAGGGTTTGTAGAAGTTGCATGTTAGTTTTAACAACTACCCAGATCTTGCATGTCAAGTTTTGATAACTACCCAGATCTTGCATGTCATATTTTATGATTGCATGCAACTAAGTGAAAGAGAAAAAAGATATTTGCAGCGAGAAAAGAATAAAGAAATTTTGATCAAACCCCCAGTTGAAAGCAAAAGTACAAAATCCAAGGAAGAAAAAAGTATGGCTGATCCAGATGAGATGGCAAAGAAATTCTTCCAAGACATCCAAAATACTCAGAAGCAAACAGTGGATGGTTTGGCGGAAACTAGAGAGGCTTTGCGAATATTGACAGAAAAATTACAAGGAATTGCATCTATTAATGAGAAAGGGAGCACTTCAGAGGAGCCAAGAAATGGGAGATCCACACCATCTAAATCAACCAAATCTATTTTCTTGCCTGCAGATGAGCCACCAGTACCAAATCCAGCCATTAATCCAGTGGAAGAGGTTACAGGTAATTTGATTACATTAAGAGCTACTTACAATGGCTTAGATGATGACTTTCGTAGTTCAGTTCCTTTTAGAGAATATGTGGATATGATGAACGCTTTGATGCCCAAGAAAGAGAACAGGAGGGAGCATGACACAAGTGGAAGAGAGCTCAAAAATAAAATAAGCAAGTTTACAGCACCTACTTTTGATGGAACAAATAAAATTTCAGCTAGAGCATGGCTACAAAAATTACAAACTTTCTTCACACTTAACCCCATGAAAGAGAGTGATGCTATTCAATTTGCAAGTCTACACTTGGAAGATGCAGCCTATGATTGGTGGTATCATGGAATGACTACTCAAGGTCACGATCAGGTAACTACATTTGAAGATTTCAGTCAAAGGGTGATAGATAGATTTGACCTCAAGGATGATGAAGAGTACTTTAAAGAATTTTCAAAGTTGAAGCAAACCAAATCAGTTAATGAGTATATAGAAGAATTTCAAAAAGTGGCCGTTATGGTACCTGATATGAGTGAAAAGAGGATCGTTTATCATTTTCTTGATGGTTTAGAAGATTCTGTTAAGGGTTTGGTTAAGGCTTTCTCACCCTCAACCTTAGAGGAAGCTATCAAAAGAAGCTTGCAACTTGAAACTTGCGTGCCTATGAAATCAATCACTAATCAAAAACCCCCAAATCTTTGGCAATATAAGGGAAATTTTCAGAAAAAGACTTTCCCAACACTACCACCAAAAGATGTGACAAATGTGGCAAAAAAGAAGGTAGATGAAGAGACTAGGAGTGAATTATGAAGGAAAAAGCTTTGTTTTACTTGTAGAGAACCATGGGTTCCAGGACACAGATGTTTGGGGAAAGGTCAAGTGCACTATATTGAAGTTGCTTCAGAATTTGATTCAGATGAGCATGAGGAATTTCAGGATACTAAGGAGGAGGTAGAAGAAGAGAAAGTAAAAGAAATCAGCAAGGATGGCACTTTAGCAGCATTATCAGGAGTCCCAAGATACCATCCCTTCCGAATTCGAGGGGTACTAGCAGGGCAAAGGTTGACTATTCTTCTTGATAGTGGGGCAACTCACAATTTTATTGATGAAGGATTTGTCATGAAAAGAGGGCTTAAAGCAGAAGATTTTGAGGGATTCAATGTTACTGTAGCTGATGGATTCACTATGCGTTGCACACGGGTGGTGAAACAACTCAAGATGACCTTAGGAGATTATGAGTTATGTGATGACTTCTATGTGGTTGGTATTGGAGTTTAAATTTCATTCCAATGGGAAAGAAGTCATATTGAGAGGGTTATCGAATGGAGCACCTAAGGCGGTCTCTGCAAAGAGGATGGAGAGGACTTTTTGAAGAGGACAAGTAACATGGGCAGCAGGAGTCATAATCCAACCAACAAGCTCTCCAAAGAATCAAGGTAATTTCCATTTTGAAATTCAAAATATTCTTGATAAGCATAGTATAGTTTTCAATGATTTGCCTTGAGGATTACCACCAGATAGAGGTTTTGAGCATGTTATAGAGTAAGAACAGGGTGCCAAACCAGTTATAACAACCCCATACTGCCATCCAAGAGGTTATAAGGAAGAAATTGAAAGAACTATTAAAGAACTCCTGGACATGGGATTCATAAGGCCTAGCTCTAGTCCATTTGCATCATCTGTGGTACTTGTCAAGAAAAAGGATGGTACAATGAGAATGTGTATAGACTACAGGGCTCTAAACAAGAAGACCATAAAAAATAGGTATCCCATACCACACATAGATGAACTCATTGATGAGTTACATGGTGCTGTATACTTCTCAAAAATTGACTTAAGATCAGGCTACCATCAAATCCGAATGAGGAGTGAAGATGTGGAAAAGACTGCTTTCAGATGTCACTATGGGCACTTTGAATTTCTTGTTATGCCATTTGGACTCACTAATACACCTACAAAATTCCAATCTTGTATGAATAAGGTATTCAGTCAGCATCTTTGAAAATTTGTTTTGGTATTTTTTGATGATATCTTGATATACAGTAAAACATGGGAAGAGCATCTAAAGCACATAGACACTGTTTTGGGAATCTTGGAGCAGCAATCCTTCTATGCTAAGCTATCTAAATGTGAGTTTGGTTTGATAGAGATCCTATATTTGGGACATATTATAAGCTCTAAAGGAGTACAGGTTGATCAACAAAAAATCCAGGCAATTTTGGATTGGCCTCCACCCACTAATCTTACACAGTTGAAAGGTTTCTTCGGGTTGTGTAGCTACTATAGGAGATTTGCCAAGGGATTTTCTCAGCTTGCTGCCCCCTTGACTGATTTGACAAAGAAAGGAGCTTTTGTTTGGACAGAAGAGGCACAAAAAACATTTGATAAGCTTAAGGAGGTAATGAGTTCATGCCCTATGCTTGCAATTCCAGATTTCTCTTTACCTTTTGTTGTTTAATGTGATGCTTCTGGAGAAGGTATAGGGGCTGTCCTAACTCAAAGGGGCTGCCCTAACTCAAAGGGGACATCCAATAGCATTTGAGAGTCAAAAATTAAATCAATCAGAGAAAGGGTACTCCATCTATGATAAGGAAATGTTGGCAATCATGCATGCACTTCATAAGTTTAGACAATATTTGGTATGTGGGAGATTCATTGTAAAGACAGACCATAATAGCCTTAGGTTCTTCTTGAACCAAAGGGATTTGAATGATCGTCAACAAAAATGGGTAAGCAAATTGCAAGCTTATGATTTTGATATTGAATACATGAAAGGAAAGAATAATGTGGTTGTTGATGCTCTCTCAAGAAAGCCCACTTTGTGTTCCTTATCATCTATCTCTGCTGATTGGAAAGTCTCCATAATTTTAGAGTATGCTAAAGATTCATTTGCCACCAAGATTTTGGATAAGTTAGTGCATGATAACAGGTACAAGGTTGTTGATGAATTGATTTATTAAAAGAACAAGATCTTCTTAGTGCCAGGGTCAAAAACTAAGGAGAGGATATTGAGGGCCTTTCATGACACACCTTTGGCTGGTCACAAGGGATACTTCAAGACATACAGGCAAATTCGAGAGCGGTTTTCATGGAAGGGTATGAAGGAGGATGTCCTTAAACACATTAACGAATGTATGGTATGCCAACAAAGCAAGAGTGAGCAAAATTTTCCTGTAGGGTTGTTGCAGCCACTTCCTATTCCTGAACAAAAATGGGAAAGTATTTCCATGGATTTCATCACTGGGTTGCCCAAGGTTCAAGGTAAGGATTGCATATATGTGGTGGTAGATAGACTAACTAAGTATGCACATTTCTTTCCTATCACATCTGATTTCAAGGCATCACAAGTGGCCGAATTGTTCTTCAAGGAAATTTTTAGATTACATGGTTTGCCTAGAAACATTGTTAGTGACCGAGACAGTAGATTCCTCAACTCTTTTTGGGAGGAGCTCTTTCATTTGGTAGGTACTGAACTCACTCCCAGTACTAGCTATCACCCTCAAACAGATGGACAAATAGAGATAGTTAATAAATGGATAGAAGGGTATTTGAGGAACTATGTTTCAAATCAACAACATGCTTGGGTGAAATGGTTACACCTAGGGGAGTATTGTTACAATACATCTCATCACATGTCTATTGGTATGCCTCCTTTTCATGCTCTTTATGGTTATGATGCCCTTTCCTTTGTTGATCTAATACTTTCTGATAGCAGAGTACCCGCAGCAAGTGATTTCATCAAGCAAAGCCAAGACATAATAAGGTCCCTCAAGGATAATCTACAACATGCACAAAACCAACAAAAGTTATGCTGACAGGAAAAGGATTGAAAGATCTTTTGAGGTGGGAGATTTGGTATTTGTTAGGTTGCAGCCATATAAGCAAAGCACCTTGAAGAGAAGTGGGGCGGAAAAACTCAAGCCAAGGTTCTATGGGCCTTGTAAAATCATCAAGAAGGTAGGAGAGGTAGCTTATGAATTGGAGCTCCCAGCAAACAGCAAAATACATAATATTTTTCATGTATCTTGCTTAAAGAAGGTTCTAGGCCAGCAAACCATAGTATCTACAGAATTACCACCTCTTGATGATGAAGGGAAATTAGTTTTGATACTAGAAGAGATTTTGGATACAAGAGAGAAAAGGTTGAGAAATAGGAGCATCATAGAGCATTTGGTCAAATGGAAAGGATTACCACTAGAGGATGCAACTTGGGAAGGAGAACATATTCTTGAGAATTCCAACCTTCATTTCTTGAGGACAAGCAATATTTGGGAGGGGAGGACTTGTCATGTTCCCTATTCAAATAATTTAAAAAAAAAAAACTTTGTTAAGGCAAGCAGGCTCCAAAAAGAGGCTGCCAAACCTGTGGATAAGGAGACCCAAGAACGGGAGTTTGCAGGTTTCTAGGAAGGCTAAGGATGGGAGTTTGAAGCCATTCCATGTGCATGCTCATACAGAGTTTGCCTTTGTGCTGAATAGGGCCGATTTGGGTTTTATTGGGAAATTGGCAGATCTTTGTAATATTGGTTGTTTGATTTTAAAGTTCTGATTTGAGGCTGGAAATATCATAAAAATCACTAAAGGGGCATTACACAATATATTCATTCTCAATTACTTCAAGTTCATTCAAAGAGTTCTAAATCAAGAAATTATCCAAGTAATTCTTCATCGAACAATTCAAGATCTTCATCAGCTATCATCAATTCTTCCTACTAGATATAGGTTCATACCGGAGTTTGAAAAACACATACATACATGTTGTTTTCCACTACATTATTTACCTTCTTTGTTTTTACATTGATTCAAGGATATTGTAGCAAGCTAACCACATGGTGCACATAATTGCCTAAACATTTCCATGATAATCTACATTATTATGTTTTCTTCTTCTACATGTTAGCATTTATTTATCTGTCTCTATTGCAATTTAAGGTTTATTTGTCTACTATAACTTGATCAAGTAAAGCCCATCCTTACCAACCAATTTTTGTGCTCACTAATCTACAAAATTAAATATATCAATGTGTGTGTCTTAGAATTAAGGTTTTTGTATTTGATTGAAGTAAATATTTTGCGTAGAGTATGTAAAGATCAACGTCAACCTTAACCCAGGTCATCCTTCACATGGGAAGATTTACTTGACCCTCCAATTCATCATTGATACTCTAGGTAATTCTTATCCTAAGGCCATCAAATCTTTACATCTAACAAATATCAATGCTCATGTCCCAAATCTATATTATTCCTAGTTTTCTTTCTGGATCCTTATCCTTAATTATCCCTCAAGATATTTTTATTTTCATTTTTCACTTTATATCACTCATCTTTATGCTTAATATCATATTAGTACTTGTGCTTATCTTTCATACATTCTCTGTCATCACTTTGATTTCAATTCATCAATTTACTTGCATAATTATATCAATCAAATAAATAATAATTGAAAGGAAAAATCCTATAGAAAGATAGAATTGAGTTTATATCTTGGAAAATGACCTAAATCCAACATTGTAATCCCTTACACATCTTGGGTAGTTTCCATTTAATTTCGCACCCTTTATGCTTGAGGTTCTCTCTTTCACTTTCCCTGATGTAAAATTAAAAATTCTAGGTGAATTCAATATATAAAACTCAATATTTCTTATCTTACAAATCCATATTGGTTCTTCCCAAACTTTTACACTACATTTTGGTGAACTCGTACCTTTCATGCACTATGTCCTTTTCAATGGTAAGTTACATCTTACATATGGGTAAAAGTACAAAGTCGTGTCACCTTTCAGGCTAACTTATCAGAATGATTGAATTTGAGTATTTCTATCTAAAAATTAAATTTGTCAAACATATGGTCTAGATAAAATCATTATAAGTTATATATGGTGTCACACTTTTCCAATTGGAAATGTTTATTAAATGCATTTTTTGTACTAGTCTGTATCCAATTACTAAAGAAATAAACATTTTTTAGAAAAAAAAATGATATTTTAATAATCTTACTATATTTTATGATTTTTTTTTATTAACATATAAACATCATTTTATAGATCTCAAAGTCAAGAATATTCTCATATAGATTTTATAGTATTTTAATTTGATATAGTATATTGTAAATAAACAATTTTACAGTCATGTATTTTAACACTCAAAAAGATATTAATTTGAAGAAAGAAAATATATTAAACCATATAAAAAATTTAAAAATTATATTACATTCTAGAGGAGAGTGTCCTTTTCTGGAATATAAAATATTTCTTCTACATACAATATATATGCTTTGAAAAATGTGGTGGGAGATGAAAACCATCGATTTCAAGTGAGTTTAATTTTGAATGATTATAAAAGAGAAAATATAGGTCTAAAGCCAATTTTTTTAAATATTATTCTAGCTATATATGTTATCTATAACGTAGTACGAGATCAAAGGGAAATAAGTTTATTTCCATATAGTTTTTTGTTGGGAAATAGACTCCTAATTAGTTTTCAAAAACTAGAAAAAAAACCTATAAAAATTAGAAAATAAATCAATTCTAATTTCAAATAATTATAAAAAATTATAATCCTAAACTTCTTCCATTTCTACACATTTCAGTAGTTTAATTGATTTTCAAATTCTAAATAATAATACCAATTTTATGTCATTGAAGTTAAACAATTATGCTTTTGTTAGTCTTTTCCTTAACAAAAGGGTGATATACGTTTGTGCTTTTATCCATACATTTCACAAATATTGGAAAAAGAATAAAAATATTTGTTCTATTCTTTCATGTTCATTAAGTTTCACTCTTTCTTGCATTATAAAAGGAAAAAATACTAACATTACATTCTTTTCCTTTATTTCATGACTTTCTCATTCAAGAAAAATAAAGTAACATTTTATTTTATTAATTTTCTATAAGGATTTTATCATCATTTGTTAGTTCCTTTTGAGGTTTGTTTCAAGAATTTTGCTAAATTTCATATATAAGATGATTTCTTAGTCCTTCATTTCCTTTACAATTATGTTATTTCCCATCCTAAAATAAAATCCCACCAATGAGAATATAAGAGCACAAGAAGACTTCATTAACTTTACTTTAAAGAATATCCCTCCAATAAGTGAGATCTAAGGATAACGTTGATCCTTCTCCTAAAATATATCTCTCCCATGAAGAAACTCAAGAAAATAACCCTGCAAGTCACTTTCTATGTTATTCCCTTACTTCTAAGGATCAAGCCCTAATGCGTTGAGGTTATTCACCAGCAAGAGTGTCTTCTTTAATACTAAAATTTTAAATAAATTTCTAAAGGGCCAAAAATAGTATGCTAATAGTTGACCTATTTTACTAATAAGATATTCATTTTTTTCATATCCTACATGTTCTTGCTAATGTATAAAAGCATAACCTTAACACTTGTTGTACTTGGATGACTATTTTCAAGAGTATATTCCTTCATATTTAATCAATTTTCAAATTAGCACACTAGAAAGAGCTTTTATTTCAATAGTAACTAGTGTAGATTCTTCAAAAATAAATTTTCTTAAAATTATTATGTCTTACTATTTCGTTCCATTTTTATCTTTGTTTTCTTGTGGTTCAAATTATTTTTTCTTGGGTGCTATGTGTTTATCGCTCTATGATTTTCCTCGAGTCTATTTTGTTTTTTACTTTGTCTTCACAATGATTAATGCCTTGCATTTTAAGAAAAAAGGATTGGTAACAAGTCCTGCAAATCTTGGTTAGAGGGCTCTCTTGTTGTTTTCTCATATGCATTAGTCATATAGTCCTTCCAACTTCTAGAATTGGGGCGAGCATGGCTCCAAACTACTTTTCGATTCATTAAATTGTTGTATTTTAGTAGTTTCTAAACCTCAATTTAATACTTTTTTGTTTACTACTAGTTTACTACTGGTAGTTTGAGTTCAGCTTATCTATCTTAGTGTGGACTATTTTGTTGTGGTTGCACTGGCCTCCCACACTTTCTATGATATTCTCTTCTACTTTACTTTATTATTTTAAAATGTACCATTTTTTTTTAATTTTTTTTTGAAAGTAACCTTAAATATTTACAAGATATAATTTATTTATTTAATTATTCAATTTCAATAAAATATTAAAAAATAATGTAACATAAAAGTTGTTCTCAAACCCATAATGTGTTGATAAACAATCAAACTATCAAAAGTTTAATTCAGTTTAATAACAGTGAAAAAAGGACAAACATTTGGAGTGTGGACATGGAAGCTATTGGGAATAAGTTTGCTAACAGTAGATCTAACAAGATGATCATGCTTGATGTTGGTCACCATATACTATTAATGTGGGATTAGCTATATCTGTGTCTAGTCTTAGAACTTCTTCTCTTTGAATCATAGACCAACACCCTCTTTCTACTTTTGTGTATATAAGCTCTACTGTTTCTTTGATTTTAACACATTTACACAGAGTATATAACCATTTTCTACTGTTTCTGTAAAACTATTTTTTATTTAAAGCCCTTGTAACGACACGCGTAATGATCTTGGAATGATACGAGTCACTATGCAACGATTCCCTGCAAATCCTTTGCAAGAGCAACTTGGTATTTATTATAGGCAAACACGATAATCTATGTACGAGAAAAGGATTAGTGCATATACTACAAAAAGAAATCTATATTTTTTCAAATAAAGAAATCTTATTTTCCAATTTCAAAGGTTGTTGATGATATTAAGGCATTGATATTAACGAATCTCAAATATAATTCATGTCTTATAAATACTGCACGCGGTCTACTTACAGAGAGGGAATGTGCAACCTTCGCTCAAAGAAGGAATCTTCGAGATATGTTGATGAAAAATATCCCTTTTCTCACAGTACATTTATTTATTTATTTTTGGATCTAGCACATGTTTATTCTTCAGCAAGCGAAAATAAGAAAGCGCGAGAGAATAATTATTAAATACAAATGTATCAATTTTAAACTTTAAAACATCCTAAATTTTAAAATATGAATAGATGCTTATTGATAAAACCAGTTAAACATCATATTAAAATACAATTTCAGTGACATACTTAGCTTAAATAAAACGTAATTAAAACTCCAATTTAAGGAAATGTAGGACTTATATTTCTTGGTCAATTTATATGTGCCCTAAATAAACACAACCACTACATTTCAGGGTAAAAAACGCGTGGAAGCAAATAATAAAAGACAAATTTATATGGTGGACAGAAGTTTCCACGGAGTTACGAAGCAAAACTCAGGGAAATTGAAACGAAGTAACCGCGATTATTCATTGCATTTGTTTCATCAGCCACTCCTGTAAAGAAGATTTGTTCTGAGCCATCACTCACTATAATATTCTGGCCTTGCTGCCTCCCATGAAATCTACAGTTATGGAATTGGCCAGGCCCAACACAATGCTTGCAACCGCCAAGCATTCTCACATCATATCTAAAATCAACGTTGCATCGATTTCAAGCATTAGTGTTATCCCCGTCATTCGAACCGTACAAATTCCTTCTCCACAGTATTTCAAAACTGATCTTGCTAATTTTCCTGCCCTAGTCCAGAAACTTACCGGTAAGAAACCGGCGGCGAAGAAACCGACCAGTACAGCCGTTTCAAAGAAGATGAAGTCTATCTTAGCCGGTAAATCTTCCTGGAAGAGTATAGTTGATGAATATTCTTTCCCAAGGAAGGTAAACAAAAAGGAACAACCTCAATCTGCAGTAATCGAGAGGGATTCATGGGATGTGGAGGAAGGCGGATTGCACGATTTTTTTGGACTTTTTGGT
Organism: Cupressus sempervirens; assembly: GCA_028749045.1. Classification (NCBI taxonomy): domain Eukaryota; kingdom Viridiplantae; phylum Streptophyta; class Pinopsida; order Cupressales; family Cupressaceae; genus Cupressus; species Cupressus sempervirens. The sequence continues at coordinate 699,250,061 of CM053786.1, read as the reverse complement.
GGACTAGACAACATGGATTTCGTGAATACTCTCAGAAATTCATCCTCAATGCTATCTGAATTTCCCATGCCTTATCATAGTACAGTCTTTTCGACCGTAACCAGTCATTTTTAGCAATAATGGTCATCGAGAAGTTGTTTTGGATTTCTAGCAGGAGCCTTGCACAGTGTGGGTGTAAAGAACTTAAAAATAAGATGTTCCTTTGTCTTTCGTTTTCTGTAGTAACTGTAGACAGCGATGCTTTTACTTTAGGCCACTTGATTGGGATTTTAGTAACTGTGAGAATGTGTATCAATGGTCCAGCTTTTAATGTTAAGTTATGTATACATCTATCTTCCAACCAGATAGATAGAACATAGTTTACCATCGAACCGAGAGTTGAATTAAAATACCGTCTCTTTGTTGCAAAAACCGCTTATCGAAATGAAAACCTAAGCTCCTAGCTATTATACCATTTGATTGAAAATAGGTGTTTTCTTTAAGAGGTTTTTCCTGAATTAGAGTTGAACTTTTCTTGGAATGAAGTGGATTTGTATGGTAAAACATACAAAATAGCCAAGGATGTATGCTCTCATGAAGGCCACTGTTCCTTTAATTTTTTTAAATTAATATTTGGTTGAATGAAATTAATAGCGAACTTCTGATGGATTTAAATGAGTTTCTTAATTTTAGCTGAATACGTAAGTATATAAACAGCTGGCTTCGGTCTATACGAGCACGCATCAATGATTAGGTTTATATGGAAGTTAGTTTAAGGTGTATATTTAAATTAGTTTAATTTTACATTTAAGTTAGTTATGTGGGCTAATAAATAAATTAGTTCTAGATTAGTTTGTAAGTTTAGCTTTTTAGGATGTTTTTGAAGTATTACAGAGTAGTCAAAAGGGGGCTGATCTGGAACTACAAAAAGGCTGAAGAAACAACTGGAGATTACCTCTGGCCTATCTAACTGATATTAGTTTTATACTTGAAAAAACAAATAAAGACAAGCTCCAAACCAGAGTAATCCTTACCATCAGTCCTATTCCTAACAAGCATATTATGGAGAATTGTACCAACAGCAAGGAGACATATTACCGCTTTTAGTCCAATTTTCTAATCATATACATAAAGAAGCCCCCATAGGGCACTGAGTTCAGTGACATCCAAAAGTAAAAATAAAAAAAAATAGAACCAGGCTTGTTGCTCACTTTCTCTCCACGTTCCTTGTTCTTCTTTTCCTAATGCTCCTCCCTGTTTAAGTCCACCTCCTCTTTGATGGATTTATCAAGGAACATCTTCAGCCAATCCTCTACCAGGAAATTGTAAATGGAGTGGGCAGTATCTCTCTCCTTGCCCATATCCTTCTTGTCCTTGTTAACCTGTAGGAAATAGAAAGTGGTGGCAGAAGAATGCATAAACTTTGTGGTGAATTCTACAAAGGTGTCCATTTTTGGGCAAATACCAATGTGATTATCTTGCAGCTCCTTCATTGAATTCTCCAACATCTCCAGCCGAGCCTTGGTTTGGCTTTGTTGATAGCTATGTTTCCCTTTCTTTCCCGTACTTTTAGGAGTGTCCCTCATGGTGAAGGTGATTGCCTCCCCCCGCTTCTATTCGGGGATGGGATGACTTCCAGGTTGTCTAAGATATGTGAGGGCCTAGACAAGCTAGAGATTGCCTTCTTTCAAGTGTAGTAGTATGGCCTCTTCTTTTTGGTGAAATTTTTTCGTCACTCTCGATAGACTTAGAATTAAAGTCCTATTTAGGTGGGGTCTTGAATTTTTCCATTTGGAGCTATTTACTAGCTATCCTAGAAATTTTCTTTCTCCTCCCTGTGTTTGTATCAAACTCAATAGGACTTATTTTCATCTTAGAACCAGGGGCTTTTTTGGTTTTTTTATGGCTTGAGCTAGGGCTAGGGTCCATGGAGACTTGGGGAGTAATGGTAGCTAGCGGGTTGACAAAAAGTGGTCGGCTTAAGGCAAGGTGGTGTTTGTAAAATATGTGCATGAAACCCTGAAGGATGATATAAAAAGGTTTGCCTTCCTCTTTCTTTTTCCTATCTCTAAGACATAGTCTTCCATAGAGTACAAAATTAGGTATAGAAAAGAAATCAAATCATTGTTCCTAAAATGTTTAAGAATGGGGAAATGATAATAATAAAGTACTTGGAACTAATCTTGAAGGGTAATATACCTCATAATGGCATAAAAAATCACATCCCAGGGATTCAGAAGATCCTCATATGAAAACCAACCATGTAGACCAACCACCTCATCATTAGATCAAAAGAACTTCCTCAGACTAGTTCCATTAGAAACCCTAACCTATTTTTGCCAATTCTGTCCCTCCAGGGATAACTCTCTGACCTTAACAACAAGCTTCTCTATGATTTTGAATGCCATCCCATTGATGTTTACCTTTTTTTCGGTCCAAGAGTTAATGAATTGAATCAAGATATTGAATTGAGATGTGCTCATCATGCTTTTTCATTCCTTCCATGAACCATAGTAATCCTCCTTCCCATAGATAAACCAAAGAAACCTCACATTTTCCGATGTAATCCTGAATGTTCACTAGTCCAATGTTGTCACTGGCACCGATTTCTTCACCAAGCTCAACCACCAACTTCTTAGAGTTTTTCAACATCCTCTATTTACTCTCCAAATTGTGGCGGCCATGATAGATTAACTAAATCACACTTAAGCTAAAATTGTTAAGCCAACCAAAACCCATCATAAGATCACAAGGTTTCCCAATTTTTGAAATCCCTCTCTCAGTGGCATGTGTGATTAGTGCCTTGCCTTCCAAAATTAATTGTTTCCTATCATAGTTGGAGTGAGGTTTTGTGAAAGTGTCCTTGTCATACAACCTTGTCAGATTTTTACATAAGAATAGATTAGCACCACACATCCTTTTCCTGAAATAGTTAATGCTCATAATGAGAGGATCACAAAAGAAAGTCCACATACAATCTTGCCAACATTTAACATTATAAAAACAGATCCAATGGCCCTCCCTCCCATGTGAATTCATAAAGATGTGCCACCTTTTGTAATAATTCATATGACTTTGTGAGAAGCATGGTTGCAGTCCATCATCACTTGAGTTGATGATGGAGTTTGGCTAACATCACCCCATTAACTAAATCACACTTAAGCTGAAATTTTTAAGCCAACAAAAACCCATCATAAGATCACAAGGTTTCCCAATTTTTGAAATCCCTCTCTTAGTGGCATGTGTGATTAGTGCCTTGCCTACCAAAATTAATTGTTGCCTATCACAGTTGGAGTGAGGTTTTGTGAAACTGTCCTTGTCATACAACCTTGTCAAATTTTTACATAAGTATAGATTAGTACCACACATCCTTTTCCCAAAATAATTAATGCTCACAATGAGAGGATTAAAAAAAAAAATCCAGATACAATCTTGCCAACATTTAACATTATGAAAATAGATCCAATGGCCCTCCCTCCCATGTGAATTCATAAAGATGTGCCACCTTTTGTAATAATTCATATGACTTTGTGAGAAGTATCCTTGTTGTCCATCATCACTTGAGTTGATGATGGAGTTTGGTTATCATCCCCCCATTCGACTATTCATGTGACATTATGGCTAAATTTTGCCAATCCATTTCCTTCATGGTAAATGTGGTCCATGTGGACCTCTGGACAATACTGCATCAACTTGTGGATTTTTTATATTATTTATTTAATCTTTCAAGTACACCTACGCTCTCCTTTCAATTCTTTAATAATCAACATCGAATCCCCCTTGATTACCAATTTGTCAATTCCTCTAGTTCTCGCAAGTCTCATACCCAATAGAAGAGCAAAGGCTTTAGCTTCATAATTGAATCCCCCTCCATAGTTCCCAATATAAGCTACCAACAACTCCCCCATATTATTCTAGAATACACACCCAATTGTTGTGCTAACCACAACCAACCCATCAAAATTAAGTTTTATCAATGCTTCAAGAGGGGCTGTGATGAAATTCTATGCCTTGCTATAGCTTTGGAGTTATCAAACTATACAACCATCTGGCCTAAGTCCCAAGAAGACACCAAAATTCATATCTAGTCTTCTTGGGATGTTTTGAGGGTCTTCCATCACCATATCCCACTACATTCATTTAAGAGTCTTCTAACCTAGTGCACCACAAATGAACTAGGAGTGGCTTTGTCCCTAATGATTCTATTATTTCACTCCTAGAATTTCTACAAGACATTCAAGGGAATTATTATCCATAAGTTTTTTAAATACGGATGACTAGATGACCTTTTCTAGTGAAAATTTGACTTAAGTTCTCATTAATGCACCACTGGCCCTCCTATAATGCATGGAACCTCCTACCAGAATCTAAGACAATACCACACAATAGTTAGTTACCTGGCACCCTCTCCTTTGAAGATTATCAATGGTGAGAATTGTCCTGTGTAAGGCTATCCACAAAATGAAATTTATCTTTGGTAGGATCCATGTGTGCTAGGCCTTCCTCTAATCCCCCTAGGTCACCTCCCACCAAGATGAAAAAGATAAGAAAATTTCACTGTGAAGTCTCCAAAGGGGTTAATTCTCCATACCAAAAAGCCACCAGTCAGGTTGGAAGGAATCTAATAACTCTAGAGAAGATTTTTGAGCTCCAGAGTTAGCCTTGTCCTAATATTCCCCTAATTATGAATTCCTTTACATTGTCTTTTGGGGGTTATATAGCTTCGAATCAAAGTAAAAAAATTTCTAGTACAAGCCTCTCTCAAGGATTAGAACCTAGTGTGCATGAGAGGGTCATCTTATAGCCATTGGTCTTCCCAAAAGTCAATGTTGTTTCCATTCCCCACAACCTAGTGAGGACCCTTCTTCAAAAAATTTCAAGTGTGTACCACATTGTTCAAAATTTTAGAACCTTGGGGGAGAGCATGGGTCAACAGGAAGTGTTGGAATGAGTCACCCTCCAAGATAATTGGCATTCACAATATTGCACCAATTACCAAAGTAGTTCATCAATCTCGAACCATCCTTAGCCAGGAGGGCCTTATTCATATCCCCTATCCTTCTAATATTCAAACCCCCAAGGGCCTTAGGTCGGCATACTTTTTCCCATCTCACCAAGCTCATTCTAGATTTCTCTTTAGATCCTAACCATAAGAAATTTTATTGTACATTTTCAAGACTGTCCCTATATCTTCTTGGGATTTGTAAGACTATAATAGTCATTTCATGAGAAATATTTTAGTGATTCAAAAGTAATCAATATATCAAATTTTCAATTTATTTTCTATGTTTTCAATCTTGAGAGTATATATGCTTTAATTCAATTTATATTTTTTTATAAAAAAAATTATAGACAATGATATTTTAAATTAAAATATTTTATCCTTTTAGGATGAATTAGATCCTTTATTAACTTGATGACACCTACATTATCACAATCAATAACAAGGTTAAATTTACTTCCCCTATAATTCTTTTATAAGCCAAAGGGCTTGTCTACAGGCCAAAATGACTATAACATGCTCAAATTTTATGCATGAATTTTTTCAAAGAGTGGTAATATATACAAAAATTTATAGTACATTTCACATAGCTAAAAAAACCTTTATCTTTCTTCGTGTTTATCTTTGAGGGATATGTCATGTACCTTTAAATAAGTGAAACTAAATAAGAAAAATAAGGTCTTAGATAGGTCAAAAATATTCACATCCCAACAATCCTTTTGTAATAAGTCCCATCGACTAATCTGTCACCACCATCTAGAAACAATGAGAACATAGAGTGGAAGAGAAATTATAATTACCATAACAATTTTTTCTATCATATCTTTTGTGTACTTACTTTGATAATGGATTTTTTCTTACTTTGATAAACTTATATTCCTAGAAAGCATTTCATAACAACTAGGTCTTTGATCTCAAATGTATTTATTTAGGTACTTAAAACTAATATGATTCTTTTGCAGGAAGTGAAAATGATTGAGCAAGTCTTTTCGAGAGTGGCTAGTTATATTTAACTAGGTACTAAATATACCTATAGTGATGCTAATGGAGCTTCTAACGGCATTTCTATGACTTGGAATACTTACAGGGCTGCGAGCATGGATATATCCATTAGAATCCATTTTGTCACCAAAAATTTTACCATTCAAACTGGCAGCTAGATTGTTTTTAATTTCTATGCCCCCAATAATCATAATGGTAGACTTGTTGTCTAGAATGAGGCTTGCATTGTGGTTGATTCCATGAGAGGGATGGTTTTTTTTGTATGGGTGACTTTAAGACCCCATTACACCCTTTGGAGAAATTGGGAGGATTGGAGGAATTTTTGGATAGTATGGAGCACTTGGAGGATTCTTTGATAAGAAACAATCTGATAGATATTGATCTCCAAGGTTTTGCCTTCACCTAGTCTAATAACATTCTAGGGAAAAACTCAATTCAAGTTATGCTTGACAGGGCTATAATCTCTTCTGGATAGGACATTCTACAACACACCTCCATAAAGGTTTATCCAAGGATCATTTTAGACCATTCCATGTTGTTTCTCTCTTGGACACAAAGTTTAACTAAATGACAACACTTTAGGTATGATCTATCATGCTGCACTCACATAATGAATTCAAAGATTTTATTGGATGGTGGTTGACAGATCTAGTGGAAGACACAACGATGTTCTTGATTGCTAGAAAACTTGACAGAACCAAAAAGGAGGAGAGAGAATGGAGAAAATTCTTTTTTGGGAATTTATCCAAAGAAAAGAAGGTTACTAAAAAGATGTTAGAAACTCTCAAAAATAAACTTGCGAAAAGAAATACATAGGTTTAGCAATAGCATGAGGAGAGGGATTGAAGAGACAATAGGAAAACACTCCTGAATAGGGATGAAGTCTTTTGGAAATAGAGATCGAAGGTCCAATGGTTGAAGGACCAAGACAAAAACACAACATTTTTTCATAGATCAGCCTCAAGAAGGAGAAATATAAATACTATCAACATGTTGATGGATGATAATGACAATGAGGTCACTTAAATGGAACATATAGAAGATAAAGTTGGTTCCTATTTCTAGGAAATGTACAATTCCAAAGCTATGTAGGTTAATAGAAACTTACACAGTGATACCTTGAGGTCATTTCAATAGGTGATTCATGACCAAATGAATGTGAACATTACATGCAAGGACAAATAAGAGGATGTCAGAATGGCTAATTTCAATATGGATTAGAATAAAGCCCTCGGTCCTGATGGGTTTCCTTGCACTTTCTTCTAGAAATTCTAGGACATTGTTAAGTATGACATCATCCCTACTTCTCATGACATGGTTAGCATTGGAAAGATACTAAAGGAACATAACCAGACCTTCATTATTCTTATTCCTAAGATAGAGGACCCTCAAAAGCTACAAGATTTCAGACCCACCAGGCTTTGTTACACAATTTATGAGGTTCTTGCTAAGGTTGTGGTGAACCATATCAAGCCCCTCCTAGAAAATTCATTGGCCCCTATTAGAATTGCTTTGTTCCTAGAAGGCATATTCTTGATGCGATTATAACCACCCATGAGGTAATACACTCTATAGAAATCTCTAAAAACCTAGGTATGACACATAAACTAGATATTTCCAAAGCCTATGATAAGATTAGGCATGATTTCCTCTTCGCTATTCTTGCCAAAAATGGCTTTAATGAGAAGGATAATAGTATTATGAAAATGTTGTTAATTAGTTACTTTCTTGGCACTCATTAATGGAGCCCCTAGAAAAAAAAAATTTTCCTCCCAAGGTCTTTGCCAAGGTAACCCTGTATCTCCCTACCTTTTTATTATTGTAGAAAAAGTTCTAAGTAGAAATTTATTTTCTTTGACTAACTTTGGCAAAATTAAGGGTATTAAACCTACCTCTTAGTGTCCAACACAAATCATCCAGCAATTTGTGGATGCTGCTTTGTTATTCAAAATCTCATACATCCATGAAGCTAGAGAATACAAAGACACCTTGAATAAGTATGCACTAGTCTCTGGTCAATGTATAAATAAGCAGAAAAGTAAAGACTTTTTCTTTAACACCATTTCTAGTTTGAGAGAAAAGGTGGTAGGTATTCTTGGTTTGTAGAAGATGTCCCTCCTAGATACTTATCTTGGTCTATCGCTTACAATAGAGGAAGTCCCCAATCAATATTGGAATGATCTCGTTGAAAGCTTCCAAAAAAAGCTAGCAAGAAAGAAAGAAAAAATCTTGATTAATGCTCAGAAACTCAAGCTTCTCTCTGCCTCACTATAGGGCATCACAATGTATTTCCTCTCCATTTTTTACATCCTAAGCATATTCAAAGACATTATTGAGAAAAATCAAGAGAATTTATTATGGTTTGGTGTTGAAGAAAAGTCTAGAATGGATTTGGTTAGCTGAGAGAAAGTCTATCAACCAAAAGATCTTGGAAGTTTGAATTTAAGAGGAATATGACACATGAATAAGGTCTTATTAACCAAAATTGGCTAGCAATTGGTGAACTCCTAGGGTAGTTGGTGTAACATTATAAAGGCTTAATATCTTAGAATATTGTCTCCACACTAATTCCCTTGGGAACATGATCTTTCATAGGGCATGAAGATAAGCAACAATATGGTTATACCCAAAAGATATTGAAAATGGGGTGTCACTAGATTATGGGGAATAGTACTTCTATTGAATTCTAGGAAGATTGATGGGTTCATGATAAACCCCTCATGCATACTAAGTTCTTATCTTTGCACAAGATGTGTACTAGATTGTATCGCCATAGGAATTGAAACTTTATCACCCCTAATAGACAATGGATTTCTTTCCAAAACCTTGAGCCAATGGAGTTGAGGCTTTTTTGGGAGCTACAAGACCTTCTCCATACCTATAGGATCTCTCTCACCTCGGGTGAGGATCTTTTAGTGTCAAAACTCAAACCCTCTAGGGAGTTCATAGTTAAGTCTTCTTATCTCTTTTGTATGGGCAGGGAGATGGCCTAGACTGATTAGAGAAAAGTTTGGAACCTTGGATCCTAGCAAAGGTAAACTTCTTTTGCTAGATGACTTTGCATAGTTCAATCCTCACTATTGATAACCTCCAATATAGAGGGTGTCAAATCACTAACTGCTACATCTTATGTCTCAAAGATGCATAATATATGTCACACCTACTCCTCTCCTACCCCTTTGCCATAGATGTTTAGATCTAAGTCCTTGTATTATGGGAAGTCCACTAGTGTATGTAGAGTGAGTTGAAGAAATTTAGTCATTGGGATAGTTTTTCTTTTGAACCATACCTCAAAAGCTTATGTTTAATTATCCACCCATATTTACTTGGCAAATCTGAAAGGAGAGGAACAATAGGATTTTCAGGTAACAAGCCACTACCAGCTTGTGGGTGGCCCAATAGGTTACTGTGCTCCTCAAAGAATACAATAGGATGTGGTATTAGAAGCACCCTCCCCCCCCCCCCCTCCACGCCCCTAGAGCCCCATGGGTGGACTAGATATGAAATGGGCATTAGCTTGGAATGTTGACTCAATTATGGCACAATTTGACAATTCAAAAGTCTTGGTTAGAAATAAGATAGTGTGACACCCACCCCCTAAGTCTTGTTTAAATCTAAATTTCAATGGTTAATCCATGATGGAAAGAACAATGGAAGGAGGTGTCATTAGTAATAGTATGGGAAATATGGTAGTCGCCTATACTGGAAACTGTAGAGTAGCCTCTAAGAATGAAGTTGAAGCACTGGTGCTCCAGTGGGGGTTGAGAATCACAAGAGCTTGGGAAACAAATAAGCTTTCCATTGCGCAGAACTCTATTCTAATAATTAAGGTTGTTAAGGGTGGCAGTTGGTGCAACTAGCGAATTAAATTCATAATCGATGAAATCAAAAGTTAACTAATTAACAACATTTTCATAATATTATTATACTTCTCATTAAAGCCATGTTTGGCAAGAATAGCAAAGAGGAAATCATGCTTGACCTTATCATAGGATTTGGAAATATCCAATTTATGTGTAATACCTGGGTTCTTTGAGATTTCCATAGAGTGTATTACCTCATGGGTGGTTATAACTACATCAAGAATATGCCTCCTAGGAACAAAGAAATTCTAATAGCGGCCAATGAATTGTCTAGGAGGGGCTTAATATGATTCACCACAACCTTAGCATGAACCTTATAAATTATGTTACAAAGACTGGTGGGTCTGAAATCTTGTAGCCTTTGAGGGTCCTTTGTCTTAGGAATGAGAATAATGAAGGTCTGGTTAAGTTCCTTTAGTATCTTTCCCATGCTAACCATGTCATGAGAAGTATGGATGATTTCATACTTAACAATGTCCTCGAATTCCTAGAAGAAAGCAAGAGGAAACCCATCAGGACTGAGTGCTTTATATTGATCCATATTGAAATTAGCCATTGTAACATCCTCTTATTTGACCTTGCATGTAATTTTTGCATTCATTTGGTCATTAATCACTTCTTGAAATGACTTCAAGGTATCACTTTGTAAGTTACTATTAACCTAGGTAGCCTGGGAATTGTACATTTCCTAGAAATAGTAATCAACTTTATCTTCTATATATTCAATTTAAGTGACCTCATGGTCATTATCATCCATCAACATATTGATAGTATTTCTATTTTTGCTTCTTGAGGCTTATCTATGAAAAAATGTTCTATTTTTGTCTTTCTCCTTCAACCATTGGACCTTAGATCTCTATTTCCAAAAGACTTCCTCCCTATTCAAGACTGTTTCCCATTTGTCTCTGCAATCCCTCTCCTCGTGTCATTGCTAAATATGTGTATTTATTAATACAAGTTTATTTTTGATATTTTCCAACTTCTTTTCAGCAACCTTCTTTTCTTTCGATAAATTCTCAAACAAGGATTTTCTCCATTCTCTCTCCTCCTTTATGATTCTGTCAAATTTTCTAGCAATATGGAACATGGTCGTGCCTTCCACCACATCTGTCCACCACCACACAATACAATCTTTGAATTCATTATGCAAGTGCCACATGATCTCATACCTAAAAGGCCATCGTTTAGTTGAACTTTGTGTCCAAGAGAGAAACAACATAGAATGATCTAAAAAGATCCTCGGATACACCTTTAGCGAGGTGTGTTGTAGAATGTCCCATCCAGAAGAGATTATAGCCCTATCAAGAATAAATTGAATCAAGTTTTTCCCTAGTCTGTTATTAGAGTAGGTGAAGGTAGAACCTTGGAGATCAATAGCTCTCGGATTATATCTTCTCAAAGAATCATCCAAGTCCTAAATACTATCCAAAAAATCCTCCAATCCCCCCAAAGGGTGTAATGGGGTGTTAAAGTCACCCTTACACAAAAATTTCCCTCTCATGGAATTATCCACAATGGTAGCATCATTCCAGAAAACAAGTCAACCATTATGACTCCTGGGGACATAGAAATTAAAAAAAATCTAGCTCCCAGTTTGGGTGGTAAAATTTGTGGTGACAAAATGGGTGCTAATGGATATATCCATGCCCATAGCCCTGTCAAGATTCGAAATCATAGAAGTGCCACTAGAAGCTCCATTAGCAACACTATAGGCATATCTAATACCTAGTCATATATAACTAGCCACCCTCAAAAAGACTTCCTAAATCATTTTCACTTTCTACAAAAGAATCATATCAGTTTTAAGTTTAATCATCTTCTATTTGATTTCATACTACTTCCTAGGGCTATCTAGCCCTCTCAGATTCTAGGTTATGATCTTCATATTCTATGGTTCTAGGTTTCCTTCAGGGTTTTTTGTTTCCCTGTGCAATATCCTTTTTAGTTTCCTTTTGATGAATGTTCTTGATCAAAGGTCTCCCAATCCTCATAGTTTCTCCAACATCCACACTATTTCATCCTCTGATCTTTCTCTTCAAGACCCTACATTCAATTTCATTGCTAAGGAAATTATTTTTTGGACCCTTAGAAGTAGGGGAAAAGAATTCAAGAATACCCCAAAGGGAAACCACAAGGGTTCCATTTGCGAGTGGTGAGCCAACCCCCAAGTTGAGGGGTGGGTTGTAGTAGCTCAAAACCTCCTCATCAGCTATTTCTTTGTCCAACAAACCATCACCCATATTGACTATTCTAGGATCTACATGTCAACAATATCATCATCTTCATGAGCAAAAACATCCATTAAATCAGTCATCATCTTGCCTTGTACTACAAGTTTCCCTTTCAGGGGTTGATGAGGGCACAACCCAAGAAAAAAAACACAACAAGGCAATTTGAATATTATTATCAAAACTGATATGCTATTATATTCAGTACGATGAAAATAGACTCAATGACATGTGCTATAGCATGCAATGTATCCAGTTTTTGGAGAAAACCTTTTTCATAGTACCTTCTCGCAATGTGCACCAAAAAACATTGTTTACATTATGAAATATTCCATTTGGCATCCACCACCAAAATAGAAGGTTAAAAAAAATGTCATAATTTGATGTAAATTTTGAAGAATCTAGAAATGGTAGTCTAGCTTCCAGGAGGCATAACTTTTGATCTAGGACTCCCATTGATGAACCATTTAAACTTCTAGAAAGCTCTCCAAGTGTTCTATAGTGTTATGGATAGCTTCACCCATCCCTCATTTTTTGGGCCCATACAAGGCCCTTTAGTGCCTCAAATCTAACTTTGAAGTGTTCTTAGGGAGACCCCAGGCAACTTAAAGCTGCAGTAACTTTCAAACTGTAAAGTCTTTTGACCTAAATTTTTTTTATGGAGTGCTTTAAATTAAAATTATAATAATACCTTCAACTTAAACCCTCTAACTCATAATAATTATTTCTCAATTACAAAATAACATATTTTATGCATTGGCACATATCACAAGGAGTTGAAAAACTCTAACCCAAAAAACCTATAGTGGAACTATGACAATTTTAATCTCTATTTGGACCAAATAGGTATCTATAAATAAAGACATATTAAATAGAAACTAAAACTAAGCATATTTGTGGGTGATACATGATGTTGTTACACCACTGGATGCTCCTACATCAGGTGTTTTGGTGCTCTCATCAATGGAAGGGGTTTGATGCAGTTGAGGATCCCCCACACAAGTTTTGGTGGAACCAATTGGTTTCATGTTTGTCTAGGTTTTGGGTATGCCAACCATTTCAGCTATTTTTTAACTTTGAACCACCTCCACACTTGGGGATGTGACCTTGTTCTTGATTTCCTCACTCTTAGGGTACTCCAAAAAAAATGGCCAAAGCTATTATATTTTTAGTAGAAAGGAGCAACATTCTCATAAACCAACGGTTGTGACCAAGTTCCTCTTTTAAAATTTAGATCCACGTGGTTGGCAGGGGTTTATTCATTCCCACATTCACATAGACCCTAGTGAAATCCAATTTAGTATTTGAACTAGTCATCAAATCCATTTTTATGAACTTCCTAAAGGAGTTACCAATCCATTTGAAAAAACACTCATTCCAAAGTTCCAAGGGGAACCCAGGAAAGCATATCCAAACTAGGGTGGATCTATGAAGGTCACTCTCTAGGTTAAAATCTGATTTCCATTTTTCCAACATGAAGAGGTGTTTTCCAAAGAACCAAGATCAATCCATGATCAAATCCTAGTCCTTATTAGCCATGAAACTGAATAAGAAGAGTGCCCTGACCATTGCAAGATAGGTATAGAACCTATTAGTTTCCACTTTGTCAAGCACCATTTTTTGACCATATCCACCATAGCTTAGAAAGAGACAAAATATCCAACAAGGCACAGGGTAAACCTTGAGGAAATTGAATCCACCATATAATCAAGTAAAGAAATAAGAAATTTAGTGGGTCTTTAGCAGAACATGTGTTTGCACCAAAATCTACAAGACTCTTGGATCCAAAAATAGCGACCAACTAGCTTGACTTTGGGACCATCATTATCATGGGACTACCTAGGGGTTTGGGGCTGAAACAAGCATAGTCATTAGCAATGGCAAAAAGTTTCATTAGAAGAGTAGTGTCCTCTTGAAGAAGGAAGCAACCATTCTAGTATTTTGTAACAAGCACAAATACTTGGAAAATGGGGGCAAGTTCCAATGGTGGAGATGAGTTGGAGGGGGGATCCATGCCTCCCAAGACTAAGAGGGTGTGGAGGTAGGAAGGAGGTCAAGGGAGACAAAGTTGTAGGGTGAAAAAGTTGTAGATATTAATTTAAAAAATTCTTTAATCAATTGATGATTGTTTCCATTTAAACCTATGGATGATTTTAAGCCCAGTAAACAATACTATATTTTATTTAATCAATATTCTTTAAGGGTAAACTTCTAGTTGAAGAATTAATAATTGTGGTAGGAAAAGTGATATTTTTTATCAAGTTTAGTCTATAATTCCCTCTTGGATTAAAGGTTTCATTTATCCTACTTGTAAGTAGACCATGTGGAGGCAATAACAAGATAGAGGAATGTGTATACTATATAAATAGAAATTTCATAGATGAGAATACCAATACCAATATTTATATGGAGACAGGGCATTATTGTGACATTCTAGACAACATCATTGTGTGACAGGATTTGCATGAGGGAAAAGTTAGAAAGGACTTGCATTGAAAGTACCACATCATCATCCATCCCATCACAAGTTCTTTAAATCAAATTAGTTTTACAAAGGAAAGTCATAGGCTCAGCAAAATATTTGAGCTTATCTCATTAATATGCTAATAGGGATTATGGAAATGGATCTAATTTAGAGCGATGATTTTTAGGGTTTGGAAATGATTATTAATTCATTTTCTTTTATTATATTCATTGAAAAATGAATCATGTGATCATATTGTATAATTAGTTTATTTGTTGAAACATATTAATTTCATTAAAATAACTAATTTGATAATATTGAAATTGTAGAGAGATGAAGATATAGAAGTAAAGGAGAATACATATTTACAAAGGAAAACACATTAAATAAAAGAAAATAGAGTGAAAATCGAAAGGTATAATGATGTCAAAATTAATATTTTCAAGGAAAGTCCATTGGTTCCTACCCCTTGCACCAAGTTATTTTGAAAATTGATTAAAGATGAATGGTCTATCTTTGGAATATATTCATCCAAGTAAATTTAGTAGTAGGTTGTGCTTCAGTACTTTAGTGAGAAAAATGAACTCTCGCACAAAAAATAACATGTTATACAAAGAGATTGACTATTAAGATATTATTCATTTAAGGTGACCTTATAAATTGTTAGGCCTAAGTATCTAAAAAAATGTTCCTTCTCTAGAGATTCAATTGGAATCTTAGCCAAATGATTGTACTATTTTATTATTCTCTTAGTAGAAACTAGAGATCTGTAGCTTAGAAAGAATCATAATATGTTGCATACTTTTGAGAGGATGTAATATAATTTTTAGTTGTCTATTTATTTGTGACTCAGAGAACCTCCTTTAATGAGTACAAGGAAAATTTCACTCCATTTCACTAACTAAAGATATCATATTAAGCCCTCAACCTTGACAATAAGATTGAAGTCACTTGGTATCTTATATGTTGATTCTACAATGAATATCCTTGCATAAAGTTTGAGAATATTACAACCCCAAAGGTAATAGAGTTTCCTCTAGAGGATCCATCAAATTTTAGTCTTGTCTAGGTCATTAATAGAGAATTTTCTTTGGTATATTTGAATATATTTTATGCACTAGTTATTTAACAATCTTATTATTGTTCCAATGGTTGTAATTATGGACCTTGTTGATACTATTTTTAGATTAGTTTTTAGTTTAGAGTGGATGGCCTTCCTTTTTGGTATCTATTATTCTTATTTTGCTAGTAAGTTAATGTTCATTTCTATGATTTTGATATTACCTATGGATGTATAGCCTACTAATTATGAGTATATGATTTTTTTTGTCTATTGATAATAACTTTGTCACTATGTATGTATTGTCTTGGTCAATCACCTAATTTTGATTGATTTTAATATCAAAAACATATAGTGATCACATAATAGAGCATAGTAAGATGAGATCACAAATAAAAACATATATAAGGAAATTTTGTAAAAAAATTTATGACCTCACTAGGTAGTTTTATTGAGTCCAAAAATCAACGAATTATAGAAGAATTTATTAATGGTTTTATAGAGACTAATTAGATGGAAATTCTTTAGTCTGGTAGCTTCATTAGCTTTAGGAATGAGAACCATGAAAGAATTGTTCGATTGTCCTATAGTAGAAATTGAGGAAAGAACTCATTGGAAGCCCAACACACCTTTTTTCAACATTTTTTTAGTAAATTAGGGGGAAAATGAGGAAACCCAACCAAAGCTAGAGATTTAAGAGGGCTAAGGGTGATTGTGATAGCCATCAACTCCTAAATCATAGCCAATATTTCTATAGATAAATAATCTTCAAGAGAAACAGAAGAGGGGACACCGCCTAGGAGGTGTATACATTTATCATCTAGTAAGCGGTCATAAGAAGGAGGCTAATTCAAAAGATCTATAAATTAACCAAATGCATCCTCCTTTGTATTAGTCAAAGAGATATGACTTTTAGTTGGAGAAATTAGTTATTTAATGAGATAGAGGGAGGAATATTATTCTATTTATTAATTAGTATTGTATTTTTTATTTTTCAATAAAATAGAATACAATATAGTTAAATAGATTTCTCAACTAGCCATTGTTCTATAAAACCTTACATCAGAAGAATGAATTACTATGAAAGAAGTTATATCTGATTTTTCATTATCTATAAAGAAGATAATATATGGGGACTTGTTAATGCATAATAAATTGATTTATACAAATAAAATTTTATTAATATATCATTGAAAAATGCACATAACTAATAAAGTAATTTATAAATATACAATTATATTAATATATTGGATTCAATTGTTGAGGTGGAGATATTGAGTTGCTACCCACGTGGATCCCAACCCAAAATTTGTTGGTACCGATCAAATCAAGGAGTTCTTAATAAAGTGAAAATATATTAATGAATTTTGGCAAATTAATATCTTAAAATGGAAGAATTTTCTTTTAATAGATTTTGGCCTTCTTTAGTGTGTTTTGGTAGATTAGTACATCCCTTTTAATTTAATTGCTCAAATCAAGATTTACTCTTCTTTCGGCCTTTCATTAAACTCTAGGTCGGAACTAACTTCTATGCTTGATTTCTTATTTATTCCTCCAATAACATAAATCATTCTTTAAATGCATTATTTACTATTTTCCATGATATATTATATCTATAGACTATTTATGGGCCCTTCTACCTTGATTATAGGTAGGAATTCACCCCTTACCTAGGTTATATGATAAGTTTTTCCCTTACCCACGTCTTAAGGGATGAGAATGTATCTTTCCCAAGGGATTTTTTGGAAAAAAAAAAGAAGGGGTTTGATGTCAAATAATAATTTTTCCCACTCTCTTGAGTCATTTCTTATAATCTAGTTTTCTCCAAAATTGCTATCAAAGGAGGCCTGCTATACTTATTTGTTCATCTTCTCCACAAGCAATATATTCATTCTAAATCACTTCAGGTTCATTCAAAGAGTTCTAAAGAAAGAAATTAACCAAGTAATTCTTCATCCAAGCATTCAAGATCTTCATTAGCTATCATCCATTCTTCCTACTAGATATAGGTTCATACTAGAGTTTGAAAAACACATACATACATGTTGTTTTCCACTACATTATTTACCTTCTTTGTTTTTACATTGATTCAAGGATAGTGTAGCAAGCTAACCACATGGTACACATAATTGCCTAAACATTTCCATGATAATCTACATTATTATGTTTTCTTCTTCTACATGTTAGCATTTATTTATCTGTCTCTATTGTAATTTAAGGTTTATTCGTCTACTATAACTTGATCAAGTAAAGCCCATCCTTACCAACCAATTTTTGTGCTCACTAATCTACAAAATTAAATCTATCAATGTGTGTGTCTTAGAATTAAGGTTTTTGTACCTGATTGAAGTAAATATTTTGTGTAGTGTATGTCAAGATCGACTTCAACCTTAACCCAAGTCACCTGTCACATGGAAAGATTTACTTGACCCTCCAATTCATCCTTGATACTCTACGTAATTCTTATCCTAAGGCCATCAAATCTTTACATCTAACAAATATCAATTCTCATGTCCCAAATATAGACTATTCCTAGTTTTTTTTTTCGGATCCTTATCCCTAATTATCCTTAAAGATATTTTTATTTTTATTTTTCACTTTATATCATTCATCTTTATGCCTAATATCATATTAGTACTTGTGCTTATCTTTCATACATTCTCTTTCATCACTTTGATTTCAATTCATTAATTTACTTGCATAATTATATCAATCAAATAAATAATAATTGAAAGGAAAAATCCTATAGAAAGATACACTTGAGTTTAGATCTTGGAAAATGACCTAAATCCAACATTGTAATCCCTTGCACATCTCGGGTTGTTTCCATTTAATTTCGCACCCTTTATGCTTGAGGTTCTCTCTTTCCCTAATGTAAAATTAAAAATTCTAGGTGAATTCAATATATAAAACTCAATATTTCTTATCTTACAAATCCATATTGGTTCTTCCCAAAATTTTATGCTACGTTTCTGTGAACTGGTACCTTTCATGCACTATGTCCTTTTGAATGGTAAGTTACATCTTACATATGGGTAAAAGTACAAATTCGTGTCACCTTTCAGGCTAACTTATCAAATCGACTGAATTTTAGTATTTCTATCTAAAAATCAAATTTGTTAAACATATGGTTTAGATAAAATCATTATAGCTAAGTTATATATGGTGTGACACTTTTCCAATTGGAAATGTTTATTAAATGCATTTTTTGTACTAGTTTGAATCCAATTACTAAAGAAATTAATATTTTTCAAAAAAAATGATATTTCAATAAATCTTACTATTTTTAATGATTTCTTTTTTTATTAACATATAAACACCATTTTATAGATCTGAAAGTCAAGAATATTCTCATATAGATTTTATAGTATTTTAATTTGATATATTATATTGTAATTAAACAATTTTACAGGCATGTATTTTAACACTCAAAAGATATTAATTTGAAGAAAGAAAAAATATTAAACTATATAAAAAAATTTAAAAATTATATTACATTGTAGATGAGAGTGTCATTTTCTGGAATATAAAATATTTGTTCTGGATAGAATAGATATGCTTTGAAAAATGTGGTGGGAGATGAAAACCATCGATTTCAGGTGAGTTTAATTTTGAATCATTATAAAAGAGAAAATATAGGTCTAAAGCCAATTTTTAAAAAAATTGTTCAAGCTATATATGTTATCTATAACATAGTACAAGATCAAAGGGAAATAAGTTTATTTCCATATTTTTTTGTGGTGGGAAATAGACTTCTAATTAGTTTTCAAAAACTTAAAAAACCTATAAAAATTAGAAAAATAAATCAATTCTAATTTCAAATAATTATTAAAAATTATAATCCTAAACTTCTTCCATTTCTACACATCTTAGTAGTTTAATTCATTTTCAAATTCTAAATAATAATACCAATTTTATGTCATTGAAGTTAAACAATTATACTTTTGTTAGTCTTTTCCTTAACAAAAGGGTGATATAGGTTTGTGCTTTTACCCATACATTTCATAAATATTGGGAAAAGAATAAAAATATTTTTTCTATTCTTTCATGTTCATTAGGTTTCACTCTTTCTTGCATTATGAAAGGAAAAAATACTAACATTACATTCTTTTCCTTTATTTCATGACTTTCTCATTGAAGAAAAATACAGTAACATTTTATGTTATGCATTTTGTATAAGGATGTTATCATCGTTTG
Source organism: Cupressus sempervirens (assembly GCA_028749045.1). Lineage (NCBI taxonomy): Eukaryota > Viridiplantae > Streptophyta > Pinopsida > Cupressales > Cupressaceae > Cupressus > Cupressus sempervirens. The sequence goes on along the minus strand of CM053786.1, from coordinate 699,230,266 downwards.
TTAGTTCCTTTTGAGGTTTGTTTCAAGAATTTTGTTAAATTTCATATATAAGATGATTTCTCAGTCCTTCATTTCCTTTACAATTATGTTATTTCACATCCTGAAACTAAATCCCACCAATGAGAATATAATAGCACAAGAAGACTTCATTAACTTTACTTTAAAGAATATCCCTCCAATAGGTGAGATCTAAGGATAACGTTGATCCTTCTCCTAAAATATATCTCTCCCATGAAGAAACTCAAGAAAATAATCCTGCAAGTCACTTTCTATGTTATTCCCTTACTTCTAAGGATCAAGCCCTAATGCGCTGAGGTTATTCACCTACTAACGTGTGTCTTATTTAATACCAAAATTTCAAATAAATTTCTAGAGGGCCAAAAATAGTATCCTAATAGTTGACCTATTTTACTAATAAGATTTTTTTTTTTTCATATCCTACATCTCCTTGCTAACATATAAAAGCATAACCTTAACACTTGTTGTACTTGGATAACTATTTTCAAGAGTATATTCCTTCATATTTAATCAATTTTCAAATTAGCCCACTACAAAGAGATTTTGTTTGAATAGTAACTAGTGTAGATTCTTCAAAAATAAATTTCCTTAAAAATTATTATGACTTACTTTTTCGCTCCACTTTTATTTTTGTTTTCTTGTGGTTACAAATTATTTTTTCTTGGGTGCTATGTGTTTATTGCTCTATGATTTTCCACGAGTCTATTTAGTTTTTTTCTCTGTCTTCACAACAATTAATGCCTTGCATTTTAAGAAAAAAGGATTCGTAACAAGTCCTGCAAATCTTGGTTAGAGGGCTCTCTTGTTGTTTTCTCATATGCATTAGTCATATAGTCCTTCCAACTTCTAGAATTGCGATGAGCATGGCTCCACACTAACTTTTTATTCATTAAATTGTTGTATTTTAGTAGTTTCTAAACCTCAATTTAATACTTTTCGTTTACTACCAGTTTACTACTGGTAGTTTGAGTTCAGCTGATCTATCTTAGTGTGGACTATTTTGTTGTGGTTGCACTGGCCTCCCACACTTTCTATGATATTCTCTTCTACTTTACTTTATTATTTTAAAATGTACAAATAATTTTTTTAAATTTTTTTTGAAAGTAACCTTAAATATTTACAAGATATAATTTATTTATTTAATTATTCAATTGCAATAAAATTTTAAAACATAATGTAACATAAAAGTTGTTCTCAACCCCATAATGTGTTGATAAACAATCAAACTGTCAAAAGTTTAATTCAGTTTAATAACAGTGAAAAAAGACAGGCAATTGGAGTGTGGACATGGAAGCTATTGGGATTAAGTTTGCTAACAGTAGATCTAACAAGATGATCATGCTTGATGTTGGTCACCATATACTATTAATGTGGGGTTAGCTATATCTGTGTCTAGCCTTAGAACTTCTTCTCTTTGAATCATAGACCAACACCCTCTTTATACTTTTGTGTTTTAATAAAAATCTGAATAATAATTCAATTTAATCTATGAATAAAATAAAACAATTGAGGAATTAGTCATTTGCAAACTCAAAAACAAATCATCCAGAAATCGGTCATATTATATCCATATCTGTAACCATTACGATAATCCTTAACATATTTATCTTACCCTGCAGTTCAGGAAATAAGGTCTACTGTTTCTTTGATTTTAATACATTTACACAGAGTATATAACCATTTTCTACTGTTTCTGTAAAACTATTTTTTATTTAAAGCCCTTGTAACGACACGCGTAATTATCTTGGAATGATGCGAGTCTCTATGCAACGATTCCCTGCAAATCCTTTGCAAGAGCAACTTGGTATTTATTATAGGCAAACACGATAATCTATGTACGAGAAAAGGATTAGTGCATATACTACAAAAAGAAATCTATATTTTTTCAAATAAAGAAATCTTATTTTCCAATTTCAAAGCTTGTTGATGATATTAAGGCATTGGTATTAACGAATCTCAAATATAATTCATGTCTTATAAATACTGCACGTGGTCTACTTACAGAGAGGGAATGTGCAACCTTCGCTCGAAGAAGGAATCTTCGAGATATGTTGATGAAAAATATCCCTTTTCTCACAGTACATTTATTTATTTATTTTTGGATCTAGCACATGTTTATTCTTCAGCAAGCGAAAATAAGAAAGCGCGACAATTACTAAATACAAATGTATAAATTTTAAACTTAAAACATCCTAAATTTTAAAATATGAATAGATACTTATTGATAAAACCAGTTAAACAACATATTAAAATACAATTTCAGTGACATACTTAGCTTAAATAAAACGTAATTAAAACTCCAATTTAAGGAAATGTAGGACTTATATTTCTTGGTCAATTTATATGTGCCCTAAATAAACACAACAACTACATTTCCTGAAAAAAAACGCGTGGAAGCAATAATAAAAGACAAATTTATATGGTTGATAGAAGTTTCCACGGAGTTACGAAGCAAAACTCAGGGAAATTGAAACGAAGTAACCGCGATTATTCATTGCATTTTTCTCATCAGCCACTCTTATAAAGAAGATTTGTTCTGAGCCATCAGTCACTATAATATTCTGGCCTTGCTGCCTCCCATGAAATCTACAGTTATGGAATTGGCCAGGCCCAACACAATGCTTGGCACCGCCAAGCATTCTCACATCATATCTAAAATCAACGCTGCTTCGATTTCAAGCATTAGAGTTATCCCCGTCATTCGAACCGTACAAATTCCTTCTCCACAGTATTTCAAAACTGATCTTGCTAATTTTCCTGCCCTAGTCCAGAAACTTACCGGTAAGAAACCGGCGGCGAAGAAACCGACCAGTACAGCCGGTTCAAAGAAGATGAAGTCTATCTTAGCCGGTAAATCTTCCTGGAAGAGTATAGTTGATGAATATTCTTTCCCAAGGAAGGTAAACAAAAAGGAACAACCTCAATCTGCAGTAATCGAGAGGGATTCATGGGATGTGGAGGAAGGCGGATTGCACGATTTTTTTGGACTTTTTGGTGGACTAGACAACATGGATTTCGTGAATACTCTCAGAAATTCATCCTCAATGCTATCTGAATTTCCCATGCCTTATCATAGTACAGTCTTTTCGACCGTAACCAGTCATTTTTAGCAATAATGGTAATCGAGAAGTTGTTTTGGATTTCTAGCAGGAGCCTTGCACAGTGTGGGTGTAAAGAACTTAAAAATAAGATGTTCCTTTGTCTTTCGTTTTCTGTAGTAACTGTAGACAGCGATGCTTTTACTTTAGGCCACTTGATTGGGATTTTAGTAACTGTGAGAATGTGTATTAATGGTCCAGCTTTTAATGTGAAGTTATGTATACATCTATCTTCCAACCAGATAGACAGAACATAGTTTACCATCGAACCGAGAGTTGAATTAAAATACCGTCTCTTTGTTGCAAAAACCGCTTATCGAAATGAAAACCTAAGCTCCTAGCTATTATACCATTTGATTGAAAATAGGTGTTTACTTTAAGAGGCTTTTTCTGAATTAGAGTTGAACTTTTGTTGGAATCAAGTGGATTTGTATGGTAAAACATACAAAATAGTCAAGGATGTATGCTCTCATGAAGGCCACTGTTCCTTTAATTTTTTTAAATTAATATGTGGTTAAATGAAATTAATAGTGAACTTATGATGGATTTAAATGAGTTTCTTAATTTTAGCTGAATACGTAAATAAATAAACAGCTGGCTTCGGTCTATACTAGCATGCATCAATGGTTAGGTTTATATGGAAGTTAGTTTAAGGTGTATATTTAAATTAGTTTAACTATGCATTTAAGTTAGTTATGTGGGCTAATAAATAAATTAGTTCTAGGTTAGTTTGTAACTTTAAGTTTTTAGAATGTTTTTGAAGTATTAGAGAGTAGTCAAAAGGGGGCTGCTCTGGAACTACAAAAAGGCTGAAGAAACAACTGGAGATTACCTCAGGCCTATCTAACTGATATTTGTTTTATACTTCAAAATAAAAATAAAAACAAGCTCCAAACCAAAGTAATCCTTACCATTAGTGCTATTCCTAACAAGCATATTACGGAGAATTGTACCAACAGCAAGGAGACATATTGCTGCTTTTAGTCCAATTTTCTAATCATGGACATAAAGAAGCCCCCATAGGGCACTGAGTTCAGTGACATCCAAAACATAAAAACCAAAAAAAAATAGAACCAGGCTTGTTGCTCACTTTCTCTCCACATTCCTTGTTCTTCTTTTCCTAAGGCTCCTCCTTGTTTAAGTTCACCTCCTCCTCTTTGATGGATTTATCAAGGAACATCTTCAGCCAATCCTCTACCAGGAAATCATAAATGGAGTGGGTAGTATCTCTCACCTTGCCCATATCCTTCTTGTCCTTGTTAACCTATAGGAAATAGAAAGTGGTGGCAGAAGAATGCATAACCTTTGTGGTGAATTTTACAAAGGTGTCAATTTTTTGGCAAATACTAATGTGATAATCTTGCAGCTCCTTCATTGAATTCTCCAACATCTCCAGCTAAACCTTGGTTTGGCTTTGTCGATGGCTATGTTTCCCTTTCTTCCCCCCAATTTTGGGAGTGTCGCTCATGGGGGAGGTGATGTCCTCCCCCCGCTTCTATTTGAGGATGGGATGACTTCCAAGGTGTCTAAGATATTTCAGGGGCTAGACAGGCTAGAGATTGCCTCCTTTCAAGTGTAGTAGTATGGCCTCTTCTTTTTGGTGAAATTTTTTGTCACTCTTCGTAGACTCAGAACTAAAGTCCTATTTAGGTGGGGTCTTGAATGTTTCCATTTGGAGCTATTTACTAGCTATCCTAGCAATTTTCTTTCTCCTCCTCATGTTTGTATCAAACTCAATAGGACTTATTTTCATCTTAGAACTAGGGGCTTTTTTGGTTATTTTATGGCTTGAGCTAGGGCTAGGGTCCATGGAGACTCGGGGAGTAATGGTAGCTAGTAGGTTGACCAAAAGTGGTGGGTTTAAGGCAAGGTAGTGTTTGTAAAATATGTGCATGAAACCCTGAAGGATGATATAAAAAGGTTTTCCTTCCTCTTTCTTTTTCCTATCTCTAAGACCTAGTCTTCCATAGAGTACAAAATTAGGTATAGAAAAGAAATCAAATCATTGTTCCTAAAATGTTTAAGAATGGGGAAATGGTAATAATATAGTACTTGGAACTGATCTTGAAGGGTAATATACCTCATAATGGAATAGAAAATCACATCCTAGGGATTTGGAAGATCCTCATATGAAAACCCACCATGTAGGCCAACCACCTCCTCATTAGATCAAAAGAACATCCTCAGACTGGTTTTATTAGACACCTTAACCTATTTTTGCCAATTTTTTCCCTCCAGGGATAACTCTCTTACCCTAACAACAAGCTCCTCTATGATTTTGAATGCCATCCCATTGATGTTTACCTTTTTATCGGTCCAAGAGTTAATGAATTGAATCAAGATATTGAATTGAGATGTGCTCATCATGCTTTTTCATTCCTTCCATGAACCATAGTAATCCTCCTTCCGATAGATAAACTCAAGAAACCTCACATTTTCTAATTTAATCTTCAATCTTCACTAGTTCAATGTTGTCACTGGCACCAATTTCTTCACCAAGCTCAAGCACCAACTTCTTAGAGTTTTTCAACATCCCCTATTTACTCGCCAAATTGTGGCAGCCATGAGAGATTAACTAAATCACACTTAAGCTGAAATTGTTGAACAAACCAAAACCCATCATAAGATCACAAGGTTTCCCAATTTTTGAAATCCCTCTCTTAGTGGCATGTGTGATTACTGCCTTGCCTTCTAAAATTAATTGTTGCCTATCATAGTTGGAGTGAGGTTTTGTGAAAGTTTCCTTGTCATACAACCTTCTCATATTTTTACATAAGAATAGATTAGCACTACACATCCTTTTCCTGAAATAATTAATGCTCACAATGAGAGGATCACAAAAGAAAATCCACATACAATCTTGCCAACATTTAACATTGTGAAAAAAAATCCAATGGCCTTCCCTCCCATGTGAATTCATAAAGATGTGCCACCTTTTGTAATGATTCATATGACTTTGTGAGAAGTATGCTTGTAGTCCATCATCACTTGAGTTGATAATGAAGTTTGGCTAACATTCCCCCATTCAACTATTCATGTGGCATTATGGCTAAATTTTTCCAATCCATTTCCTTCATGGTAAATGTGGTCCATGTGGACCTCTTGACAATACTGCATCAACTTGTGGATTTTGTGTATTATTATTTTAGTCTTTCAACTACACCTACCCTCTCCTTTCAATGCTTTAATAATCAACACCAAATCCCCCTTGATTACCAATTTGTTAATTACTCTAGCTCTTGCAAATCTCATACCCAATAGAAGAGAAAAGGCTTTAGCTTCATTTTTTAATCCCCCTCCATAGTTCCCAGTATAAGCTACCAATAACTCCCCCATATTATTCTAGAACACACACCCAACTATTGTGCTAACCACAACCAACCCATCAAAATTAAGTTTTATCATTGCTTCAGGAGGGGGTGCCATGCCATTCTATGCCTAGCTATAGCTTTGGAGTTATCAAACTATAAAACCATCTGGCCTAAGACCCAATAAGACAACAAAATTCATATCTAGTCTTCTTGGGATGTTTTGAGGGTCTTCCATCACCATATCCCACTACATTCCTTTAAGAGTCTTCTAACCTACTGGACCAAAAATGAACTAGGAGTGGCTTTGTCCCTAAACATTCTATTATTTCACTCCTAGAATTTCTACAAGACATTTGAGGGAATTATTCTCCATAAGTTTTTTAAATATGGATGACTAGATGACCTTTCCTAGTGAAAAATTGATGTAAGTTCTCATTAACGCACCACTGGCCCTCCTATAATGCAAGGACCCTCCTACAGGAATCTGACACAAAAGGGCAGTGGATGAGAAGGTGCGGGATTGATTTTTCTTCCCTATAAGATAGCACACAATAGTTAGCTAATTGGCACCCTCTCCTTTGAAGATTATCAATGGTGAGAATTTTCTTGTGTAAGGCCGTCCACAAAAATAAATTTATCTTTGGTAGGATCCATGGGTGCAAGATCTTCCTCTAATCTCCCTAGGCCACCTCCCACCAAGATGAAAAAGATAAGAAAATTTCACTGTGAAGTCTCCAAAGGGGTTAAGTCTCCATACCAAAAAGCCAACAATTAGGTTGGAAAGGATCTAATAACTCTAGAGAAGATTTTTGAGCTGCAGAGTTAGCCTTGTCCTAATATTCCCCTACTTATGAATTCCTTTCCATTGTCTTTCGGGGGTTATATAGCTTCAAATTAGAGTAAAAAAATTTCTAGTACAAGCCTCTCTCAAGGGTTGGAACCTAGTGTGCATGAGGACGTCATCTTATAGCCATTGGTCTTCCCAAAAGTCAATGTCGTTTCCATTCCCCACAACCTAGTGAATACCCTTCTTCAAAAAATTTCAACTATGTGCCACATTGTTCCAAATTTTAGAACCTTGGGGGAGAGCAAGGGTTGACAAGAAGTGTTGGAATGAGTCACCTCCAAGATACTTGGCATTCACAATATTGCACCAATTAGCCAAGTAGTTCATCAATCTCCAACCAACCTTAGCTAGGAGGGCCTTAATCATATCCCCTATCCTTCTAATATTCAAACCCGCAAGGGTCTTAGGTCGGCATACTTTTTCCCATCTCACCAAGCTCATTCTAGATTTCTCTTTAGATCCTGACCATAAGAAATTTCATTGTACCTTTTCAAGAAATTCCCTATATCTTCTTGGGATTTGTAAGACTATAATAGTCATTTCATGAGCAATATTTTAGTGATTCAAAAGTAATCAATATATCAAATCTTTGATTTATTTTCTATGTTTTCAATCTTGAGAGTATATATGCTTTAATTCAATTTATATTTTTTTATAAAAAAAATTATAGACAATGATATTTCAAATTAAAATATTTTATCCTTTTAGGATGAATTTGATCCTTTGTTAACTTGATGACACTTACATTATCACAATCAATAACAAGGTTAAATTTACTTCCCCTATAATTCTTTTATAAGCCAAAGGGCTTGTCTACTAGCTAAAATGACTATAACATGCTCAAATTTTATGCATGAATTTTTTCAAAGAGTGGTAATATATACCAAAATTTATAGTACATTTCACATAGCTCAAAAAATCCTTTATCTTTCTTCATGTTTATCTTTGAGGGATATGTCATGTACCTTTAAATAAGTGAAACTAAATAAGAAAAATAAGGTCTTAGATAGGTCAAAAACATCAAAATCCCAAGAATCCTTTTGTAATAAGTCCCATCGACTAATTTGTCACCACCATCTAGACACAATGAGAAGATAGAGTGGAAGACAAATTATAATAACCATAACAATTTTTTCTATCATATCTTTTGTGTACTTACTTTGATAATAGATTTTTTCTTACTTTGATAAACCTCTATTCCTAGAAAGCATTTCATAACAACTAGGTCTTTGATCTCAAATGTATTTATTTAGGTACTTAAAACTAATATGATTCTTTTGCAGAAGTGAAAATGATTGAGCAAGTCTTTTGAAGAGTGGCTAGTTATATTTGACTAGGTACTAAATATACCTATAGTGATGCTAATGGGGCTTCTAGTGGCATTTCTATGACTTGGAATACTTACAGGGCTATGGTAATGGATATATTCATTAGCATCCATTTTGTCATCACAAATTTTACCACCTAAACTAGCAGCTAGATTGTTTTTAATTTCTATGCCCCCAACAATCATAATGGTAGACTTGTTGTCTAGAATGAGGCTAGCATTGTGGATGATTCCATGAGAGGCAAAATTTTTGTGTATGGGTGACTTTAACACCCCATTGTACCCTTTGGAAAAATTGGGAGGATTGGAAGATTTTTTGGATAGTATGGAGGACTTGGAGGATTCTTTGAGAAGAAATAATTTTATAGATATTGATCTTCAAGGTTCTACCTTCACCTAGTCTAATAACATAGTAGGGAAAAAATTGATTCAATTTATGCTTGATAGGGCTATAATATCTTCTAGATGGGACATTCTACAACACACCTCCCTAAAGGTTTATCCAGGGATCATTTTAGATCATTCCATGTTGTTTCTCTCTTGGACACAAAGTTCAACTAAATGATGGCCCTTTAGGTATGATCTATCATGTGGCACTCACATAATGAATTCAAAGATTTTATTGCATGGTGGTGGACAAATCTAGTGGAAGACACAACCATGTTCCATATTGCTAGAAAACTTGATAGAAACAAAAAGGAGGTGAGAAAATGGAGAAAATCCTTGTTTGGGAATTTATCCAAAGAAAAGAAGGTTACTAAAAAGAAGTTAGAAACTCTCAAAAAAAAACTTGCAAAAAGAAATACATAGGTTTAGCAATAGCATGAGGAGAGGGATTGCAGAGACAAGTGGAAAACACTCCTGAATAGAGATGAAGTCTTTTCTAAATAGAGATCTAAGGTCCAATGGTTGAAGGACCAAGACAAAAACATAACATTTTTTCATAGATCAGCCTCAAGAAGGAGAAATAGAAATACTATCAGCATGTTGATGGATGATAATGACAATGAGGTCAATTAAATGGAACATATAGAACATAAAATCAGTTCATATTTCTAGGAAATGTACAATTCCCAAGCTACCTAGGTTAATAGTAACTTACAAAGTGATACCCTAAGGTCATTTCAATACGTGATTAATGACCAAATGAATGCAAAAATTACATGCAAGGTCAAATAAGAGGATGTCAGAATGGCTAATTTCAATATGGATTAGTATAAAGCCCTCGGTCCTGATGGGTTTCCTCCCACTTTCTTCTAGAAATTCTAGGACATTGTTAAGTATGACATCATCCCTACTTCTCATGAAATGGTTAGCATCAAAAAGATACTAAAGGAACATAACTAGACCTTCATTATTCTCATTCCTAAGACAGAGGACCCTCGAAAGCTGCAAGATTTTAGACCCACTAGTCTTTGTAACACAATTTATTAGGTTCTTGCTAAGGTTGTGGTGAACCATATCAAGCCCCTCCTAGAAAATTCATTGGCCCCTATTAGAATTGCTTTGTTCCTAGGAGGCATATTCTTGATGCGATTATAACCACCCATGAGGTAGTGCACTCTATGGAAATCTCTAAGAACCCAAGTATGACACATAAACTAGATATTTCCAAAGCCTATGATAAGGTTAGGCATGATTTCCTCCTTGCTATTCTTGCTAACATGGCTTTAATGAGAAGGATAGTAGTATTATGAAAATGTTGTTAATCAGTTACTTTCTGGGCACTCATTAATGGAGCCCCTAGCAATTTCTTTTCTTCCTCACAAGGTCTTCACCAAGGCAACTCCCTACCTTTTTATTATTGTAGAAGAAGTTTTAAGTAGAAATTTAGTTTCTTTGACTAACTTTGTCAAAATTAAGGGCATTAGACCTACCTCTCAGTGCCCCACACAAATCATCGAGTAGTTGGTGGATGCTACTTTTTTATTCAAAATCTCATACATCCATGAAGCCAAAGAATAAAAAGACAACCTGAATTAGTATGCACTAGTCTTTGGTCAATGTATAAATTAGTAGAAAAGTAAAGACTTTTTCTTTAACACCATTGCCAGTTTGATAGAAAAGGTGATAGGTATTCTTTATTTCTAGAAGATGTCCCTCCTAGATACTTTTCTTGGTCTACCACTTACAATAGAGGAAGTCCCCAATATATATTGGAATGATCTAGTTGAATGTTTCCAAAAAAAAGCTAGCAAGAAAGAAAGAAAAAATCTTGATTAATGCTAGGAAACTCAAGCTTCTCTTTGCCTCACTATAGGGCATCATAGTGTATTTCCTCTCTATTTTTAAAATCCTAGGTAGATTGAAAGACATTATTGAGAAAAATCAAGAGAATTTCTTATGGTCTAGTGCTAAAGAAAAGTCTAGAATGGATTTGGTTAGCTGAGAGAAAGTCTATCAACCAAAAGATCTTGGAGGTTTGAATTTAAGAGGAATATGACACATGAATAAGGCCCTATTAACCAAAATTCGCTAGCAATTGGTGAACTCCTAGGGTAGTTGGTGTAACATTATAAAGGCTTAATATCTCAGAATATTGTCTCCCCACCAATTCCCTTGGGCACATGATCCTTCCTAGGGCTTCAAGATATGCAACAATATGGTTAACACCCGAAAGATATTGAAAATGGGGTGTCACTAGATTATGGGGAATGGTACTTCTATTGACTTCTAGGAAGATCAATTGGTTCATGATAAACCCCTCATGCATACTAAGTTCTTAACTTTTCACAAGATGTGTACTAGATTGTATGGCCATGGGAATTGAAACTTTATCACCCCTAGTAGACAATGGATTTCATTCCAAAACCTTGAGCCAATGGAGTTGAGGCTTTCTTGAGAGCTACAAGATCTTCTCCATACCTATAGGATCCATCTCACCTCAGGTGAGGATCTTTTAGTGTGAAAAATCAAACCTTCGAGGGAGTTCATAGTTAAGACTTCTTATCTTTGTTGTATGGGCGGGGAGGTGGCCTAGATTGATTAGAGAAAATTTTGGAACCCTGGATCCTAGCAAAGGTAAACTTCTTTTCCTAGATGACTTTGCATAGTTCAATCCTCACTATTGATAACCTCGAATGTAGGGGGTGTCAAATTGCTAACTGCTACATGTTATGTCTCTAAGATGTAGAATATATTTCACACCTACTCCTCTCCTTCCCTTTTGTCACAGATGTTTAGAGGAAATTCCTTGTCTTATGGGCAGTCCACTAGTGTATGTAGAGTGAGTTGAAGAAATTTATTCATTGGGATAGTTTGGCTTCTGAACCATACCTCAGAAGCTTATGTTTAATTATCCACCCATATTCACTTGGGAAATCTGAAAGGAGAGGAACAATAGGATTTTTAGGTAACAAGCCACTACCAGTTTCTAGGTGGCCCAATAGGTTATTGTGCTCCTCAAAGAATGCAATAGGATGTGGAATTGGAAGCCACCCCCCCGAACCCCATGGGTGGAAAAGATATGAAATGGGCATTAGCTTGGAATGTTGACTCAATTATGGCACAATTTGACTATTGAGAAGTCTTGGCTAGAAAGAAGACAGTGTGATACCCACCCCTAAGTCTTGTTTTAAACTAAATTTCAATGGTTTATCCATGATGGGAAGAAAAATTGAAGGAGATTTCGCTAGCAGTAGTATGGGAAATATGGTGGTCACCTATACTGGAAACTACAGAGTAGGCTCTAAGAATGAAGCTGAAGCACTAGTGCTCTAGTGGGGGTTGTGAATCATAAGAGCTTGGGAAACCAATAAGCTTTCCATTGAGGGGGACTCTATGCTAATAATTAAGGTTTTTAAGGGTGGCAATTGGTGCAATTGGCCAATTAAAGTCGTAATTTGTGAAATCCAAAGGTTGATGGAAGATTACAATGAGATCCACATGGGGTCACATATATCAAGAAGGGAATGGTGTGGTGGATGAGCTTGCCAAATTTGGACATGGTGTCATGAGATTAGTTGTAATGGAGGATGTTAGATTGTTTCCATCATCAATGCAAGTTGTGATGGAAAGGGAGTGTACTTTCAATAATGCCATATGAATAATCAAAATAGGTGGTAGGCCTTCATTTTTGTATGTGGGCATGAGGACAAGGCACTCCATAAAGGGATTATTTGGAAAGTTTGTATGATGGTATGTATTAATGTTTTGAATACTATGAGTATTGATTACTGCTGAAAAAGGATGCAGAGGGTAGATTTAACAAGATATAGAGAATGGTCTACTAATGATCAAAATGACAAGTTGTTGAATTTGTGCACAAACTACAGTTGGTGATGGCCATTTATGAATAGAAAGAGATCCCTCACAAGTGTTGTAGAGGGTAGATTTTTGTTTTTCAAGAAACCTTGTGAAATTATGATGGTTATGTATTGCCTTTTCATTTTAATCATTGAGGCTCTTCATTTTATAATTGGTAACTGCCAAACCTGCAACAAGGCTATGTTGTCTATCAACTTGGTGGTTGAATTGGGAGAATACATGGGCACTAGTGATCACATTGGACTAGTGGATGTGGAGGAATGTATCTATAGTAATGAGGTGGCAATGATTTACTTGCACAAGGGTGGCCTCTTACTGTATATGGAGGATATGGTGAAGCATGATGCAAATATCTCAATGTAGTTCTTCCAGACTTGGAAGGATAGAAAGGTGACTATTAATGGAATGAGATTTGAAATATCAAAGGAAACCATTGTGAGGGTTGGAGAATTTACTATGGAAGGAAAGAACTAGCTGAGGCAGGCCAAGGTTAGTGAGGAAGCTAGTTTGTTAAAAATTTTCAAATTCAAGGAGGAACCGATGTGAATGCGTAGAGGGTTTTCATGGGAAGCACTTTCTAATCCTTGGGACACCATCTGCTATGTAATTATGTAGTATATCACTTTGGAGGATTGCTTTTAAGTAATCTGTTATTACCACTTCCCTATTTCACTTCAGGAATCTTGACCACATTTCCTTCCGAGTAAAACAAGTGGTAGGATTATGCTTTTATACCTTAGCAAGAACATGTAGGATATGAAAAAAATAAATATCTTATTAGTAAAATAGGTCAACTATTAGTGTACTATTTTTGGCCCTCTAGTAATTTATCTAAAATGTTAGCATTAAATAATACACACTTTAGTAGATGAATAACACTGACACATAAAGGCATGATCCTTAGAAGTAAGGGAATAACATAGAAAGTGAGTTGCAGGATTATTATCCTGAGTTTCTTCATGGGAGATATATATTTTAGGAGAAGGATCAACATTATCCTTAGAGATCTCATCTAATGGAGGGATATTCTTTAAATTAAATTTAATGAAGTCTTCTTGTGCTATTATATTCTCATTGGTGGGATTCAGTTTTAGGATGGAAAATAACATAATTGTCAAGGAAATGAAGGACTAAGAAATCATCTTATGTATGAAATTAAATAAAATTCTTGAAATAAACCTCAAAAGGAACTAACAAAGATGATAACATACTCATACAAAATGCCTAAAATAAAATGTTATTGTATTTTTCTTGAATGAGAAATTTATGAAAGAAAGGAAAAGAATGTAATGTTTGTATTTTTTCCTTATATAATGCAAGAAAGAGGGAAACTTAATGAACATAAAATAATAGAAGAAATCTTTTAACTCTTTTTCCAATATTTGTGAAATGTATGTAAGATGTAACTTACCATTGAAAAAGACATACTGCATGAAAGGTACGAGTTCACCAAAATGTAGCATAAAAGTTTGGGAAGAACCAACATGGATTTGTAAGATAAGAAATATTGACTATCATATATTTAATACAACTACAATTTTAATTTTTACTTTAGGAAAGTGAAAGAGAGAACCTCAAGCATAACGGGTGCCAAATTAAATGGAAACTACCCAGGATGTGCAGGGGATTATAATGTCAGATTTAGGTCATTTTAAAAGATATAAACTCAAGTGTATCTTTCTATAGTATTTTTTGCTTCAATTATTATGTATTTGGTTGATATAATTATGTAAGTAAATTAACGAATTGAAATGGAAGTGATGAAAGAGAATTTATGAAAGATAAGCACAAGTACTAATATGATATTAGGCATAAAGATGAATGATATAAAGTGAAAAATAAAAATCAAAATATTCTGAGGGATAATTAGGGAGATCAATTCGAATTTAAAAAATAATAATAAGGATCCAAAAAAAAAACTAGGACTAGTCTAGATTTGGGACATGAGAATTGATATTTGTTAGATGTAAAGATTTGATGGCCTTAGGATAAGGATTACCTAGAGTATCAAGGATGAATTAGAGGATCAAGTAAATATTCCCATGTGATGGATGACTTGGGTCAAGGTTGAGGTTGATCTTGATGTACTCTACACAAAATATTTACTTCAATCAGGTACAAAATCCCTAGTTCTGAGACACACACATTGATCTTTCAAATTTTGTAGGTTAGTGAGCACAAAAATTGGTTGGTAAAGATGGGCTTTAATTGATCAAGTTATAGTAGAGGAATACACCTTAAATTGCAATAGAGATGGATAAATAAATGCTAACATGTAGAAGAAGCAAACATAATAATGTAGAATATAATGAAAATGTTTATGCAATTGTGCATACCATGTGATTAGGTTTCCACAATATCCTTGAATCAATTGAAAAATAAAGAAGGTATATAATGTAATGGACAACCACATGTATGTATGTTTTCTCCAAACTCTAATATGAAGCTATATCTAGTGAGAAGAATGGACGATAGCTAATGAAGATCTTGAATGCTTGGATGAAGAATTACTTGGTTAATTTCTTGCTTTAGAACTCTTTGAATGAACCTTAAGAGATTGAGAATGAATATATTGCTTGAGGAGAAGATGAAAAAATAAGTATAGAAGGCCTCCTCGGGTAAAAGCACAAAGCTGTGTCACCTTTTATAAAGGAAAAGTGATATCAGAATTTAAACTCTCCAACTTTAATGACATAAAAGTGGCATTTGTGTTTAGAATTTGAAGATGATGTAAACTAATGAAATGTGTAAAATTAGATTATGTTTATGTCTATAATTTTTTTTTAAAATTGAGTGAATATTTTATCTATTTTTGAATTTTTAAAGTGTATTTTTTTATTTTTTTAAAATACTAAAAATATAGAGTTTTCTGCCCATCAAACACATATATGAAAATGTTCATATTTTGGTTTGATTTTGGAATATATTAGATTTGACATGTATACCTAGTGCACCAAAAAAGAAAAATTGAAATTTTGCTAATATTTTTGTTGTTATAACTGGTCAAATTCAAAGTTATCAGAAATTGACAGTCTTTTTCTCCTATCAAACTTTTTCCATCAAATCTACATATTTTTAAAAAAAAATTACATATTCTTGAAGAAGACTCTTCCTCTAGTGCAAAATTAAAAAATAATAATTTTTTAAGATGATTTACTATTTTTTTCTTAGTTTTGAATAGACATCTTCCTGAACCTTAAGATACTTACTTGTAATATTTTCAAATTATAACATATTATTCATAATCAAAATAAAAATAAAATTATATGATCATAATCGTGACTCTGAGACCTACAAAAGTATATTTTTAGTTTTTAAAAAAACTTCAATTTAGTAGGTCAAATTGGCCTTCAAAGTGAGATGTTTACAGAAGTTTTGATTTTTGCTTGTTTGGCTACCACATAGGATGCCACATAGACCATTTCAGCTGGAACGATTTCGGTCGAAATGATTTGGGCCAAAACTATTTTGGCCGAAACCCTTGTCGGCTGATGAAACCGCCAGCGGTTAATGTCAGTATTTGATATAAAATAAAGTTGTTTTTTCCTTTTTTAAAAATTAAATATATAGAAGAACAAAAATTGGAAGAGGATTTTTGAAAGACAATTAATTTTGAAGCAATTTTTAGCAACTATTCTGCGGATTTAATCAATATTGCAAAGGATCGAATATTTTGAAGGTGCTTTTTTTCTCGTCTACTTATTTTTATTTTTATGTATTCTATATTGAACCATTAGCTGATTTTTAGTGAAATCTAAATTTATTTATTTTTGTTTCTATAGATTGAAGTATTCGATGGGCAATAAAAGAAAAAGATCAAGCAAATATGATAGAATAAGAGATGACAAAATAAAAAGCCATACAAAACATAATCAAAACCAACCTATTGAAATCCCTGAATAGGATGAGATTCATGAAGAAAATGAAAGTAATGAAGAGGAAGAAATTGCCAGTTCTATTGATAGAGAAAAATTAGAAAGCATAAAAAATTTGATGGATTTGGATAAAGAACTAACTTTTTAACCAAATTCCATCTAAAGATATGATAAATGATAACACTATCAGAAAGCATTGTCAGAACATGTGGGATGAATATTTCAAGGATAAAACTATATTTGGATAGGCACAATTATTTGTCAAGTTATTTAGGAGAAAAGATATGAGACCTATTTTGGAGTTGTTGGGTGTTGATAATAGGAAAAGCCATGCACATAATATTAATAAAACAATAGTTGAAAACTTGCAAAATGCTTATAAAAAAATTGACAACACAACTTGAGGAGGTTTATTTGAGTAATGCACGTAGAGCATTGATGACTACTATATCTAGTAGAAAATTGACACATAGAAAATAGGTACGTGCAATTTTTGATGCACTACATATATCTAGAAGAATTGTCCAAAGATACATCAAGAGGAAAATATACTAGACGATAACATTGTGAATAACAGGGTGAATATTTGTAGAGTTCCTCGAAAAGATAGAATTTTTGAAGATGTAAAAAGACAAGTTATTGAATTTTTGACCACACATTCTTGTGTTTCTTCCAATAGGTGTGATACTATACAAATTAAAGATCAAGAAACAGGGGCCAAAATTGAACATCCAAAACATTTCATAGATATAACTCAAAGTGAATTATTTTAAACATTCAAACAAGAATTTTCAAATGTCAAAATATGTCAAAGAATGTTTGAGAGTTTACATCCTTCCTTTGTATGCATAAATAAGATGCATGAAACTTGTTGTTGTCGAAATCATGTTGAATTTGGTCTACACTTGCAATCATTTAAAAAAGTTATGGCAGTACTTGATCCTAATTTGGTCATCCCTAGCAGTACAACACAATTTGTGAGGTCCATATTATGTGATAAATTATAAGATTCAGATGAATTCAAAGTGCAATGCATAAAAAATCAGTGTGAAGATTGTGGAGATTTATGCAAATTTTATAAAATTATGCAAGTTGAGAATATTAATGAATGCACACCAGTTTCATGGATGAGATATGAATATGAGACATACCAAAATAAGAGAGGAGATGAATCCAAAAAAATTGTATTGAAGGAGAGTGAATTGCATTATGATGAGTTCATGACCAAGTTTCGTCCATTGATATATCTACATATCCAACATTGTCATGGTGCATGATCGAAAGCTAAACAGTTTTGTGATTCCAAAAATTGTTTTCCACTTGGTTGTATACTTTTTGTTGTAGATTTTTCTGAGAATTATACATTTGGACCTCATACAGAGCTTCAAGGCCAATATTATCATTCTGAACAAGTTGCAATATTTGTGCAAGTGACCTATAGACATGCATAATTTGAGGTGGTTCAGATAGAAAGATTGGATGAAAATGAACGTATCATCATCAAAAAGGTTCATTTCTATATTAGTGATGATAGAGTTCATGATATGAGTTATGTGGCTCATTGTTTTGCAATGTTCTCTGAAGATCTCAAAAATCATGGAATATATGTTTCAGAGCATTGGATTTGGTCTAATGGATGTGCAGGTTAGTATACATGAAGTAAAACATTTATTTAAATTTATGTTAACTTATCTTTATTTGGAGATGTCTATTTCTATTTGATATATGTACATGGAGAATTGTAGATACTTATCATGTTTCATGTTTACAGGACAATTCAAATCTACAAAAGTATTTAATTGGTTAGCAATGCAACATGCTAGAACCAATGTTAGGTTTTTATGGAATTTATTTGAAAGTGGACACAGAAAAGGGTAGCATGATGGAGTAGGAGCATGTATAAAACGTGAACTTTCACAACATGAACTTGCAGGTAAATATATGCATTTAAAAATGTGCATGTTTAATACTCTAGAAGCATATATTTTAAATTTTATATATCCATGCATATTGTATGTACATATAGGGAATAGGACAGAGAGCGCAAATCAAATTGTTGAATGGTGCAAAGTTCATTTTTCTACTGGAGATACTGAATACAATAAGCTTTACTTTTGGAACATGAAAGGTGAACTAAGTTATATTTATTTTTAATGTACTTTTCAAATCAAGTTGAGTTTTTAATTAAATATTTATTTTGAAATATGACAATAATTTTTTGTATTTGTAATCGATATAGATTGATCTAATCCTTACAATTGTCAAACGATTCCCAGTATTAGAAGTTTACATCAAGTGATGACTACAGGAAACCATAAACCTCCAGTAATTAAAGTAAGAGAGAAAACATGTTTTTGTGATGACTACATTAAGGACAATCTAGTGAGTGCATGTGAAAATATTGTGAATGGATATGTTTCATATTGGGATTTGAAGGAGATAGTTAGAAAGCCTCCTTTGAAGATGTTGACATTGACATTGACATTCATGATCCTATATATTCAGCTGATTATGAGTGCATTTTTTATTTAGTTATGACACGTTTGTGTGCATATATATATATATATATATATATATATATATATATATATACATGTATGTTCATTTTAAATTAATTTATATTTATCTATATTTTTATATACATGCAGGAGATATTTTTGCAGTTCCTTACTAGATAATGTGGAAAAATGTGGACAATTATCTTTCAAGATGCACAAAAGCAAAACACAAGTTGCTAGAAGGAACTATAGATTCTGATGAATAGTCATATCCAATTGGATTAGTTGTTATTAAAGGAACATATTATCAACAAACAAGGGTAATTGATAGTGGTATTGAATTTATTGAATATAAGCCTGTAGGAAAAGTTTTACATTACAGTAAACATGTTATAGCAACCAAATTACAATTTGAAGCAATACAAAGAAGATGTCATGGAAATCAAAAGTGGAAATTTCCTACTAAATAAAATGAAAAACTTCTAGAGATAATAAAAATTAGAGAGGATCATAACAATACATTATTTGTGGAGCTCTAGCTTACCTATGTACTTATTGTGGAGCTCTAGTTGAGCTATGCCTATATAGCTCTTATAGTTTCATATTTAGTATTGACAGGATATTTGATTTATAGATTTTTGTACATTGGATCATTTATCTTGGATATGCAAAATTAGGCATGTTTTGTTATTTTTATTTAAATTTGACATGGATATCTCATTTAAGACCACCTCCTAGGACCTCCCCTTAAGACAATCTCTTAGGACCTCCCCTTAAGACCACCTATTAGAACATCCCCTTAGTACCACCTTTTACCTAACCTCTCCTTAAGACAACCCCTTTAGTATTTGTATGTATTTATATGTACATTGTTTATGTTCTCTTACATGTGATTGTTAATGTTGTTATGTATTTATGTACATATAATCTTTATATGTTCTTATATGATACATTATTTATGTAACTTGTATATAATCGTTATGTTCTTGCATGTATTAACTTTTATTAATTAAATATTTTAACATGCATTCTTTAGGTCATACTCTTTTTATACTTTCTTACATGTATATGTTATATGAACTATGTTACATATTACATACATTATATTTTATTAATTAAATGTTGATAATTATAGTTAATTAAGAATGTATGTCATTAAATATAGTTAATTAACACATGTCATCAAATAGAGTTAATTAAGATATTAAATATAATTAGATTAAATATAGTTTATTATAGTTAGATTCAATATATAGTTAATTTTACTTGACACATGTCATTAAATATAGTTAATACATGAGACATTAAGTATAGTTAGATTAAATATAGTTAATTATATAGTTAATTAAGACATGTCATTACATATAGTTAATTATACTTAAATTAAATATATATCTAACTTCATTATACTTATATTAAGAGATGTCATTAAGTATAGTTAATTAAACTTAAATTAAGGCATTAAAAATAGTAATATGTATGTATAAACATGAATATTGAAAACATATACATACGTATATTAACATTTATTAATTAAATTTTGAAGTTCATGTGCATTCTTTCTAGGTCATCATAGTCTTTATATGTTCTTATGTACATGTATATGTTATATTCTTATGTACATGGACCATTAAAATTATATAGTTAATTACACTTAGATTAAGGCATTAAGATGAATAACTATACATATAAATGTAAACTTGAATATTGAAAACATGAATATAAGGCATTAAGATGAATAACATATACATAAACATGTTCATAACACATACATAAGTTACATAAAAGATTAAGACATTAAAATATCAATAAGATACACATGTGTATATTAAAAGATCAATAACATACATGTACATATATCTGGAGAATATAGAATGTACCCATATCAAATGTATAAAAATAGACCATGTGTCAAATGTCTAGAAATAACATATATAAAACATCAAAAACTCCATATAAACATGTATCTGGAAATAACATATAAAACATCATTTAGTGTCCATGATATAAACATGTATCTAGAAATAACATATAAAACATCACAGTGTCCATATAAACATGTATCTGAAAATAACATATAAAACATCAAAGTGTCCATATAAAATGTATGTATCTAGAAATAACATATAAAACATCAAAGTGTCCATATAAACAGGTATTTGGACATAACATGTGTGTAAGAAAATAAAAGGCCATATATGATAATCAGCTACATCCCCCCTCCTGATCCTAGGCCTTGTCCCCAAAAGGGTCTATCAGTTGCATGTGAACCTTGTGTCAAATGATAACATGGACTATTTAATTATGTGTACAGAAAAATTATATCAAGATCTACATGTATATAAATCAAATATATATATATATATATATATATATATATATATATATATATATATATATATATATATATATATATATTGTAACATACCTGGGACTCACGATGTGTAAGATCTGTCAGTGTCTGCAGATTAATAAAATGTAACTACTATCACTCAAACCCTATAACACATACACAAACACACACATATACATAAATTTAAACATATAGACATATTATTTACCATAATAAAAATAAATTTAAACATATAGAGATATTTACCTTAGCATTATGTAATGCTCTACCAATTTGATTGATATCTGAATCATGCAATGAAAAAATAGTATCAGCATCCAAGTCAATAGTGTGGCCCTGATCTAAAAGCATGGAGGTAAATATACAAGGCTATCTAGCACTAACATCTTGGGTAGGGGGGGTGCTATAGGGTCTTGAGTAGGTGGGGTAGGTGCTGTAACCTGGGCCTATGTAGTAGTAGGAGCAATAGAAGGTGCAAGAATGTCCTCTTCCCTTTGTGAATCCGCTGGGACTGCTATACATGACAAAATATGACTAATCTGAGAGCTCATGTCATGAAGTGGAATCCCTATGAGTATAGATAATTCTTGATATGCATCTAAAAGATCATATGCTAAATATTATGCCAAACAATGCAGTACATCCACCTCTAAGACTGCAGAAATGTCTACTAGAGAAAGTATGTTTGCAACTCCATAATCATCATCAACAGGTGCGCTGGATGATGCAGTTGTGGGAGCGGTACCTCCAGACCATAGCATATATCTACCACACAGATCAGAAGAAATCTCATGTAACTATGTGGCAATGGTAGTGATGCTTGAAAAAATCTATCTTAATTGTGTCATCAAGAACTCTCTCACTTGCAGTAGCCATCTGTGGACCTCTCGGCATAACCAAAAGCTTTGGACCCACCATTTCCTATTTGTTAATGGGTGCATGAGTTTTTATGGGTCTAAATCTATCAGAAAGTCTCCTTTGACCCTACCCAACATGCCCTGGATAATCTGTATAGTCAACATTGTAGTGTAAATGAAATTCTACAAACAATTGTTTGCAGAAATATAGAGGGAACTCATCCTTCTATGGCCATCTATGATGAGTGGCCAACTAATGAGGATACATCAATGGTGTGACGAGTGGGTCAATATACTTCATCACAGAGTGGACTCTAACTTTGTGCAATCTATATAAGATGGAAACATGGATTTCACCATGCTAGTGGAAACCTTAGTGTCAATCTATCTGTACTTCACAATGCCAGTGAAAATGTGAGATAAAGAAGAATAAAATGTCTCAATGCTCATATCATCAAAAGGGTTGTATGATTCAATGGTCTGAATCATATGAAATAACTCCTCTCGCATCGCTGTGACCTTCTCCCTATTAGGGAGGGTGGTAGAAGAGGAAAGTGAGGTAACCAAAACCTGCATAGCATGAGATAATCTCACAACTGTATCTCTAAATAACTGATGTCTATCCTGAGTGGAGGAGGTCGATTTACGTGCTGTACCAGACTCAACACTCTAACCCCCACCATGGACATTGGCATCCCCTGAGGATGCAGGAGCATGATCCCCAAAACTAGATACCATAATGTATATATGAATATAAATATGAGGATATGAATGTTAAGGTACAAGAGTGATAAATATCTAGAGATCTGCACATGCATATATATACAAATATAAACATACAAGCGTATTTAAATTAAAATAATTAAAAGTTAAATTTAATTTGAAACACACGTACATATAAATACACAACATTAAATTTATGGTGCTATTCAATCATGTAACATGTATGTATTTTCAAACAAATTATCTTAGAAACCATATCTAATATACATTGTAATGTGCTCATGCAAATGTGAAAAATAAATATTCGTACATGTACATGTGTATATGCGATAAAAAAATTTAAATTTCTTGACTAAATGATAACTAAGTGTACACATGTATATGCAATAAAAAAATATAATTCTTGACTAAATTCTAGATTTTGATGTAAATGCTTTGATGATTATGGGGAGTGTAGATGAGAGTTAGGACATAGGGATAGAAAAAATTGTTACTAGATAAGTAAATGAGTTTAGTTAGTAGTTTACAATTTAGAACTCGTGACTTAATTTAGTAGTTTGAATTAGAGTTCAGAATGTTAATAAAGTAAATGGGATATAGTTTTATTAAGGTTGATAGTAAGGTTAGTTTATTATGTTCTAGTAAACATATGAATATGCATTAGAACCTACAACAGACATAATGACCTAGTAGGAGTCCCTAGGTCCTCTTAACATATATATGGATAACAATACCTAGAAATACATCATAAGAGGTCGTTATGTGTCATTTGGTAATGTAAGAATCATCATTACCTAATAAGACCTATTGTATCCTAATAATACATATTAAGACTTATTAGAACCTATAAAAAATAGTACGACCTATTACAACTCCTATGTCCCCTTAAGACAAACATTTATGGATAACGTACCGAAAAATGTATCATAAGTGATCTTAATGTGTTTTTGGTTAATGTAAGACTCATTATTACCTAACAATACCTATTATGTGCTAGTAAACATATGAATACCTATTAGAACCTATAAAAAACATAATGACCTAGTAGGAGTCCCTAGGTCCCCTTAACATATATATGGATAAAAATACCTAGAAATGTATCATAAGAGGTCGTTATGTGTCATTTGGTAATGTTAGAATCATCATTACCTAATAAGACCTATTATATCCTAATAATACATATTAAGACTTATTAGAACCTATATAAAATAGTATGGTCAACCTATTATGACTCCTATGTCCCCTTAAGACACACATGTATGGATAACGTACCAAAAAATGTATCATAAGTGATCTTAATCTGTTGTTTGGTAATGTAAGACTCATTATTACCTAAAAATACCTATTATGTGTTGTTTGGTAATGTAAGATTCATTATTACCTAAAAATAACTATATGTTAAAATGAACATCATGATTATCTAAGTGTGGTTCATTCAGTTAGTAAAGTGCCTATGTTATGGTTAGAATTTGGTATAGGTTATTGAAGCAGTAATGACAGAAACTATTTTTTCAAACATTGCAATAGCAAATTATGCAAAGGAAGCATGGGAAATCCTTGAGACAAATTTCAAGGGGACTGATAAAGTTTATAAAGTAAAGCTACAATTAGAGGTTATGATTGTAGTTAATATAGGGTTATGTTAGAAGGTGTATTTAATAATGTCAAAATTAATTTCACCATAAGAGATTATTGTTTCACCTAGATCCATTAGGTTATGTTAGAAACTGAACAATTTGCCCTAAAGTTTTGCTACATTTTTTACTAATATTTTTCTACATTTTTACCTAATGTTTTTCTACATTTTAAAATTAATTTTTTGACATTTTTACCTAGTGTTTTTCTATATTTTTATGTAATGTTTTTCTACACTTTTAATTAATATTTTTCTACATTTTTACCTCATGTTTAACTATAGTTTTTCTAACAAATTAATTTAAATACCATTCTAAAAAAATATAAAATAATATAAAATAATTTAATTAATTAAAATAATTAAAATATATTAAAAAATAAACAATTCTAAATATTTCACTCACAAAATAGGTAAAAAAACTACTACTTTAAGTATGATTAACATTTACCAATCAAGAAACATGTTAATTTTTTTTTTTAAAGGGGGAAAAAAAACCACTAACCCATTACGGCCGAAACACCTAAACTTTTCTCCAGGAACCTAGGAACCGCAATAGTGAAAATGATAGCCGCAAGAGGATTACAATAGTTTTATTATGTCAGCGGGGTTTCGGCCAGAACAGTTCTGGCCAAAATGGTACATGCCACATCCGCATGGGAAACCGCCACATATGTTTAGCCGAAACTATTTCGGCTGAAACTGTTACTGCTGAAATACACCATGGTATCATAAAGAGTGACATAGGTTTGTGCTTCCACCCCCTCATATAGCAATTTTGGGGAAAACTAGATTATAAGTAATGACTCAGGAGAGTGGGAAAAATAATTAATTGACATCACACCCAATAGTTTTTCAAGAAAATCCCTTGGGAAAGACACAACCTCATCCCTTAAGATGTGGGTAGGGGAAAAACTTATCATATAACTTGGGAAAGGGATGAATTCCTACTTGTTACAAGGTATAAGGGCCCATAAATAGGCTATATATCTAATATCTTATGAAAAATAGTAAATAATGCATTTAAAGAATGATTTATGTTATTGGACGAATAAATAAGAAATCAAGCATATTAAATTAAAAGGGATTGACTAATGTACGAAAACACACTAAGGAGGGATAAAATCTATTAAAAGAAAATGTTTCCATTTTAAGATATTAGTTTACCAAAATTCATTATTATGTTTTCACTTTAATAAGAACCCCTTGATTAGGTCAGTACCCACATATTTTGGGTTGGGATTCACCTGGGTAGCCACACAACATCTCTACCTCAACAACCAAATCCAAGATATTAATAAAATTTTATATCTATAAATTACTTTATTAGTTATGTTCATTTTTCAAAGATATATTAATAAAATTATATTTGTATAAATCATTTTATTATGCATTAACATGTCCACATACATTATCTTCGTTATAGATAATGAAAAATCATAAATAACTTCTTCCATAGTAATTCATTCTTTTGATGTAAGGTTTTATAAAAAATTGGCTAGTTGAGAAATCCATTTAACTATATTGTATTGTATTGCATTGAAAAATTAAAAATATAATACTAATTAATAAATAAACTAATATTCCTCCCTCTATCTCATTAAATAACTAATTTCTCCAACAAAAGGTCGTATCACTTTGACTAATACTAAGAAGGAATTATTTGGATAATTTATGGATCTTTTGAATTACCCTCCTCCTTATGACCCTTTACTAGATGATAAATGTATACACCTCCTAGACTGTGTCCCCTCTTGTGTCTCTCTTGAAGATTATTTATGTACAGAAATATTGGCTATGATTTAGGAGGTGATGGCTATCACCACCATCCTTTGCCCTCTTAAATCTCTCGTTTTGGTTGGGTTTCCTCATTTTTTCCCTAATTTATTACAATTTTTTTGAAAAGAGGTGTGCTAGGCTCCCAAAGAGTTTTTTCTTCAATTTCTATTATAAGAAAATCTAACAATTCTTTCATGGTTCTCATTTTAAAAGTTGACAAAGCTACTAGACTGAAGAGTTTCCATATAATTAGGCTTTGTAAAACCATTTATAAATTCTTCTAGAATTTTTTAGTTTCTAGACTCAATAAAACCACCCAGTGTGGTCATAAAAAATGTTACAAAATTTCCTTTTGTATAATTATTTTGGTGATCTCATTTTACTATGTTCTATTTTGTGATTACTATATGTTTTTTATATTAAAAGCAACCAAAATTAGGTGACCGATCGAGATAATACATACATAGTGAAAAATTTATTGTCAATAGAAAAACAAACTCATACACTCATAACCAGTAGGCTATACACCCATAGATAATATCAAAATCATAGAAATGAACATCAACTTAATAGAAAAACAAGACCAATAGATTCCAAAAAGGAAATCCATCCACTCTGAACTAAAAAGAAATCTAAAAATAGTAACAAGAAGCTCCATAATTACAACCATTGAAACAATAATATGATTGTTAAATAACTAGAACTTAAAATATATATCAAATATACCAAATAAAATACACTATCAATGACCTAGACAACACTCAACTTTGATGAATCATCTAGAGGAAATTGTGTTAGCTTTGGGGCTATAATATTCTCAAACTTTATCCAATGTATTCATTGTCAAATCAAAATAAAAGATACCAAATGACTTCAATCATATTGTCAAGGTTAAGGGCTTAATATGATATCTTTAGTTAGTGAAAACCAGTGAAATTTTCCTTCTAGTCATTAAAGGAGATTCCTTGAACAAAATCAATTCTCCGAGTCACAAATAAATAGACAACTATAACTTAAATTCCATACTCTCAAAAGTATGCAACATATTATGATTCTTTCTAACCTAAAGATCTCTAGTTGCTACCGATAGGATAATAAAATAGTACAATCATTTTGCTAAGATTCGAATTGAATCTCTCGAGGAGGAACAATTTTTTAGATTATTAGGCCTAACAATTTATAAGATCACCTTAGATGAATAATATCTTAATAGTCAAGCTTTTTCTATAACATGTTATTTTTTGTGCAAGACTTAATTCTTCTCACTAAAGTATTGAAGCAAAACCTTACTACTAAATTTACTTGGATGAATATTTTCCAAAGATACATCATTCATCTTTAATCAATTTTCAAAATAACTCAGTGCAAGGGGTAGGAACCAATGGACTTTCCTCAAAAATATTAATTTTGACATCATTATACCTTTTAATTGTCAATCTATTTGCTTGATTTAATGTACTTTCTTTTCTAAATATGTATTTTCCTTTAGTTCTATATCTTCATCTCTCTACAATTTTGATATTATCAAATCAATTATTTTAATGAAATTAATATGTTTAATTAAACAAACTAATTATACAATATGATCAAATAATTCATTTTCAATAAGTATAATAAAACAAATGACTTATTAATCATTCAAAACCCGAAAAAATCATCCCTCTAAATTAGATCCATTTCCATAATCCCCGATAACACATTAACTAGATAAGCTCAAATTTTTTGTTGAGCCTACGACTTTCCTTTGTAAAATGAATTTGATTTAAAGAGCTTGTGACAGGATGTGTGATGAGCTGGGACATTCAATGCAAGTCCTTTCTAACTTTTCCCTTGTTCAAATCCTTTGACACAATGATGTTATCTAAAATTTCACAGTAATACCTAGTATCCATATAAATATTGGGATTTGTATTCTCGATTTTGAATTCTATATTCATATTGTATACACATTTCTCTATCTTATTATTGCCTCCACGTGGTCTGCTTACAAGTAGGATAAATGAAACCTTTAATCAAAGAGGGAATTTTAGACTAAACTTGATAGCCAATATCACTTTTCCTACCACAATGATTATTCTTCAACTAGAAGGTTACCCTTAAAGAAAATTCATTAAATAAAATATAATATTTTTTATTGGGCTTAAAATCTTCCCAAGGTTTAAATGGAAACAATCATGTATCAATTAAAGAATTTTTTTAATTAATCTGTACAATTTTTTTCACCCTATAACTTTGTCTCCCTCGATCTCCTCCTCACCTCCACACACTCTCAGTCTTGGAAGGAATGGATCCCTCCTCCACATCTCCCTCACCACTAAAACTAGACCTTATTTGCCTAGAATTTGAGCTAGTCATGAAATGATGCAAGAACATCCAGTGGTTTAAGGGCAATCATGTACCACCCAAAAATATTCTTAGTGCTTTCTATTTAATATTTTTTCATTTCTAGATACCCATTTGGATCTAATAAAGGTTCCAACTCTCATAGTTTCACTATTGGTTTTCTAGGTTAGAGTTTTTGAGCACCTTGGATATGTGAAAATGTAGAAAATGGGTTAATTTGTAATTAAGCCATAATTATGATAAGTTAGAGGATGTGAGTTGGAGGGATGATTATACTTTTAATTTAAAGCACTCTAGAGAAATAATCTGGTCAAA
The DNA here is from genome assembly GCA_028749045.1 of Cupressus sempervirens. NCBI lineage: Eukaryota > Viridiplantae > Streptophyta > Pinopsida > Cupressales > Cupressaceae > Cupressus > Cupressus sempervirens. Next base: position 699,201,023 of record CM053786.1, on the reverse strand, counting down.
AGGTTTTATGGTTTGAAAGTTAATGCAGTTTTAAGTTGCTTGGAGACCTCCTAAGAGCACTTCAAAGTTAGATTTGAGGCACTAAAAAGCCTCCTATTGGCCCAAAAAATGGGACATTTATAGAGAACTTGGAGAGATTTCTATAAATGTAAACAATTCATCAATCAGAGTCCCAGATCAAAAGTTATGCCTCCTTGAAGTTGGAGTTCCATTTCTGGATTCTTCTAATTTTACACCAATTTATAACATGATTTATACAACCTTCTATTTTGGTGGTGGATGCCAAATAGCATATTCTGGAATGTATTCCTAACCCTAAACTTAACTAGAGTTTATTTAAGAATAGTTTGGTATTTTAAAGGTAGTTCTTGGTGGATTCTAAGGGAGGGCACAATGAGCAAGATTTTCTCCATAATAAGACAACATTGTAAGCCAATAGGGCATGCCTTTGAATCAATTTTCACTATATTGAGTGTAAGTGTAGGTCATTTCTAATAATAATATTCCCCTTTTCCTATTGTGTTCATTCTATCTTTGGTTGTACCCTCATCAAGTGGTATTAGAGTAGGTTTTCTTGAGTGTGTAGATAGAGTGTCGACTATGAGGTAGTTTGCACTAGGACTATTTGGGTGTGGGTTTGATACAAGAAGATGCCTCCATGAAGAGAGTGTGGTGGAAGTGCCATAGTTGTTACTCCTTGGGTTAGAGCCCTCTAGAGACAAGTCTAGGCATTGCAAGATGATATCATTAGAGGGATGAATGTTGTCGCAAATGACAAAAGTGAGGAAGAAAATGAAGAAGGAGGAAATATTGGGCAGGAAGGGGAAGGAGACAAAGAATTCCTAAACAAGTCATATGAGAAGCTTTTTAGGGCCATTGCCAAGCTTGGAAAAAGACCTAAAATTGATGTCGACATATTTATCAGGAAATCTAAACCTGGATGAGTCGATTGACTGGATCAATGAGCTAGAGGAATATTTTGAGTACGAGGATATCAAGGACTCTAATAGGGTTAAAGTTGTGAAGGAAAAAATGAAAGGTGGCACCAAAACTTGGTGGCAAGAGCTTCAGTTGGGAATAAATAGAAGAGGAAAGGAGAAAATCACAAGATGGGATTGCATGGTGGATAAACTAAAGAAGTAGTTCATTCTTGTTGATTACGAGCTTGATTTGTTCAGGAATATGCAAGGGTTAAAGAAAGAAGGAAAATATTTCCAAGAATACATAAAGGAGTTTTACTGATTCCTTATTAGTGTAGGGCATGTAGAAGCAAACAAGGAGAAGGTTTATAGTTACCTTGGTGGGTTAAGACCTAGCATTCAAGAGGGTTAAGTCTGTTTAGAATGACTAGCATTGAAGATGCATACTAATTTTCCTTGTGAGTTGAGAAGTTAAAAAAAAAAGTTTGATGGAAGGAAAAGAGGGTGTATTTAAGGAGGAAGGGGAGGTGATAGGTCATTTGGAGGCAAAAATGAAAACCAAAAGAAAAATGAAGATGTGGGTACTAGCCAAAAATAGAGGAATCATGGTTTTAACCACTCCCGTGATCAAAAATTTGGAGATCAAAGAGGAAGAGGTAGAGGATGTGTACAAGGTTGAGGAAGAGGAGTATTTCATGGTACCTATTTTCATTTAAATAAAGAAGGTCATCCTGCCTTTGAATGCTCTTAATGCCGAGGAAGGACAGATCAGAGAGCTAATGGTCAAGCAAGGGTTGCTCATGTAGATGATGATGCATAGTCATCACATTCAGAGAATGCAAAAAGAAGAGAGGTTCTAGTTAATGAAAGGGTCTTACTGAGTGGTGAGACTAAACCTAGGCAAAGGAGGAGTTTGTTTTGTACCAGGTGCTAGTGTGAGGATAAATATTATGATGTGATTGCTAATGGTGAAACCACTAAAAACTTGGTGTTAGAGGAGATGGTATCAAAGCTAATCCTTAAAAGGGAGAAACACCCCCAACCCTATTGAATTGCTTGGGTGCAGGATGATCATTAGGTCCTGGTTGATGAGCAATATTTAGTAAAGGTCAAGACTAGAAGTTACCATGATGAGTTTCTCTATGATATCATTCCAATGGATGTCTAGCATTTATTACTAGGAAGGTCATGGCAGTTTGATAGACATGCCATACATAATGGTTATTAAAATAAATACTCTTTGACAAAGGATGGAGTTCATCACAAATTAAAGCCTTTGATAAAGGAGGGTGAAGAAGTATGTAGTAGTGCTAGGGTATGTCTTGTTGATGGAAGAAGATTTTTGAATGGCACGAAACATCAACATATGTGTTATACTTTAATTCCTAGAAAATATAGGGAAGGTAGTAGCAAGATTCCACTTGAATTTTCAAGTCTATTAAGTGAGTATGGAGATGTCATGTTTGATAATGTTCAAAAGGGTTGCTGCTAGTAAGACAAATCAGTCATCAAATGAATTTAGTCCCTAGAGCTAGTTTGCTTGACAAGGCTACTCATAGGATGACTCCTACAAAGACTAAGGAGCTAAATAGACAAGTTTAGGAGCTCTTGAGGAAATTTTTGATTTAGGAGAGCCTGAGTCCTTGTGCAGTACTTGTAGTGCTGGAACAAAAGAAGGATGGAGAGTGGAGAATGTGTATAGATTTAGGCTATAAATAGAATAACCATCAAGTACAAGATTCCTTTGCTAAGAAGGATGATCTTATGGATGATCTTATTGACTTCACAAAGATAGATCTCAAGAGTGGCTATCACTAGATACAGATACAAGAAGGAGATGTGTGGAAGACTACATTTAAGACCAAGGAGGGTTTATATGAGTGGTTAGTCATGCCCTTTGGACTGTCCAATGCACCAAGCACCTTAATGTGGCTCATGAATGAGGTACTAAAGAATTTTTTGGGAAAATTTGTTATTTTCTATCTAGTTGATATTTTGAATTTCAGTTAATCATTGGATGAAAATTTATCACACATTCATAATGTCCTTGAAAGGTTGAGGGAAGAGAAACTATTGATTAATTTGAAGAAGTATAGTTTTGAAAAAATGGAGTTAGTCTATTTGTGGTTTTTTGTATAAGCTGAAGGCCTCAAAATGTACCCAGAAAAGGTGAAGGTCATCTTGGAATGCCCTACTCTAAGGTCTGCTACTGAGGTGAGGTCATTTCATGGTTTGAGTAGTTTTTATAGGTAGTTGATTAGGAATTTCAGTAACATATGTGCACCCCTAACTAAAACAATAGGGGGGATAAAAAAGAGTTCAAGTGAACTATAAGAGTTGGAAGGAGTTTTGAATTTTTGAAGAAAAAGGTGACAGAGAAACCTATGTTGACACTTCTTGATTTCAATAAAGTTCTCCAGGTGGATTGTGATGATAGTGACAGTGCTATTGGGGCAATATTGAGCCAAGAAGGTAAGCCTATTGCCTATTTTAGTGAAAAATTGAATGATGCAAATAAGAAGTATTATGTTTATGATTAAGAGTTCTATGCAATAGTTCATGCCTTAAAGAAATGGAGGCATTATTTTTTTCCAAAAGAATTTTTCTTGTATACTGATCACCAGGCACTCAAGTACCTAAATAGCTAAGGTAAATTGAATCAGAGACATTTGAAATTCATAGAGTTCATACCACTAGTAAATTTGGACCCAAGTTTTGAACAATTTTGGTCAAATTTTGACGAAGGTTAGTTGCTATTTTTCTTGTTAAAATTTTGACCAAATTGCAGTTCGGTCAAAATTTTGACTAATAAATTGCAAGTTGGTCAAAATTTTGATGAATGTAATCATTGAAATTTTGACCAACCTACACTTTGGTCAAAATTTTGACAAGAAAAATAGCGACGAAGCTTGGTCAAAAATTGGGTTCAAATGTACTAGTGTACAAAGTTATACATTTGTATTGAAACATAGAAGTGGAAGGTCTAATAGGGTTGCATATGCATTAAATACCAGACAATTGTTACTGATAGTAATGTAGGTTGAAGTAGTTGGGTTTGAAGAAATCAAGAACTTGTACCCTGAGGATCCTAACTTTGCAAAGGCTCGGAAGGTGTGGAAAGAACCTTTTACTCTAGATAGGACTAGGTGGCCAGATTACTTGATTTGGGATGGTATGTTGTTCAAGGGAAGTCAATTATGTATTCCAAGGAGTGCTATGAGCGAGAACTTGATCAAGGAGAAACATAATGGAGGGATGGTAGGACATTTTGGTTGAGATAAGACCATTGACATTATTAGAGAACATTATTTTTGGCCTGAATTATCACAGGATGTGAAGAAGTTTGTGTAGAGTTGTCAAGTATGTCAAACAACCAAGGGATTTTATGACAATACTGGACTCTATCAGCCATTTCCCATTCCATTGAAGCCTTTGGAGGACATAAGTATGGATTTTCTTCTTGGATTGTCAAGGACACAAAGAGGTAATGACTCAGCATTTATGGTGGTTGGTAGGCTCTCCAAGATGACACATTCCATTCCATGCCACGAGACTCATGACGCAATGCATATTATAAATTTTTTTTTCAAAAACGTGGTGAGGCTACATGGTCTCCCAAAGAGTATTGTTTCTGACAGAGATACTAAATTTATGGGGTATTTCTAGAGGACTTTGTGGAAGATGTTGAAGATAGAATTGAAGTTTAGTTCTACACATCATCCACAAATTGATGGAGAAGTAGTGAATAGGAGTCTGGGCAATTTGTTGAGGTGTTTAGTAGGAGATAAACCCAAGGGATGGGATTTGATTATACCACAAGAAGAATTTTCTTACAATAATTTTTAAAATAGGAGTACTGGTAGATCACCATTCTAAATTGTGTATGGGAGTAGTCCAAGAACTGCACCATAACTTAAAAAAATGGAGCAAGGAGAGAGGAAAAATGCTGAGGCAGAAGAATTTGTTGAACATGTGAAGAATCTACATGAGGAGGTACATGCACATATTACCAAGATGAAGCAATAGTATAAGGCTAGGGCAGATCAAAAGATGAGATACAAGGAGTTTCAAGTTAGGGATCTAGTTTTGGTATACTTGACAAAGGAAAGATTTCTAATAGGTACCTACAACAAGATGAAGATGAAGAAATTTGGTTCCTGCAAAAATTTGAAGAAACATGATTTGGGAAATGCATATGAGTTGGAGTTTCCAAATGGGATTCACATTTCTCCTATTTTCAATATTGCAGACTTAATAGAATATCATGATGATGGTGTAGATGAGGGGTTGATGTTAAATCCATGTCTAATTCCCACTTTTATGAGGGAAGAAATTGTAGATAATCATGTGGGCCGGAGTACCAGAAATAGGCAGTATGAAGAATAGCTAGTGAAGTGGAAAGGATGACCAATAAAAGATTCAACTTGGATATCTAGAATGGAGGTTGCCCATTTGGGTTTTCTCTACCAGCTATAAAGTGACAAGGTCACTTTTCAATCTACCCTGGATGTCTAATGTAGGAGCATCCAGTGGTGTAAAGGCAATCTTATATCACCCAAAAATATGGTTAGTGTTAGTTTCTATTTAAAGTGTTTTCATTTTTTGATACCCATTTGGGTCAAATAAAGATTCCAACTCTCATAGTTTCACTATTGGTTTTCTGGGTTAGAGTGTTTGAGTACCTTGGGATACATGCCAATGCAAAAAAATAGTTTATTTTGTAATTGAGCCATAATTATAATGAGTTAGAGGGTGTAAGTTGGAGGGATGATTATACATGTAATTTAAAGCACTCTAGAAAAGGAATTAGGTCAAAAGGCTTTATAGTTTTAATGTTATTATAGTTTTAAGTTGCTTGGAGACCTCCTAAGAGCACTTAAAAGTTAGATTTGAGGCACTAAATGGTCTCGTACAGGTCCAAAAAATGGGGAAAGATTTTCTAATTTTACTACAAATTTTGACATGTTTTCCAGAAACTTCTATTTTGGTGGTGGATGCCGAATGGCATGTTATAGAATTTATTCCTCACCCTAAACCTAATTTGGGTACTTAAGCACATTTCTAGCATTGTAAAGGCAATTTTTGGTGGAGTTTGGGAGAGGATACTATGAGGAGGATTTTTTTCTCCAGAATTAGACCATTGCAATCCCATAGGGTATATCTTTGAGTCTATTTGCATTGTACTGAATGTAATAGCATATCACTTTTGATAATAAAATGTCCATTTTCCTATTGCATTCCTTTTGGTTGTGGTATGTGTCCTCATCAATCATTTACTATGATAACACAAGTACATCAAGTCTGTCCAAGAAAATTGTATTCCATTCTATGAAAAATCATAGATCTATTAAGTATCATGTGCTAAGAGAGAAAGAAGTAGAAAAGGGGATCATATTTGATATGTAAGTACTAAGTATCAGATTTTAGAATCTTTACAAAGCGTTTGCCCAAAGATACTTTTGAGTACCTGAGAGGTATGCTTGGGGTGATGCCCTTGTCTACTTTTTAATAGTTAATGCAAAGAATGCATCAATCTAGTAGCGTAGAGCACTATTATTTGACTAGACTATATGATGATACTTCCTATATGGGGGAGTATCTGCTATATACTAAGACATTAAGGAATTCTAGTATTTGACTTTTGGTAATTAATAGTGTCTTTAGATACTCAAGTTGGTTAATGACTTAGAGCACTAAATTAGCAATTAGAATGTAAAAATTGGTATTTAGTTTGACACCTTTGAGATTTATGTCAATGGGGGAGGAAATGCACATGGAAACATATCCTACGTCATGGGGAGAGAAGCCCCTATTAAGGTAGTAATGGGGGAGAGTTATAGAAAGACTCATGTAAGTGTGTAGTAAGATATCTTTTATAGAGAAGATGAGGAGCAATAGTAGTAGTAGAGTTCAATTTGGTATTTTTGGAACTTAGATGTTTTTTTATCTATGTTGCCATCAATGCCAAAGGGGGATATTGTTAGCATTAATTTTTATGATACTACTTTTTAGGAGTATCCTATGCCTTAGCAAATATTTGTATGTTGCATTCATGACTATGTTTGTCATTAAAGACAAAATAGTATGGTTTCTATAGAGACTAGAAGAATTGTATTCAGAGATCTTATGTTGTGCAATAGCTAAGTAAGGGTTAAGTATGCATAGTTAAGGACATATTCCTGAGAGTATCTTACTGATTTCATTAAGTGGATGAGATTTGAATCAAAGATGGATGACAATTATGTTTGATATACTATTAGTAGTGTAGAAAGATAGCATATATTTGGTGGTTTTTGATGTTTGCATTATATATTTTACCCAAGATATAATGAGGTGATGCACAGTCAACTAGTGATAGAGGAAATTCAGGTGATGACATCAGTGAGTGTGCAAGACCTAGAGTCATATGTGTAAAGTTTTGTAATAGACTATGTGTCAAAAATGCTATTGTAATTATAATTAATTATACACCTTATTTTAATTAATTGATAAAGCCTAAAGGCTGACTCAAGGAATCATTATGATGATATGGTATAAAGGAAAGATGTTCTCCTTATTTAAAAAGTATGTAGAAGTATTGTGATCATTGTATTTGTAAAGTGTGAAAAGGAGCAAACTTTTGATTGAATTAATGTAAGCGATCCAAGGGATTGGTGGATGTGCAGTTTGTGATATGGTTGTGGGATCAGAAGGAGTAGAATTCTAGTTGATAGGATAGATACAAAGGAATGAAGTATAATTTAGTTCTATTATTATGAAAGGAATAATGTAGAGATCATTTGGACATTGGGTTCATTGGTCTTATCCTTGAAGTTATTTGGGCAGTGGGTCCAACTATCTTTTACAACTCATAACATGGTTGGCAGAACTCCTAATAGGGTTGGAATCTCCTAACAAGGAATGAAAATCTCCTAATAGGGACTCATGTGTATAATATATTGTAATTGACTCCTAATAGTGTCTATCCTATAACAAGGAATATTTATATTAGTATATCATCTTGTGGGTACCATCCCCACTAGTGTTCTCCCTCTAATCAAGGGTTTCCTTAGTTAACATATCTAGTGTTATTGTGTATGAGTATCTTGTTGTGGCTTCATCTTACATTACAAATATGGTTAAGATTGTTTAAATATATTATATGTGATATTAGTTGGATAACTAATTTAGGACCCTCCCTTGCCCCCTCTCAGTTATATCAGTGACTATGGGTATGTGCAAGATCATGGTGTGCAAAAAAGTGGCGATGTGAAAAAAATGGAGTTTGAAGATGTCTAAAAGTGCTTCAAAATCTGCTCTGGCTTTTTTCCACCTATCCAAGTACCAAACCTAGAAGGTAAGGCCGAGGCTTATCAGATCTCCGATTATAAATCAAATATCCGATATTATTGGATATCCAAATGCATATCGGATATCTGATACGTGATGTAATAGAAAAAATATAATAATATTATTATTATATCATAATAATATAAAAATATTATATTATAGTATAATAAATAAAATATTATAATAATATTATATTATAACAATATTATATTATAATGTATTATGCTATAAAAATATAATATAATATTTAATATTATAATATATAGTAATGTAATATTATATATATATATAAAATAATATAATAATAAAAAAGTAATATATTATAATATAATATATAATAAAAAAGTATAATATATTATAAATTATAATAATATAATATAATATTTTATATTATAATATATATTAATGTAATATAATATTAAAAAATATAATATAAAAAAATATAAAATTTAATATAATAATAATAAAATAATATATTATAATATAATATATAATAAAAAATATAATATATTATAAATTATAGTAATATGATATAATATAATGCAGTTTAATAATATAATATTTTATATTATAATATATATTAATGTAATATAATATATATAAAATATAATTTCAAAAAATATAAAATATAATATACATTATATTATATATAATATATATAATATTGCATATCGGATATCGGATATCTGATATCTGTTGCATACATTAAAAAAAAAACATAGACTTGCAGGCGTTGTTTTTTGGTATTTCGAGGGGCCAGTTTGCAAGGGTGATCAAATATCAGATACAATATATTTTTCTATAATTTTGTTTTTTTTAGTTGAATCTAGGTTTTTTTGAAAAAAATGGTTAAAATTAAGGTTTTTTTAAATGTATATTATTTTTTGCAATTCAATAGGAATGGCTGATTAGAATGATGACACTAAGATAGGAAATAATATTCCTCATAACCCCCCACCAAACGATCCATTACCCCCACAAAACCGTCCACCAAATGATCCCCTACCCCCTCAAAACCCTCCTTGAATTAAGGATTTGATAAATGAAAACCTCATCGAGTTGAGAGGTTTGCATAGGACATATAATAATGTACCCGCACTGGCTCCAATGTTATCCACATCAAACACCATAGTGGATAACATTAAAACCCTTATGAACCAACAAAATGCCACTCTTCGTTGACGTGATGAAATGCACACGATGTTTATTGATGGTTTGGACTATGATGAGGTTGCGGCCCTCAACATAACTAAAGAAGATTTGGCTAGCCTTTTTGAGAACCCAAAAATGGGTTTAGGAGTCAACCCAAAAAAATCCAAACTATCCATTAAATAGTCACAAATGATGCCATATGTGCAAACTTTTGGGATCATTGGTGGATGGTCTTTGATATCCCTCCACATGGCAATTTAGACATACCATTTTATTTCCTTAAAAAATTATATGCAGAATTTTTGTTGAAACTTAAAGTGAACTATTGGAGCATGAAGCCCAACATGGGCTTAGGACTAGGAGCTCCTCAGGATAGACCCTCTTCCCAGTGGAAGAACGCTGGCACTTTTGTCCCCCCCACTGATATCTCCCCTCCTCCTTGAGTGCACCATCCAAATATTATGACAGAGGCTAGCTCTCAGACCATTAGAGCCATTCATAGGTTGAGTAGCCTCATGATATCTCAGGCTAGGTCAGTCCTGCCTCTTCGTGTTGATGATGTTGGTGCCAGTTCATCATTGGCTAGCTCATCACACATTTGTGTGCCTCACACTTGCATTACATGCAAGAATATTTTCCTAGGTCCCATAGGTGATCTTCTTGAATATCATTTTGTATTAGACTAGGATACACTAGACACATGTGCAGAGGCTATAGAACCTAATGCAAGAGAGGAGGGAAATGCAGAGGCATGGACTCCTTCGGTGTCGGTACATGTATACATTTTTTTTTATGGAATATGTGATTTAAAGTTAATTTTTATAATAGAGTAATTTTAATTTTTAAGCCATATTGACTTTTATATGTATGTGATCTTCATTCATGTTTAGTTGTGGACCGAGGAGGAGCTTAGATAGATTTATGATACCATGCTCTTGGCCATTTCATTTTGCCTTGAGACATCTATGGTACATTATTTTGTGTTCACATATTTTTTCTATTTAATATTGTAGCATATATGGTTGCTAAACTTTCTTTTATCTTGCAGGTAGCAGTTATCCCAGGGGGAGAAAGTGTGGAGGGTGAGCTAGCGCGCATTGACAAAGGAAAGGTAATTAGATGCTTTCTATTTGATTAAATATCAATGCATTCTTGTAACATGTTCATGGTAATCCCATTTAATTACATTCTTTATTGTATATAGGGTGTGGCTACTAGTGATGAGCATGTAAAGATTTTGCATCGTAGACCATTAGGAATTTCCATTCGCACTGAGAGTTCCATTGTATGTATAAGTATCATTTATTTTTTATTATCCTTATCTTCATAAATAAATTCAACACTGATTTAAATGATATTAACAACTACTATTGTGTATCTCATAGGAGACTCCTAGTGCACATGAGGTCTGACGAGAGAGTTATGTAGATTTGATGATGCAGGCACTCTCTCCTGAGGAGGAGCCTACAATAGTAAGTTGTAGTTTGAATTTATGATTAAATATGTTATAAATTTAGCAAGCTATGAATTATAATATTATAGTTTAAATTGTATATTCATCTATCAAATGTATTTGAACATATACAACCCACAATCAGAGAGGCAGAAGCATTGCCGAGGGCATATGAGAGGACTCCTAATTGGTGTAGGAGGTCGATGAGAGAGGTATTTATTATGAAATTTTGATAGTATAAATCTTCATTACAAAAGAGATCATTATGCATTTGAGTAATTCAATGTTAGATACAAATAATAATATAAATTTAGTAGTCTAACTTTGGGTTTTCCATTTTTGTTTATGTAGGAGGTATCTTATCCACCTAGTGTAGCGAAGAGGCTACATTTTGATCATCGACCAACACCCTAGGATAGTATAGTTGTTGTAGGATGAATCATGAGACATTTTGAGATGGCATATGCCACATTGTATATAGAAACATTGATATTATACACATTTTGATGGCATGATCAATCACATTTTGTATATGGATCTATGTATTTTGATATATATTTGAGTACTTTGTCTATGGATATGCTGGTCTATTTTGATATGTTCACTATTAATAAATGATATATTGCAGTTCAAGTTTTTATTATTGATTCATATTATATGAGTAGTGGTTTGTACAAATTTATGACTTCTAAGAATGTATGGTCTATTTAACACTTATTGCATTCTGGCAATGTTGATATAGATGACAAAACTTCTTAAAAATCACCATCCTTGCACTAGTCTAACTCAAAACCTATTTAACCATTAAATTTTCATAATCAAAATCAGTCAATTCACTAGCCCATTTAAAAATTAATATCATATGAATTCAATATTTATTCTCAATATCGCTGGCACTGGAAAAGTCTTATTCTGAGTGGTTAAGCTAACCAAATGCTTTTAACATATATTTTTTCTTTTAAACATAAACTATAATAACATAAAAAAGATGTGTTACTTATACAGATAATAATAGGAATAGAAGACATATAAGTACCTCGAAAGATTGACCTTGAAATGCACTTAGAGCACCTTGGAGACTCCTTGGTATGGGGTGGACGTGGATGATGGAAGGTCTCCATGGCTGGAACAAGGGTGTGACTAGGGTTCACCCACCCACCCAGAGCTAATGGCACTGACAATTTGATGCCATGATTAGCAGTTTCAAATTTACACTATGGTGCACCTATGAACTGAGGCACACTACGAGTTTTGGCATTGAGCAAGATCGTTGTGCTGAATCTAGACAGAATGTGATCTCTTGAAAATGAGATAGGCTATTTTAGGCCTCAACATCACTATACTATATTATTTGATAGTTCATTGATAGCCATCACGAGCTCTGATTGATGACCCTCGAAAGATCAACCTCAAAATGCATTTAGAGCACCTTGGAGACTCCTTGGTATGGGGTGACCATGGATGATGGATGGTCTCTATGGATTGAACATGGGTGTGACTAGTGTTCACCCACCCACTCAGAGCTAATGGCACTAACGATTTGATGCCAAGAGAAATGGTTTCAAAGTTACACTATGGTGCACCTATGAACTGAGGCACACTACGAGTTTTGACATCGAGCGAGATCACTATACTGAATCCAAACAAAATGTGATCTCTCAAAAATGAGATAGGTTATTTTAGGCCTCAACATCACCATCTTGTAACATTTGATATTTCATCGATAGCCCTCATGAGCTCTGAGTTATGACCCTTGAAAGATCGACCACAAAATGCACTTAGAGAACCTTTGGGACTCCTTGGTACGGGGTGGCTGCGGATAATGGATGGTCTCTGTAGCTGAAAAAGGGTGTCAGTAGGGTTCACCTGCCCACCTAAAGCTAATGGAACTAATAATTTGAATAGTTCTAGCCATTAGAAGTTAGATTTTGAAAATTTGTCAAGAAAATTGCAAAAGCTACTAGGCAACTTTTTGCAATTTTTGCAATTTTTGTGCTAAAACAAGTTTTATTGTAAATTTGATTGCAAATGGACTCTACAAACTGATAGGTACCCTAATAATGTTTTTAACATCTAGACTTACCTAAAAAAAATGGAATTTACCAAAAATCCACTTTATTGGACCAATTGATGGCCAAGGCTTATAGTTGCACCATGGGGTCTTGTGTCCATTACAAATGTGGACGGTCATAGGAAGATCATTAGATCTATCCCTAGACCTTATTACATCAAGAAAATAAAAATGATTAGGTGCTTTGCATTAATGTTCCCTATATTTCATTAATGTTATTAGACTAAGAACTAGTTTATGGGTTCCCTAACCCCAAAAGCCCCAATTCACCTTCTCAAAACCCTTGTTCCTAAGGCATCACCAATCTCACACATGCAAAACCTTCTTGGACTAATTAAAAATTTAGACATCTATGTTTTATCACCATAAACATGAATCAACTCACAAACACTACCCTCTTTAAGGAAAATCAAGGATAGCCACAAGGAAGAGAACGAAGCAAGGTGAAACGTGAGTTCAAGCTCAAGGCCAAGGAAATAAATGAAAGGGGACTTGTCAGAAGCATTTGAGTTCAAAGGAAAATACTTCAAGATAATACACTTTGAAAGTGGAGCAAAGGAAAGAAAATTCGAGGATCAAGTTGAAGGAATTATCCCAAGACCAAACCTTTACTAGTCAAAAACATGGGACAAGTTTGGATTTAAAGAGGTCCATGGAAAAGTTCAAGGATTCAATTCATAGGCATTCATATGTCCCGATGCAAGTCAACTTTGCACTTGGTCAAAAACTTAAATGTTTGAAGAACAAAGACTATCTTACAAGGAGATCAACTTGTCTCTATTTACATCAATTTTTTGTAAGGATCAAACAAGTACACCAAGTATATTCGAGGATCTACCACCAAAGTGAGCTTAGGAGCATGAACAAGGACATAAAGCAAAGTTTGAGGTTGAGGGCACAAAATAATGCAAGGATAAGATTCCCATCAATGGAGTGATCCTAATGATGATCAAGTTGTGCAAGGAAATGGATTTAATATTCCATGGAAGATGTTAATGCATGCAAAGGATTGCTCCAAGGATCAAACCCAAAGATGAAGATGAAAAAGAAGAATTCCAAAAGATGAATTTAGAAATATCAAGAGTTCAAGCATCGTGAAGTCCACCTATCCAAAAGAAAGAAGTCCTAGAATGATAACAAATTCCTAAGAATAAGGAGGTGAAATTAAGATAAATATTACATGGAGAAGTTAGAGGTCATAGAGTCACAACATAATAGGCTTCCTAGCATTGAAATGGAGGAAATTAGTGAAATTTTGTTCAATTTCATTGGTTTTTCTAAAAGAGAGAGGAAGAGAGGAGTAAACATCTTGGATGATAAGTTGAATGATGACTAGGTGGCTTCCTTTTTTTTTTATTGGTCCTTGGGTGATTGAATGTTTTTCACTGGCTTATTTTTTTTCTATTTTTGGTTCCCCTAATTATAGCTTGTAATGGGTTAATCTAGATCATTGGTTTCAAATAAATCTTATTAGTTTGTTATAATTGGGGCTCCTATTTAAATCCCCAACCCTATCATTTGTAAACCAAGGCTGTTGGAGAATTGTTGCCAATTAAATGCCAAATTTGCTCTACTTTTCATTGTTGTGTATTGCATGGAAAATTGTTGTGATCAAGTTTTGACACAAGGTATGATGGGTGAATGATTCTATGGGAGCACTCACCAACCACCTTGCTAGAATGCAGGATTGCCAAAGAACCCAAGATGTCATGCATCAAGTTTGCATTATTGCATAATGATCCTTATTTCCTCACTTAGCTTTAAATTTCATTTCATGTTGTTGAGTATTAGTTTTTTTGGATGAAATAATTATGAATGCACTTGCTCAATTCGAATATAAACTAGATCATTAGCCTCTTGTTGATGGCAGGAGTGCCTTTTGTGGTGAGTTAGTGAAAGTACTCAACTCAATAGTGTAAGTCACCCAAGTGATTACTAGAAAATCACATTATTTCACTAAGTGAACATCCACAATTAAAGGAACCTTAAAATCATTTCATGATCTTACTTAGCAATCTTAGCAGGAGAGATAACCTTATATCAAGAGAGTATTGAATGTTTGGTGTTTCAAATTGAGTATTTGAATTTGCATGTTATAGTGGAATAAAACACACAATAAAATAAACAAGATTGGAATCTTTGCAACTTTATCAATACCTCTATAGAGATATTATCCTATTACTAGATTCTAGGAATTAGATCTAGTTAAAGGTCTCCATGAAGCCATAAACTTAGACTAAGACTAGAAGATGTGGTCCTCACTCAAAAACTAAACTATGAGAAAATCCCATTTGAGTGTCATACATGTCATGGACATTGTCATTTCAATAAGGCCCAAAAAACTATAGACACTTGCAATAATGAATCTTTTTCAAATTAAATTTGGGAAGAATTACATCAAATTTTTTTAAAAATAAAATCACATAGTATTCTAATTGTTCATCTGTACTTTCTAAATTTTTCTTATTTGATTAGTTTGGTAAAAATAGTTTTAATAATCATAATGTCAGCTTTATGTCAAATAAGGAAAAAGCCAATTATCTTTGATATAGTTATAAATGCTCTTAAAATTTTCCTTATAGCCTTGTATCACATACAAATATGATTATGAAGAAAATAACATAAGAAGTAAATATACCTAGTCGAGTGTTCCAATAGGGTCCTCTCTTTTTTTTAGGGTCTCCAACAAGGCTTCATTATCAAGATTAGGAATAGTAAAAAGTAATTTTACTTTTGGTCTTCCTTGATGCTTCAATAACTTTACATTTTTTTCTATAATAAGATGCAAATATATGAGAATTACTTTGTGCTTTTGATAGTCTTTGAATGCAGGAATTTCATTCCTTCTAAGCATGTATGTCCGCAGCCATGTTCCAGCAACAACCACTGAACCAGTAGGATATGTGAATCCATCATCATTTGTGATTGGTTGCGCAAGTTTTTATTTACGTCTTACACAACATGCTAACCAATAATCAGATTTCTCATAATTCCCCTATGGTGCAACCAATGCAAAGACACGTCCTGGCTAAAGTAGATCTGATAGATGGTTATGCTCAAGTGAACTTTCCATGTCATCATTTTTGATAGAGGGTATGATAGACAATGGAGTAATATAATGTCGAGCCCATGTGTCGACCCACTCACTTGACTCACAATGATCCCAATCACACTGAAAAAAACTAGGACAAAAACAAGCTAGCTATCATGTCCACATGGTCCATGTACTAGAATCAGAGCTCTGAAATGAATGCATTTTTTATGAGTCTCTCACTATAGAAAAATATGATCTATCAGCTATGGACCCTTCCTCAACCAACCAAAAGAACCTGCGTACCACTGAATCAAGAGTCCCCCCCTGTGATAATGCTATACTACACCAATCAACAATGCTATGAGCATCAAGAAGCTCTGGTGTTGAAATCTTTAGTTGCTTCTTAAGTAGAGCTCTCTTCACACATGCCCCTGCTCCATCATGTTCCCCTTTTCCATGTCTGAACTCAAAAAATCTCCAAAGATGAGGCACCCCTCTCTCTACGTGCATCCTACACAACCAATAAAACATGCAAGCATTCTTGAATTGACCTGTATAGTTATCTAATCAAATGATATGTCTATCCATAGAAATTGCATGCTCATGTAAGAAATAAAAATAATTCTCGAAACAATGTTGCACAAACTCGTGAGAGTGAGATTTATCATCACTCATATAAAAATGATACTCTCTAATAATCTTTCGGTTATCTTCTGGACTATCAAGGGCATGTTTATGTGTTATGTGAACAAAAATAACAATTTGAATAGAGTTGTAATACTGAGATTGTGTCTCATTTTGAGGTTGCAATGTGTAGTTCTTAGAAAAATCAACAACTGATATAATAATGCCAATGGGAAAAGTCTCCTTACACATTCTAAATTGTTGATCTAACCACTGAGACCTATGACTATTGTTGATCCAACCACTGAGACCTATGACTATGTCTTGCATACTTGTAAAAAAGATTTTCCTTGAAATTTGAAATAAAACTAGCCACATTGATATCTTTTCCAACCAATTCACATCTAGAGCTCTCACCCCCACTCTTCAATGTGTATTTCACCATTTCATATACCCTTTTTTCACTATTTTCTTTCCAAGATCTTGTTCGCACCCCTCATGGAAAAATGTGTCAAACTTGGATAAACCACCACATTCTGAACACTTCTCATTTAAGAAAGCATTTCTATAAAAGGAACAACCATCAACTCTACGACATAAATGTTGATCTAGAAAGGCTGTTGATGATTTTGGAAGCCCACTAGCCCCACAATCCTCCATCATTTCTTTACTATGCAAAGTAGAATGGATGGAGCATAATAGTTCATGGTACATAGAAAACTCAACATGATATTTGCAACAACATGTATTTCGAATTTTGAGTGGCACACAATAAAATGGCTTCAAAGATTCAAAAGCCCTTTGTGATAGATGAAGACTTGGATGAATATCTCTAAATGGTTTGAACGACATAGTTTGACTTACCTCCAAATAGTGTTTAGGATGTGGCGTGCAGTCTCTGATGCCAATTCTCAACTTTAACACGTCTTTAGCATTGGGTGATACTCGTGAGTTAGAGTGCCAAAATTATGTAATTTCTTCCTTCACATCATCAGATAGCTTCTTATCAAAACGTGGAAGTCTCCCACCAAATGCCCATGTTTCATTTTGAAGAGGATCATCAATTTTCTCTCATTAACTAAATGCTCTTCTGAAAGTAGTATGATTTAGATTCAAATCAATACAAGTTTGTCTCATATATCTACCCTTTCTCAAATGATGACTTACCAAAGAGGTTGTAATAACCCTTTGAGCAACTTTGTTATCCTTCTCCTTGCTATTTTTCCCAATGCTATTTGAGATCACTGAAAAGATTATTCACAATAATGGCATTTTTTTCCAAATTTTTATTGACACGAACCTTCAATTTGGAAAGCATAGGTCTCATCTTTTGCATCTTTAATAAGTGCATGAAAAGATGGCATTACACTACCATCGTTTTGTTGCCAAAAAAATTTGATCTAGTCTTGAAGCCCATAACCAAATGATTCTTTCTGATTTTTTCCCTTCCAAACTAGTAATAATCATTTCATCAATTTCAATTATCCATTTTGGTGTTTTAGAACCTTCATGTCAATTATAATTAAGAGATATGTAATGTTCTTGTGCATTAGGTTCTTGTGCATTGTCATGTTCGACATGGTCAATTATGCAATTTGGATTATGACTTGGTAGCATTTCATCTTCAAAATTTTCATTCTCTACATTTTTCAATTTCGAAATTATCATTTTCAATAGGTAGATTTTCATTCTCCAACTGTATATATTCATTATCTGACTCTATGACTTCACCTTTGACTAATTCATTATCAACATGACTGATATTTAGGATACCTTGTCTTTTTCTTTGGTGTTCTATTTTGTCTCTTTCCCTATATGCCGCACTGTCTTCATTGGATATCTTCCTTTTGCATTTATCTTTTCAATGACTACTGCTCCCCATTTAGATGTTAAATTCGAACACCTAAAGTTATATTTTTGGAATTTTTTCGATTGGTTAGGCCCCAAAACATACTTTTTTGCAAAACCAATGAAAAAAGAACTGAAAAAGTGATGTTCTCAGCTCTGTAGGAACAGGGATATGTTGGAAATTGGTGCTAGGGAAAATTGGATATTAAACTTCAGATCGGATATCTGCTTTTCTCCAATGACATTTAGAGGGAAAGTAGCCTTTGCTATAATAGTATTAATATTATAATAATTATTGGAGGGAAACCGACTTTGGTTTATTAGTATTAATATATAGTATTAGAGCTATAAGAGCATTAATATATATATTATTATTATAACTATAGTATTAATATATAGTATCAATATTAATATTATACCTATAATAGTATTATTATTATTACTATAGATATAATAGTATTAATATTTAGTGTTTATTTATATTATTATTATTATTATGCTACAATAGTATTAATATATATATATATATTAATACTATGCGATAATAGTATTAATATATAGTGTTTATTTATATTTTTATTATTATTATGCTACAATAGTATTAATAGTATATAAATATCATATTAATAGTATATATATAGTATGCTACAATTCTAATATGTCCTTAGGGGTCCTAGGACCCCTAAGGACATATTAGAATTATTCATATGGGTCAAAGGGGGTCATACGGTGACCTATGACCCCCTTTGACCCATTAAATAATGACACATGTGCCTAGGGGTCCTAGGACCTCTAGGGATGTATTAGAATTGTTCATATGGGTCAAAGGGGGTCATTGGGTGACCTATGACATCATTTGACCAATTAAATGATGACATATGTCCCTAGGGGTCCTAAGACCCCTAGGGACATATTAGAATAGCTCATATGTGTCAAAGGGGGTCATAGGGTGACCTATGATCCCTTTTGACCAATTAAATGATGACATAGGTCCCTAGGGACATATTAGAATTGTTCATATGGGTCAAAGGGGGTCATAGGGTGACCAATGACCCCTTTTGACTCATTAAATGATGGCATATGTCCTTAGGGGTCCTAGGACCACTAGGGACATATTAGAATTGTTCATATGGGTCAAAGGGGGTCATAGGGTGACCTATGACCCCTTTTGACCCATTAAATGATGACATATGTCCCTAGGTGTCCTAGGATTGCTAGGGTAATATTAGAATTGTTTATATGAGTCACAACCCCTTTTGACTGATTAAATGATGATGTATGTCCTTAGGGGTCCTAAGACCCCTAGGGACATATTATAATTGTTCATATGGGTCAAAGTGGGTCATAGGTTGACCTATGACCCCCTTTCACCTATTAAATGATGACATATGTCCCTAGGGGTCTAGGACCCCTAGAGACATATTAGAATCATTCTTGTGGGTTGAAGAAGGTCATAGGTTGACCTATTACCCCCTTTGACCCATTACATGATGACATATGTCCCTAGGACCCCTAGGGACATATGAGAATCACTCTTATGGGTCATAGGGGGACATAGGTTGACCTATGACCCCCTTTGACACATTACATGATGACATATGTCCCTAGGGGTCCTAAGACTGCTAGGGACATATTTCGTTCTTATGGGTCAAAGGGCTTAAACCCATTAAATGAGAACATATGTCCCTAGGGGTCCTAGGACCCCTAGGGACATATTAGAATGGTTAATATGGGTCAACGAGGTTTATAGGGTGACTTATGACCCCCTTACAACCCATTAAATGATGACATATGTCCCTAGGTGTCTTAGGACCCATAGGGACATATTAGAATTGTTCATATGGGTCAAATGGGATGATCGATTGACCTATCACCCACTTTTATCTATTACATGATGACAAATGTCCCTAGGACGCCTAGGGACATATCAGAATCGCTCTTATTATTAATATATATCGGTCAAAGGGGGTCATAGGTTGACCTATGACCCCGTTCGACCCATTAAATGAAGACATATGTTCTTAAGGGTCCTAGGACCAGTAGAGACATATTAGAGTCATTCTTATGGGTCGAAGGGGGTCATAAGTTGACCTACAACCCCCTTCAACCCAATACATGACCAAATATGTTCCTAGGGGTCCTAAGAACCCTAGGGACATATTAGAATCGTTCATATGGGTAAAACGAGGTCATAGGTTGACCTATGAGCCCTTTTGACCCATTACATGACGACATATGTCCGTAGGGGTCTCAATTTATGACCCCCTTTGGCCCATATAAATGATTCTAATATGTTCTTATGGGTCCTAAGACCCCTAGAAACATATGTGGTTATATAATTGATCGAAGGCGTCATAGGTCAACCTATGACCCCGTTCACCTCATAAGAATGATTCTAATATGTCTCTAAGGGTCCTAGGATCTTTAGGGACATATGTCATCATTTAGTGTGTCAAAGCAGTTCATATGTCAACTTATGACCCCCTTTGACCCATATTAACAATTCTAATATATCCCTAGGAGTCTTAGGACCCCTAGGGACATATATCATCATTTAATGGGTCAAAGGGGGTCATATGTCATCATTTAATGAGTCAAAAAGGGTCATAAGTAACCTTATGACCCCCTTTGACTCATATGAACATTTCTAATATCTCCCTTGGGGTCCTAGGACCCCTAAAATATTTCTAATATGTCCCTCAAGGTCCTAGGACCCCTAGGGATATATGTCATCATTTAATAAGTCAAAAGGAGTCATAAGTCACCCTATGACCCCCTTCGACCCATATGAAAAATTTTAATATGTCCCTAGGCATCCTAAGACCCTTAGAAAAATATGTCATCATTTAATGGGAATAAGTCACCCTATGACCCTCTTTGACCCATATGAATTATTCTAACATGTCCCTAGGGGTCTTAGGAAACCTAGGGACATATATCATCATTGAATGGGGCAAAAGGGGTCATAGGTCAACCTATGACCCCCTTTGACCCATATGAATAATTCTAATATGTGCCTTTGGGTCCTAGGACCCCTAGGGACATATGTTATCATTTAATGGGTCAAAGGGGGTCATAGGTCACGCTATGACTCACTTTGACCCATATTAAAAAATTTAATACGTCCCTAGGGGTCCTAGGACCCCTTGGGACATATGTTGTCATTTAATAGGTCAAAGGGGGTCATAGGTCAACCTATGACCCCTTTTGACCCATATTAAGAATTCTAATATGTCTCTAGGGGTCCTAGGATCCCTAGCGACAAATATCATTATTTATTTGGTCAAAGGGGGTCATAGGTCAACCTATGATCCCCTTTGATGCATATGAAAAATTCTAATATTTCCATAGGGGTCCTAGGACCTCTAGGGATATAAGTCATCATTTAATGGGTCAAAGGGGGTCATAGGTCACCGTATGATCCCCTTTGACTCATATTAACCATTCTAATATGTCTCTAGGGGAGGACCCCTAAGGACATATGCCATAATTTAATGATTCAAAAGAGTTCATAGGTCACCCTATGACGCCCTTTGACCCATATTAACAATTCTAATATGTCCCTAGGGGTCCTAGGACTCTTAAGGACGTATGTCATCATTTAATGGGTCAAAAGGGGTCATAGGTCACCCTATGACCCCCTTTGACCCATATGAAAAATTTTCATATGTCGTGAGGGTTCCTATCACCCCTAAGGACATATGTGATCATTTAATGGGTCAGAGGGGGTCATAGGTCAACCTATGAACTCTTTTGACCTATATTAACAATTCTTATATGTCCCTAGGGGTCTTAGGACCCCTAGGGACATATATCATCATTTAACGGGTCAAAGGGGGTCATAGGTGTATGAACAATTCTAATATGACCCTAGGGGTCCTAGGACCCCTAGGGACATATGTCATCATTTAATGTGTCGAACGGGGTCATAGGTCACCTTATGACATCCTTTGACCCATATGAACAATTCTAATATGTCTAACATATGTCATCATTCAATAGGTCAAAGCAAGTCATAGGTCACCCTATGACACCCTTTGACCCAAATGAACAATTCTAATATGGCCCTAGGGGTCCTAGGATCCCTAGGGACCTATGTCATCATTGAATGGGTCAAAAGGGTTCATGAGTCACCTTATGACCCCCTTTGACCCATATGAACAATTCTAATATATCCGTAGGTGTCCTAGGACCCCTAGGGACATATGTTATTATTGAATGTGTTAAAGGAGGTCATAGGTCAACCTATGACCCCCTTTGACCCATATATTTTAATAATAAGAGTGATTCTCATATGTCCCTAGGGGTCCTAGGGACAGATGTCATCATGTAATGGGTCACAGGGGGTGATAGGTAAACTTATGACCCACTTGTACCCATATGAACAATTTTAATATGTCCCTAGGGGTCGTAGGACCCCTAGCGACATATGTCATCATTGAGTGGGTCGTGGGGGGTCATAAGTCACCCTATGACCCCCTTTGACCCATATTAACAATTATAATATATCGCTAGGGGTCCTAGGACCCCTAGGGACATATGTCCTCATTTAATGGGTTGAAGCCCTTGGATCCTTAAGAGAAAAATATGTCCCTAGGGGTTCTAGGACCCCTGGGGACATATGTCATTATGTAATGTATTGAGGGGGGTCATAGGTCAACCTATGACCCCCTATGACCCATAAGAGCGATTCTCATATGTCCCTAGGGGTCCTAGGGACATATGTCATCATCTAATGGGTGAAAGGGGGTGATAAGTCAACCTATGACCCACTTTGACCCATATGAACAATTCTAATATGTCCCTAAGGGTCCTAAATGAATCACAGGGGTTCATAAGGTGACCTATGACCCCCTTTCATCCATTAAATGATGACATATGTTCCTAGGTGTTCTAGGACCCCTAAGGACATATTAGAATTGTTTGTATAGGTCAAAGGGAGTCATATTTTGACCTATGACCCCCTTCGACCCATTAAATGGTGACATGTGTCCTTAGGAGTCTTAGGATGCCTAGGGCCATATTAGAATTGTTCATATGGATCAAAGGGGGTCATAGGTTGACTTATCACCTCTTTTGACCCATCACATGATGACATATGTCCCTAAGACCTCTAGGGACATATGAGAATCACTCTTATGGGTCAAAGGGCTTTGACCCATTAAATAAGGACATATGTCCCTAGGGGTCTTAGGATCCCTTGGGACATATTAGAATTGTTAATATGGGTCAAAGGGGGTCATAGGGTGACTTATGACCTCCCACAACTCATTAAATAATGACATATGTCTCTAGAGGTCCTAGAACTCCTAGGGACATATTAGAATTATTCATATGGGTCAAAAGGGGTCATAGGTTGACCTATCACCCTCTTTGACCCATTACATGATGACATATGTCCTTAGGACCCCTAGAGACATATGAGAATTACTATTATTATTAATATATATGGGTCAAAGGGGGTCATAGGTTGACCTATGACCCGCTTTGACCCATTAAATCACAACATATGTCCCTAAGGGTCTTAGGACCACTAGAGATATATTAGAATCATTCTTATGGGTCGAAGGGGGTCATAGGTTGATCTATTACCCCCTTCTACCCATTACATCACCACATATGTGCCTAGGGGTCCTAGGACCCCTAGGGAGATATTCAAATTGTTAATATGAGTCAAAGGGGGTCATAAGGTGACTTATGACCCCCCACAACCCATTAAATGATGACATATGTCCCTAGGGGTCTTAGGACCGCTAAGGATATATTAGAATTGTTCATATGGGTCAAAGGGGTTCATAGGTTGACGTATCACCCCTTTTGACCCATTACATGATGACATATGTCCTTAGGACCCCTACGGACATATGAGAATCACTCTTATTATTAATATATATGGGTCAAAGGGGGTTATAGGTTGACCTATGACTCCCTTTGACCCATTAAATGACGACATATGTCCCTATGGGTCCTAAGACCACTAGAGACATATTAGAATCATTCTTATGGGTCGAAGGGGGTCATAGGTCAACCTATGAACCCCTTTGACTCATATTAAAAAAATTAATATGTCCTTAGGGGTCCTAGGACCCCTAGAGACATATATCATGATTTAATGGGTCAAATGGGGTCATACGTCAACTTATGACCCCCTTTGACCCATGTGAACAATTCTAATATGTCCCTAGGGGTCCTAACATATGTCATCATTTAATGGGTCAAACGGCCCCCTTTGACCCATATGAACAATTCTATACATCTTTACATAGTAATATAATTGAAATAATTTATAAATCATAAGCTATAACTCTTAAACCCGATTTTACCTTCAAAATGGGTGGGATTTCAAATTTTCCAAAAATTTGTCGAGCAATATAGGATATCCGATTAGGCTTGGTATTTACCAAGCCTACCCAGTCAACCCAAAAGACGTGTTTGAAGAGGATTTTAGTGATACTCAAACTTTTGGTAGGCATCTGACAGTGTTATTTTGATTGAAATTTAATTAAATGAAAAGGGTATTTTAAAATCGCTCACAAAATTTCATCAATATAATTTTTGTCAAATTTTGAGTTTGATAACTATTTATTAGTTAATTATCAATGAAGATTATTATAAAGTGTTGATTCACATACTGATTGAAAAATAGCTATAACTTTCAAATGGTATAACATTTTTTAAATCTAAAAGTTGCATCACATTCTATGCTTCGCCTAGTATAAGAAAAAGAAAAAAGATATTGGTAAAATTTTCTATTAGTTAAGGTGGTAAAAAATGGGACGTTTTTTTTTTTCAAAATTTTTTTGGTAGAAAATTCATATTTAATTATTTATTTGGAATAAAAATACCAAAAAATATGTGTCACATCCAGGCATGAGGCTACTTTTAATATCTATAATTATATTAAAAAAATATTATCATTTGATTTTGATTAAGGTGGTTAGACATACACCTACTTTTTATTTTTGCCCTAAAATTTTTGTAGTACTCCATTAAAATTCAAACTTTTGACCAATCAATTTTTTTTTATCCTAATAAGGCCTAGTAGTTTAGAAACTACATTCAATTTCCTAAAAATTATTTTTAAACAACTTTTTGATATAAACTCCATAACCACTTCAAAATTATGTGTCAAGTTGACATAACCCTTATTCGCTGATTTTTCACTGCCACTTAAGGCCATAGTTTGATACACCATGATCCTGCACATACCCCTATGTATTCTAACAATTTATTCCTCTCCCCCAATATTTTGAATTGGACTGAGCTTTAAAAACTTTCTCTTGGGAAGATGTTGTTGATTTGTTAATTTGGTGGTCATGGGTTTGAAGTATACCCATCAACTCATCCATTGTCAAAGTAGTGAGGTCTTTTTTCTCTTTATTGTTCATCACAAGATTATCATACTTTGTGGGCATACTCCTCAATATCTTTTCAACTATTCTCTTCTTGTCATAATCCTCTAAATATAATTTAAACTAGTTTATCAGACCAAAATTCTTTGAGCTAAAATCTAAAATAGACTCATTATCTTTCATTTGAAGGTTTTCAAACTCCCTTCCAATCATGTATAGCTCTACTACACAAACTTTATCAGTCCCTTTGAAATTTGTCTCAAGGATGTCCCATACTTCCTTTAAATAATTTATTGCTGCTATCTTAGGAAAAATTGTTTGTCATGGCTACCTCAATCAAGTTTAAAGCCTAAAGTGATTGTGTTCATTCTATCTTGGGTTGTGCCCTCATCAAGTTGTATCAAAGAAGGTTTTCTTGAGTGTGTAGACAAAGTGCTGACTATGAGCCAATTTGCACCAAGATTGTGTTGTTGTGGATTTGATACAAGAAGATGCCTTCACGAAGGGAGCATGGTGGATAGGTTGGAGTTGTAACTATCGAGTTTAGCACCCTCCGAAGATAAGTCTAGGCATTGCAGGAGGAGATCCATCGAGGGATTAATGTTGCCATAGGTGATGAAAGTGAGGAAGAAACATGAAGAAGAAGGAAATATTGTGCAAGAAAGGGAAGGAGGTGGAAAATTTTTAAACCAGATGAAGGAGAATCTTTTTAGGGCCATTGATAAGCTTGGAAAAAGACAAAAAAATGATATCGACATGTTTTTGAGAAATCTAAACTCAGATGAGTTGATCGATTAGATCAATGAACTGGAGGAATATTTTGAGTATAAGGATATCGAGGACCTTGATAGGGTTAAGTTTGTGAAGGCCAAAATGAAAATCCATTCCAAAATTTGGTGGCAAGAGGCTTAGCTGGAAAGAAATAGAAGAGGAAAGGAAAAAATCACAAGATGGGATTGAAAGATGGACAAACTAAAGAAGCAGTTCGTTCTTGTTCATTATGAGCTTGATTTGTTCAAGAAAATGCATGGGTTAAAGAAAGTGAGAAAATATATCATGGAAAATATAGATGAATTTTACTGAGTTCTTATTAAGATAGGGCATGCATAAGAAAATAAGGAAAATGTTTCTTGTTACCTTAGTGGGTTAAGACCTAGCATTTAGGAGGAGTTAAGTCTGGTTAGAATGACTAGAATTGAAGAGGCATACTAGTTTGCCTTGGAAGTGGAGGAGAAGCTAAACAAAAAGTTTGATGGAAGGAAAAGAGGGCATAGTTAGGAGGAAGGTGCCAGGTAATTTGGAGGCTAAAGTGAGAACCAAAAGAATAATGAAGAAATAGGTACTAGCCAAAACCAAATGAAGGAGGGTTTCAAATGCTCCCATGATCAAAACTTTGGAGATCAAAGAGGAAGAGGTAGAGGACATGGACAAGGTTTAGAAAGAGGAGGCTTCTATGGTACCTTTTTTGACTGCAATGAAGAAGGTCATCATGCCTTTGAATGCCCTCAACACCAATGAATGATAGATAGGAGAGTTGATGGTCAAGCAAGGGTTTCTGATTTAGATGATGATGCAAAATCATCACATTTAGAGGATGCAGAAAGAGGAGAGGTTCTTGTTAATGAAAGGGTATTACTAAGCATTGAGCCTAAACCTAGATAAAGGAAGGGTTTGTTTCCTACTAGGTACAAGTGTGAGGGTAAATGTTGTAATGTGATTTTTGATAGCAGAAGCACTAACAACTTGGTGTCAGAGGAGATGGTCTCAAAGCTAAAGCTTAAAAGGGAGAAACACCCCCAACCCTATCAAATTGCTTAGGTGCAGGATGATCATAAGGTCTATGTTAATGACCAATGTTTGGTTTTGTCTTGTTGATGGAAAAAAATTTATGGATGGCATGAAACATCAACATATGTGTTATGCTTTGATTCCTAGAAAAGATAAGGAAGGTACTAGTGAAATTCCACTTGAAGTTTCAGGTCTATTAAGTGAGTATGGAGATGTCATCTCTAATAATGTTCCAGAAGGGTTGCCACTAGTAAGGAAAATTAGTCCTCAAATAGATTTAGTCCCTAGAGCTAGTTTTCCTAACAAGGTTTCTACAATGACTCCTACTAAGACTAAGGAGATAAATAGACAAGTTCAAGAGCTATTGAGGTAAGGTTTGATTAGAGAGAGCCTAATTCCATGTGTAGTACCTGTAGTACTAGCACCAAAAAAGGATGGAGAGTGGAGTGTGTATAGACTCTCAAGAAATAAATAGAATAACCATCAAGTATCAGTTCCCTTTTCCAATAATGGATGATTTTATTGAATATTAAAGTAGAGCTCAGTACTTCA
This sequence comes from Cupressus sempervirens, assembly GCA_028749045.1. Taxonomy (NCBI): domain Eukaryota; kingdom Viridiplantae; phylum Streptophyta; class Pinopsida; order Cupressales; family Cupressaceae; genus Cupressus; species Cupressus sempervirens. Next base: position 699,172,900 of record CM053786.1, on the reverse strand, counting down.
ACAAAGATAGATCTCAACAGTGGCTATCACCAGATACAAATAAGAGAGGGAGATGAGTGGAAGAATACATTCAAGACCAAGAAGGGTCTATATGAGTGGTTACTCATGTCCTTTGGACTAACCAATGCACCAAGCACCTTCATGCGAATTACGAATGAGGTACTAAAGTAATTCTTGGAAAATTTTGTTACTATCTATTTGGATGATATTTTGATTTTCAGCAAATCTTTGGCTAAATTTTTATTGCATATTCATAGTGTCCTTGAAAAGTTGTGGGAAGAGAAACTATTGATTAATTTGAAGAAGTGTATTTTTTTTCAAAATGGAGTTGGTCTATGGGGTTTTTTTATGTTAGTTTAGGGTCACAAAATAGACCTAGAGAAGGTAAAGGTAATCTTGTAATGGCCTATCCCAAGGTCTGCTACTGACATGAGGTCATTTCATGGTCTAGCTAGTTTTTATAGGAAGTTCATTAGGAATTTTAATAGCATATGTGCACCTCTAACTGAAACAATGAGGGGGGTAGAAAAGAGTTCAAGTGGACTACAAGAGCTGCAAGGAACTTTAAATTGTTGAAGAAGAAGGTGATAGGAAACCTATTTTGGTAGTTCTTGATTTCAATAAAGTATTCTAGGTGCATCGCGATGCTAGTGGGAGTGATATTGGGGTTGTATTGAGCTAATAAGAAGGTAAAACCTATTGCCTATTTTAGTGTAAGATTGAATGATGTAAAGAAGTACTATGTTTATGATCAAGAGTTCTATGCAATAGTTCAGTCCTTAAAGAAATGGAGACATTATTTGTTACCAAAAGAATTTGTATTGTATAGTAATCACCAAGCATTGTAGTACCTAAATATCCAAGGTAAATTGAATCAGAGACATTTGAAGTGGGTAGAGTTCATGCAAAGCTAGAGATTTGTTCAATTGAAACATAGAAGTGGAAGGTCTAATAGGATTGCAAATGCATTAAGTAGGGGACAATTGTTGTTGACAGTAATGCAAGTTAAAGTGGTTGGGTTTGATGAACTCAAGAATCTATACCCTGAGGATCTTGATTTTGTAGAGGTATGAAAGGCTTGTAAAGAACCTATTACTCTAGATAGGACTAGGTGGCTAGATTACTTGATTTAGGATGGTATGTTGTTCAAGGAAAGTCAACTATGTATTCCAAGGAATTCATTGAGGGAGAATTTGATCAAGGAGAAACACAGTGGAAGGATGGTATGACACTTTAGTTGAGATAAGACTATAGCCATTATTAAAGAGAATTATTTTTTGCCTCAATTATCATAGGATGTGAAGAAGTTTCTGTAGTGTTGTCAAGTATGCCAAACATCCAAAAGATTTAGTCACAGTACTGAACTCTATCAACCATTGTCTATTCCATCAAAACCTTGGGAGGGCATAAGTATGGATTTTTTTCTTTGTTTACCAAGGACACAAAGGGGTAATGATTCAATTTTTATGGTGGTTGATAGGTTTTCCAAGATAACACATTTCATTGCATGCCACAAGACTCATGGTGTAGTGCATATTGCAATTTTTTTTTTCACAGAGTTGGTAAGGCTTCATGGTCTCCCAAAAGGTATCATTTTTGACAGAGATACTAAATTTGTGGGGTATTTCTAGAGGACTTTGTGGTAGAAGTTGAAGACATAATTGAAGTTTAGTTCTACACATCATCCATAGACTAATGGACAAATAGAAGTAGTGAATAGGAGTCTCATTAATTTGCTGAGGTGTTTAGTACGAGATAAGTTCAAGGGATGGGATTTGATTGTACCACAAGCAAAATTTTCTTACAATAATTATGTGAATAGGAGTACTGGTAGATCGCCATTCCAAATTGTGTGTGGGGGTAGTCCAAGGACTGCACTAGAGCTGAGGAAGATGGAGCAAGGGGAGATGACAAATGCTATGGCAGAAAAATTTGATGAACATGTCAAGAACTTACATGAGGAGGTGCATGCACATATTACCAAGATGAACCAACAGTATAAGGCTAGGGAAGATGAAAAGAGGAGACATAAGGAGTTCAAAAATGGGGATCTGGTTATGGTATATTGGTAAAAGCACAAACCTGTGTCACCCTTTTGTAAAAGAAAAGGCTAACAAAAGTATAATTGTTCACCTTCAATGACATAAAATTTGTATTATTATTTTGAATTTGGAAATAAAGTAAACTAATGAAATCTATAGAAATGGATGAAATTTAGGATTATGATTTTTAAAAATTATTTTGAAGAAGAATTGATTTATTTTCCTAGTTTTTATGGATAATTTTTTTGGTGCTAAAAATGGCTAAAAATTAGGGGTCTAGTTCCCACCACAAAACTATATGGAGAAAAACTTATTTCCCTTTGATCTCAGACTATGTCATAGATAACATATATATCTAGAAGAATAAAAAATAAAGATGAGCTTTAGACCTATATTTTTTTATTTATAAGAATTGAAATCTCATCTCACCTGAAATCAATATTTTTCATCTCCCACCACATTTTTTAAAACAAATCTGTTCTTACTAGGAGAAAAATTACACATTCTAGAAGAGGACTCTCTCCTCTAGAATGTGATTTAATTTTTTGATTTTTGATATGATCTAATATTTCTTTCTTTCTCAAAATTGACATCTTTTCTAGTCTTAAAATACATGGTTGTATAATTTTTTAATGGCAATATACTATATCTAATTAAAACACCATAAAATCTATACGAGAATATTCTTGACTCTGAGCTCTATAAAATAATGTTTACATATTATTAAAAAAATATAATAAAAAATAGTAAGAGCTATTGAAATGCCACTTTTCTGAAATAATTTTTATTTTTAGTAATTGGATACAAACTAGTATAAAACATGTATTTAATAGACATTTCCAATTTAAAAAGTGTGACACCATATATAACTTAGCTAGAATGAATTTATCTAGATCATATGCATAAAAAAAGAAAAAATTTAAAAAGATAGAAATACTCAAATTTAGTTATTCTAATAAGTCAGCTTAAAAGGTGAAATAACTTTGTACTTTTACCCATACTTGAGGAAGGAATGATTTCTAGTGGGTACTTACAAAAATTTGAAGATGAAAAAATTTGGTCCCTGCAAAATTTTGAAGAAACATGATTGAGGGAATGCATATGAGATGGAGTTTCTAGATGGGATTCACATTTCTCCTATTTTCAATATTTTAAACTTAATAGAATATCATGATGATGGTGTAGATGAGGGGTTGATATTGGAGCCATGTCCAATTCCTACTTTTGTGAAGGAAGAGATTGAAGAAATTCTAAATAGTCATATGGGTCGGAGTACTAGAAACAAGCAGTATGAAGAATACCTAGTGAACTGGAAGGGATGACTAGTAGAAGATTAAACTTGGATATTCGTAACGAAGGTTGCTGATGGGGACACGACCCAAGAATAGAATGGAACCAACAGAAAGGGAAAATTATATTAACTAAGAAAATAAGCTAGTACAAATAGTGCAGAGAAAATAAACTTCAAAACATGCCCTAAGGGCTTACAATAGCATAAATCTGGAGATAATTTCTCCTTTTAGTACCTCCTCTCAAACTCCACTCTGAACTGCCTTTTACAATGCCAGAAATTTCCTTAAATAGACCTCGGAGGATTAAGGACTAGGAGTACATTCTAGAAAGTGCTAGTAGGCATCCACCGACCAAATAGAAGGTTCTGAAAGCTGCGTTAGAAGTTGGTGCAAATCTAGAAGAATCCAGAAATAGTAACCAAACTTTCGGGAGGCATAACTTTTGAATTGTAGCTCTGATTGATGAACCATTTACATTTTTAGAAAACTCTCGAAGCTCTCTATAGCCCTATGGACGAGTTTTTCTCATCCCCCATTTTTAGGCCCCTATTGAGGTCATTTAATGCCCCTAACCTAACTTCAAAGCATTCTTAGGGGGTGTCCAAAACTCAAAAAATTGCAATAACTTTCAAACCGTGGGGCCTTTTGACCTGATTCTTTTTCTGGAATGCTCTAAATCACAATTATATTCATCTGGCCAACTCACACCTTTTAGGTCACCAAAATGATGGCCAAATTGCATGCTCCTATTTTTTTGAGATTTTCAAACACACTGATAGTGGAACTGTGAGAGTTGGAACCTTTATTTGACCCAAATGGGTATCCAAAAATGTAAAGACACGAAACAGAAACTAAGTCTATGTACATTTTTTTGGGTGACACAGGATTGCCCTTATACCTCTGGATGCTCCTGTATTAGACACCCAGGGCAGATTGAAAAGTGACCTTGTCACTTTATGGATGGTAGAGGAAATCCCAAATGGGAGACCTCAGCTGCTAAAATCCAAGTTGAGTCCTCGATTGGCCATCCTTTCCATTTGACCAAATACTCTTCATACTGCCTATTTCTGGTACTCCTACCCACATGATGATCGAGAATGTCTTCTATCTCCTCCTTCTTAGAAGCAAGAATTGGGCATGGCTCTAACACCAGCTCCTCATCTGCACCATCATCATGATACTCTGTTAAATTTGCAATGTTGAAAATGGGAGAAATCTGAATACCATCTGGCAGCTCCACTTCATATGCATTTCCTGAGTCATGTTTCTTCAAAATTTTGCAGGGGCCAAATTTCTTCATTTTCAGCTTGTTGTAAGTACCGACTGGAAATATTTCTTTTCGTAAGTGTACCATGACTAAATCTCCTACTTGGAATTCCTTATGTCTTCTCCTTTGATCAGCCCTAGCTTTATACTCTTGCTTCATCTTGGTTATGTGTGCCTAAACCTCCTCATGTAGATGCTTGATATGTTCAGCAAATTCCTTAGCTTCAGCACTTGTCCTCTCCCCTTGTTCTATCTTCCTCAGCTCTAGTGCAGTCCTTGGGCTATTCCCATATACAATTTGGAATGGCAATTTTCTAGTACTCCTATTTACAGATTTATTATAAGCAAACTCTGCCTGTGGTAGAATCAAATCCCATCCCTTGGGCTTAACCCCAACTAAACATCTCAGCAAATTTCCCAGACTTCTGTTTACCACTTTTGTTTGACCGTCAATTTGTGGGTGATGCGTGGAACTGAATTTCAAGTCTGTTCTCAACTTTTTCCACAATGTCCTCTAGAAATATCGCACAAATTTAGTATCTCTGTCAAAAACTATACTCCTTGGAAGACCATGTAGTCTTACCACCTCTTTGAAAAACAAGTCTGCAATATGGACAACATCATGAGTTTTGTGGCATGGAATGAAATGTGCCATTTTGGAGAACCTATCAACCACCATGAATACTAAGTCATTACCCCTTTGTGTCCTTGGCAATCCAAGAAAAAAATCCATACTTATGTCCTCCCATGGCCTTGATGGAACATGCAACGGTTGATATAGGCCAGTATTGTGACTAAACCGCTTGGCAACTTGACAAACCTGGCAACTTTGTACAAACTTCTTCACATCCTATGAAATTTGAGGCCAAAAATAATGTTCTCTAAGAATGGAAATGGTCTTATCTCGACCAAAATATCCTGCCATCCCTCCACTATGTTTCTCCTTAATCAAATTTTCCCTCATGGAACTCTTTGGAATGCACAATTGGCTACCCTTGAACAACATGCCATCCTGAATCAAATAGTTTAACCACTTGGTTCTATCTACAGCAACAGGTTCTTTACAAGCTTTCCATGCTTCAACAAAATTATTGTAGGGCCCATTTACCATTACACCAAAAGCCATGACTGTTAGTGAATATGGAACACCAGATAATTAACCACCTGTGGGCAGGGGAGCATGTCGCATCACCCAAAAATCTCCCCCTCGACGTGCATACCAGGTGCTTACGCGGGTCGGGAAGGCACCGAGGAGATTTGAACCCATGACCAAGCCAAAACTAGGCTCTGATACCACTTGTAGGGCCCATTTACCGTTACACCAAAAGCCATGACTGTTAGTGAACATGGAACACCACATAATTAACCACCTGTGGGCAGGGGAGCGCGTCGCATCACCCAACAATCAGGATCCTAAGGGTACAAATTCTTGAGTTCATCAAACCCAACCACTTCAACCTACATTACTGTAAGCAATGACTGTCTCCTACTTAGTGCATCTGCAACCCTGTTGGATTTTCCACTTCTATGCTTCAACACAAATGTATAACTCTGCAAGAATTCTACCCACTTCATATGCCTCTGATTCAATTTACCTTGGCTATTTAGGTACTGTAATGCCTGATGATCAGTATACAAAACAAATTCCTTTGGCAATAAATAGTGCCTCCATTTCTTTAAGGCCTGAACTATTGCATAGAACTCTTGATCATCAACAGAATACTTCTTCTTTGCATCATTCAATTTTTCACTAAAATATGCAATAGGCTTACCTTCTTGGCTTAATACAGCCCCAATAGCGTTGCCACTAGCATCACAATCCACCTGGAACACTTTTCTAAAATCTGGAAGTGCCAACACAGGCTGTTCTATCACATTCTTCTTCAGCAAGTCAAAACTTCTCGCAGCTGCTACAATCCATTTGAACTCTTTTCTATCCCCTCTTATTGTATCAGTTAGGGGTGCACATATGCCACTGAAATTCTTAATAAACTTCTTGTAAAAACTAACTAGACCATGAAATGATCTTACCTCAGCAGCAGACCTTGGAGTAGGCCATTCCAAGATGGCTTTTACCTTCTCTGGATCTATTTTGAGACCTTTGGGTGATATAACAAACCCCAAATAGACTAACTCCCGTTTTGCAAAGACACACTTCTTTAGATTAATTAACAGTTTCTCTTCCCTTAGCCTTTCATGGAAACTACGAATATGTAGTAAATGTTCTTCCAAAGTCTTGCTAAAAATTAAAATATCATCCAAATAGACAATAACAAGTTTTCCCAAGAACTTCTTAAGTACCTCATTCATGAGCCGCATGAAGGTGCTTGGGGCATTCGTCAATCCAAAGGGCATGACTAACCACTCATAAAGACCCTCCTTGGTCTTGAAGGCTGTTTTCCACTCATCTCCTTCTCGAATCCGTATCTGATGATAACCACTCTTAAGATCTATCTTTGTGAAGTACTGAGCTCCACTCAAGAAATCCATAATATCATCCATCCTTGGCAAAGGAAACCGGTACTTGATGGTGATCTTATTTATAGCTCAAGAATCTGTACACATCCTCCACTCTCCATCCTTCTTTGGTGTGAGTAATGCAGGTACTGCACATGGATTCTGGCTCTCTCGAATCAAGCCCTTCCTCAATAGCTCCTGAACCTATTTATTTAGCTCCTCTGTTTCAGTAGGAGTCATCCTGTGAGCAGCCTTGTAAGGCAAACTAGCTCCTAGAATCAGATCTATCTGATGACTGATTTGCCTTACTGGTGGCAATCCATCTGGAACATTATCAGAGATAATATCTCCAAATTCCCCTAGTAAATCTGAAACTTCAAATGGTATTTCACTACTACCTTCTTTATCTTTCCTAGGAATCAAAGCATAGCACATATGCTAATGTTTCATGCCATCTAAAAACTTCCTTCCATCAACAAGAAAAATCTTAGCACTGCTACATACCTTTTCATCTTCCTTTTTTCTGGGCTTCAATTTATGGTGAACTCCATCCTTTGTGAGAGAGTATGTGTTTGCATGTCCATCATGCACTGCATGTCTATCAAACTGCCATGGTCTACCCAACAATAGATAGCAAACATCCATCGAAATAACATCATAGAGAACTTCATCATGGTAACTCCCAATTTTGAATTTTACTAAACATTGTTCACTTACCAGGACCTTATGATCATCTTTTACCCAAACAATCTGATAGGGCTGTGGATGTTTCTCCCTCTTGAGCTTTAGCTTAGAGACCATCTCTTCTGATACCAAGTTATCAGTGCTACCACCATCAATGATCACGTCACAACATTTATCCTCACACTTGCATCTGGTACGGAAAAAACTCCTCCGTTGTCCTAGTTCAATCTCACCACTTAGTAGGACTCTTTCATTTACCAAGGTCTCTCCTCTTTCTACATCCTCTGAATGTGATGACTGTGCATCCTCATCCACATGAGCAACTCTAGCTTGGCCCTCAGTTCTCCAATCTGTCCTTCCTTGTCATTGAGGGCATTCAAAGGCATGATGACCTTCTTCATTGCAATTGAAATAGGTACCACGGAAGCCTCCTCTTCCTTGTCCATGTCTTCTACCTCTTCCTCTTTGATTTCCAAAGTCTTGATCATGGGAGCGGTAGAAACCCTCATTCCTCTGGTTTTTGCTAGTACCCACATCTTCATTTTTCTTTTGGGTTTCATTGTGGCCTCTAGATGATCTACCGCTTCCCCTTCCTCCTTGACCGCGCCCTCTTTGTCTTCCTTCAAACCTTTTACTCAGCTTCTCTTCAACTTGTAGGGCAAATTGGTATGTTTCTTCAACGCTGGTCATTCTTACCACACTTAATTCCTCCTGGATGCTAGGTCGCAACCCATTGATATAACAAGCAACCTTCTCCTTATTTGCTTCTGCATGCCCCGCTCTAATCAAGAGTTGGTAAAACTCCTCTGTATATTCTTGGAATGATCTTCCTGCTTGCTTTAACCCATGCATCTTCTTAAACAGATCAAGTTCGTAGTCCACAGGAATGAACTGCTTCTTCAATTTGTCCACCATGCGATCCCATCTTGTGATCTTCTCCTTTCCTCTTTTAAGTCTTTCCAGTTGAACCTCTTGCCACAAAATTTTGGCATGGCCTTTTAGTTTGGCCTTTGCAAACTTAACCCTATCTGGGTCCCTTATATCCTCATACTCAAAGTATTCTTCCAGTTCATTGATCCAATCGATCAACTCATTTGGTTTCAGATTTCCTAAAAATACACCCACTTCAATTGTAGGTCTTTTCCCAAACTTAGTAATGGCCCTAAAAAGCCTTTCCTCTACAAGATTCAGAACTTCCCCGTCAACTTCCTCTTCTGGTCCCATTACTTCCTCTTCATTGTCATCCTCACTGTTGTCACCTGCGGCAACATTTTCTCCTCTACGAAGCTCCTCTTGCAATGCTTGTACCTGCCTCTGGAGGGCTCTAACCTCCTTAGGATCAATAGCTCTGGCCCTTCCACCACACTCTCTTCATGGAGGCATCTTCTAACTTGAACCCACAACCACACAGTCCTGGTGCAAACTGCCTCAGAGTCGGCGCTCTATCTACACACTCAGGAAAACCAGCTCTGATACCACTTGATGGGGACACAACCCAAGAACAGAATGGAACCAACAGAAAGGGAAAATTATATTAAATGAGAAAATAAGCTAGTACAAATAGTGCAGAGAAAATAAACTTCAAAACATGCCCTAAGGGCTTACAATAGCATAAATCTAGAGATAATTTCTCCTTTTAGTACCTCCTCTCGAACTCCACTCCGAACTGCCTTTTACAACGCCAGAAATCTCCTTAAATAGACCCCAGAGGGTTAAGGACTAGGAGTACATTCTAGAAAGTTCTAGTAGGCATCCACCGACCAAATAGAAGGTTCCAAAATCTACGTTAGAAGTCGGTGCAAATCTAGAAGAATCCAGAAATGGTAAACGAACTTTCGGGAGGCATAACTTTTGAACCGTAGCTCCAATTGACAAACCGTTTACATTTTTGAAAAGCTCTCGAAGCGCTCTATAGCCTTGTGGACGAGCTTAGCTCATCCCCCATTTTTTGGCCCCTTTTGAGGTCATTTAATGCCCCTAACTTGACTTCGAAGCATTCTTAGGGGGTCTCCAGAACCCGAAAAACTGCAATAACTTTCAAACCGTGGGGCCTTTTGACCTGATTCATTTTCAAGAATTCTCTAGATCACAATTATATTCATCTAGCCAATTCACACCTTCTAGGTCACCAAAATGATGGCCAAATTGCATGCTCCTATTTTTTCGAGATTTGCAAACACACTAATAGTGGAACTGTGAGAGTTGGAACCTTTATTTGACCCAAATGGGTATCCAAAATTGTAAAGACATGAAACAGAAACTATGTCTAAGTACATTTTTTTGGGTGACACAGGATTGCCCTTATACCTCTGGATGCTACTGCATTAGTTGCCCATTTGGGTTTTCCTCTACCAGCTATAAAGTGACATGGTCACTTTTCAATCTACCCTGGGTGTTGTTTACATTTTTGGAAAGCTCTCCAAGCTCTCTATAACCCTACGAAATAGATTTTCTTGTCCCCCATTTTTTAGGCTCGTACAAGGTAGTTTAGTTCCTCAAATCTTACTTTGAAGCACTCTTAGAAGGTTTATAGGTAACTTAAAACTGCAATAACTTTCAAATTGTAAAGCCTTTTGACTAGATTCTATTTCTAGAGTGTTTTAAATTACAAGTATAATCATTCGTCCGACTTACAACCTCTAACTCATCATAATTATGGCTTAATTACAAAATAACTCATTTTCTACATTGGCACATATCCCAAGGTGCTAAAAAAATCTAACCCAGAAAACCAATAGTGGAACTATGAGAGGTGGAACCTTTATTTCACCCAAATGGGTATCCATCAATGAAAACACATTAAATAGAATCTAATACTAAGAATATATTTGGATGATACAAGATTGCCCTTACACCATTGGATGCTCCTACATAACAAAATCCTAAAATGGCTACTTCCTTCCTTAAGACAACAATACTCTTCTGATGGAACTTGGTGCATTACTGATGACTATGCTTGTTTGGGCCCCAAACCTCTGGGTAGTCCCATGATAATGATGGTCCCAAAGTCAAACTAGTTGGTGGTTGTTGTTGGATCCAAGAGTCTAGTAGATTTTGGTGCAAAACACATGTTCTCCTCAAGACCCACTGGACCTCTAATTTCTTTACCTAATTATATGGTGGATTCAATTTCCTTGAGATTTACCCTATGCCTTGTTGGAAATTTTGTGTCTTTTCGACCTATGGTGGATATGGTCAGAAAGTGGTGCTCAACAAAGTGGAAACTAACAGGTTCTATATCTATCTCTGTGATGGCTAGGGTCCTCTTCTTGTTCAATTTTATGGCTGACAAGAACCATGATTTGATCATGGCTAGATCTTGAAACTTTGGGAAACACCACTTTATCTTGGCAAAATGGAAACAAGGTTTTAACTCGGAGAGTGACATTCATAGATCCACCCTCATTTGGATATGCTTACCTAAGTTCCCCTTGGAATTCTAGGATGAGTGTGTTTTCAAATGGATTGATAGCTCCTTTAGACAATTAATAAAAATAGATTCGATGACTAGTTCAAAGACTAAATTGTGTTTCACTAGGATCTATGTGAATGTTAGAATGAATAAACCCTTGTCAACTACATGGATCTAAATTTTAAATGGGGAACTTGGTCACAACCGTTGGTTTATGAGAACATTTCGCCTTTCTACCAAAAATGTAATAGCTTTGGCCATCTTTTTGTGGGGTTCCTAAAGAGTGAAAAAATCGAGAATAAGGTCTCATCCCTAGGTGTGGAGGTGGTTGAAAGTTCAAAAATAGCTGAAAGGGTTGTCATACACAAGACCTAGAAAAACATGAAACCAATTGGTTCCACCAAAACTTGTGTGGGGGATCCTCAATTACATGGAACCCCTTGCATTGATGAGAGCATCATCTAAACCCCTAATGCACGAGGATCCCTTGGTGTAAGGGAAATCCTATATCACCCAACAATGCTTAGTGTTAGTTTCTATTTAATATGTCTTAATTTTTGGATACCCATTTGGGGTCAAATAGAGATTCCCATGCTCATAGTTCCACTATTGGATTTTTGGATTTAAGTTTTTCAGCATCTTGGGATATGTGTCAAGGAAAAAAATAGGTTAGTTTATAATTGAGCCACACTTTTGATGGGTTAGAGGGTTTAAGTTTGAGGGATGATTATAATTATAATTTAAAGAACTCTAGAAAAAGAATCAAGTCAAAAAGCCTTACAGTTTGAAAGTTATTGCAATTTTATGTTGCCTAGAGACCCGCTAAGAACACTTCAAAGTTAGATTAGAGGCACTAAATGGCCTTGTATGGGCCCAACAAGTGAGGGATGAGAAAAGCTATCCATAAGGCTATAGAGTAGTTGGAAATATTTTTAGAAGTATAAACCGTTCATCAATCAAAGTCCGAGATCAAAAGGAAGTTGGACTACCATTTCTAGATTCTTCTAATTTAATATCAAATTTTGACATATTTTCTAGAACCTTCTATTTTGGTGGTGGTTTGAAAATGGCATATTTTGGGATTTATTCCTAACACTAAACCTAATTTGGGCTACTTAAGGTCATTTAATGCATTGTAAACATAGTTTTTAAGTATAGTTTGGGAGAAGGTACTGTGAGAAAGGTTTTTCTCTAGAATCTGATAACATTGTAAGCCAAAGGGCATATCATTGAGTCTATTTACATTTTACTAAATGTAATAGCATATCACTTATGATAATTATATTCCCATTTTCCTGTTGTGTTCATATTTTTCTTAGTTTGTGTTCTCAATAACCCCTTAGAAAGAGATTGTTGCAGTACAAGGTAAGGCAATAATTGATTTAATGGATGGGTAAAAGCACAGATCAGTGTCACCGTTTGTCATATCAAAACCTATTTTTCTCAAATTTCATTTATCTATCAAGACTCAATTTTATTCAAAAACTAAAAGTACCCTTTTATAGATCTTAGATTCAATATCATCATTATATAATATTTTGAGTGTTTTGATTAGTTATAATATGTTAGAATTTCAAAATATTATAAGTCGATATTTTAATATTTCGGAATATGCTCACTTAAAAAAGGCAAAAAAATAGTAAATCATACCAAAAAACAAAAAAATTATATTTATCTCTAGAGGAGAGAGTCCTCTTCATGAATATGTAGTTTTTTCTTAAGAAGGTGTAGATTTGATTGGAAATTTTTGACAGGAGGAAAAAACTGTTGGCTTCTAAGAAGGTCAAGCTTGAGTACTAATAACAAAGAAAATATAGATAAAAAATAATTATTTCTTTTTTTGTGCACTAGATATACATGTCATCTATAATATATTTTCAAATCAAAACAAAAAAAGATGATTTGCATTTTATTTTTTGACAAGAACTACACCCTATATTTTTTATAGTTAAAAAAGGGACTTGAAAATAAAAGAAATTTATAAATTCTTACTCAAAAATATTTAAAAAAATGATAGGCATAAATATCATCCACTTCTACACATTTCATTAGTTTACATCATTTTCAAATTCTAACACAAATACCATTTTTTTTGTCATTAATGTTGAACTATCGCATTCTGATATCACGTTTCTTCATAAAAGGTGACATAGGTTTGTGCTTTTACCCGGATGTTGCTACTCATGAAGAGGGGAAGATTGTTGACATGTATATCCTAGAAAAGCGGCATTTGGGTGATGATTTTTTTGGACAAAGAAATAGTTGATGAGGAAGTTGCGAGCTACTACAACCCACCCCTCAACTTGTGGGCTAGCTCACCACTCACAAATGGCACCCTTGTGGTTTCCCTTTAGTGTATTGTTGAATTCTTTTCCCCTACTTGTGAGGGTCCAAGACATGATTTCCTTAGCAATGAAATTGAATGGAAGGTTCTGAAGAGAAAGATTAGAGGAGGGAATAGGGTGAGGGTATGTGCAAGATCATGGTCAACCAAACTATGCTCTTAAGTGGTAATAATAAAAAAAAAAATCAGGGTTATGTCAACTTGACATGCAATTTTCTACATGTTATTAAATTTATATCAAAAATTTGAGAGAAAAGAATCTCTATCAAATTGAATCTAGTTACTAAACTACTACGACTTATCTCAAAAATAAAATTGATTTGTTAAAATTTTGAATTTTAATGCAATATTATAAAAATTTTAGAATAAAAATAAGTAGATGTATGTCTAACCACCTTAATCAAAATCAAATGATAATATTTTTTAATAATATTATAGATATAAGTAGTAGACTCATGCCTAGACCTGACACATATTTTTAGGTATTTTTATTCTAAATAAATAATAATTAATTAATTTTTGACTTTAGTAATTTTGGAATGAAAAAATTCTTGTGTTTGACCACCTTAACTAATTAAAAGCTCTACAAAATTCATTTTTCCAATTTTTTCATTATAGTAGAAGAAGTATAGAATGTGATGCATCTTTTGGATTTAAAAAATGTTGTACTATTTGAAAGTTATAGTTGTTTTTCAAGTAGTGTGTCAGTTAGCACTTTATACGTAACTCCATTAGAAAATAAGTAATAATTACTTACTGAACTCATAATTTGACAAACCTTACATTTACGGAAAGATAAGAACATTCTTAAGAAACCCTTTTTATTTCATCAAATTTTGGTGAAAAAAAGGTCGTCAACTACATGTTTGAAGTAAAAATCACATAGTAACATGCCAAAAACACATTTTTAGGACATTTTTAAAGTTGACCATATAGGTTTGGTATCAAAAGATATAGTGGACCTTATAAAGATATTAATTGTTTTCATTTAGTATCAGGGTGGGTGGGAAAAATGTTGGAATATATTTTGAAATGGTTTGAGATATTTCAAAACTACAAATTTTTTAGATCAACACTTTTTTGGCACTCCATGATCCTCCACATACCTGTGGATGTTGGAGCAACTACGAGGATTGGGAGACCTCTGACCATGAACATCCATCAAAAGGAAACTAAAAAGGATATTGCACTGTGGAAATAAAAAAACTTAAAGGAAACCTAGAATGATGAAATATGAAGATCATATCTTGGAATGTGAGAAGGCTAGATAGCCTCATAAAGTAGTATGAAATCAAACAAAAGATCTTAAACTTTATACTGATACGATTCGTTTATGGGAAGTGAAAATGATTAAGAAAGTCTTTTCTAGAGTGTTTAATTATATTTGTCTAGGTACTAAATATAACTATAGTGATGCTAATGAAGCTTCTAATGGCATTGCTATGATTTGGAATCTTGATAGGGCTGTAGGCATGGATATCTCCTTTAGAACCCATTTTGTTGCCACAAATTTTACCACCCAAACTTGTAGCTAGATTATTTTTAATTTCTATGCCCCCAACACTTGCAATGGTAGACTTGTTGTCTACAATGAGGCTACCATTGTGGTTGATTCCATGAGAGATCAATTTTTTTTGTGTATGGGTGACTTTGACACCCCACTATACCCTTTGGAGAAATTGGGGGGATTGGAGGACTTTTCAAATAGTATGTAGAACTTGGATGATTTTTTAAGAAGAAAAAATTTGATAGATATTGATCTCTAGAGTTCTACCTTCACCTAGACTAATAACGGACTCGAAAAAACTTGATTCAAGTTAGGCTTAACAGGGCTCTAATATCTTCTAGATGGGACATTCTAGAACACACCTCCCTAAAGGTGTATTCGAGGATCATTTCAAATTATTCTATCTTGTTTCTCTCTAGGGCACAAAGAAAACCTTTTAGGTATCAGATCATGTGACACTCACACAATGAATTCAAATATTGTATTGCATGGTAGTGGACATATCAGCTAGAAGGAAAAACCATGTTCCATATTTGTAGAAAACTTGATAGAATCATAAAGGAGGTGAGAGAATGGAGAAAATCCTTGTTTAGGAATTTATCCAAAGAAAAGAAGGTTACTCAAAAGAAGTTGGAAACTCTCAAAAATCAACTTAAACAAAGAAATACATAGATTTAGCAGTAGCATGAGGAGAGGGACTGTAGAGACAAATGGAAAACACTCCTGAATAGGAAGGAAGTCTTCGAGAAATAAAGATCTAGGGTCCAATGGTTGAAGGAGCAAGACAAAAACATAACATTTTTTCATAGATCAGCCTTGAGAATGAGAAAGAGAAATACTATCAACATGTTAATGGAATATAATGACTATGAGGTCACTGAGATGGAACATATAGAAGATAAAGTCAATTCCTATTTCCAGGAAATGTACAATTCCTTGGCTACCTACATTTATAGCAACTTACAAAGTGATATCTTGAGGTCATTTCAACTAGTGATTAATGACCAAATGAATGGTAAAATTACGTGTAAGGTCAAATAAGAGGAAGCTAGAATGGCTAATTTCAATATAGATCAGTATAAATCCCATGGTCCCGATTGGTTTCCTCCTACTTTCTTCTGTGAATTTTGGGACATTATTAAGTATGATGCCATCCATGCTTCTCATGACATTGTTAGCATGGGAAAGCCACTAAAGGAGCTTAACTATACCTTCATTTTTCTCATCCCTAAGACAAAGGACCCTTGGAGTCTACAAGAGTTAAAACCCACCAGTATTTGTAACACAATTTATAATGTTCTTGCTTAAGGTTGTGGTGAATCATATCAAGCCACTCCTAGAAAATTCATTGGCCCCTATTAGAATTTCTTTGTTCCTAGGAGGAAAATTCTTGATGCAGTTATAACCACCCATGAGGTAATACACTCTATGGAAAGCTCTAAGAATCTAGGTATGGCACATAAACTAGATATTTCCAAAGCCTATGATAAGGTCAAGCATGATTTCCTCTTTGCTATTCTTGCTAAACTTGGCTTTAACGACAAGGCTAATAGTATTGTGGAAAATGTTGTTAATCTATTACTTTGTTGATGCTCATTAATAGAGCCCCTAGTAATTTCTTCTCTTCCTCCCAAGGTCTTTGCCAAGGAAACCCTTTATCTCGCTACCTTTTTATTATTGTAGTAGAAGTTATATGAAAAAATATAGTTTCTTTGACTAACTTTGGCAGAGTTAAGGGTATTAAACCTACCTCTTGATGCCCCACACAAATCATTCAAAAAAATTTGGATGCTACTTTATTATTAAGAATCTCCTACATCCATGAATCTAGAGAATGGAATTACACCCTGAATCAGTATACACTAGTCTCTGGTCAATGCATAAATTAGAAAAAAAGTAGTCTTTTTCTTCAATACCATTGCCAATTTGAGAGAGAAGGTGACAGGTATTCTTAGTTTCCAGGAGATATCCCTCCTAGATACTTATCTTGGTCTACCACTTACAATAAATGAAGTCCCCAATCAATATTGGAATGGTCTAGTTGAATACTTCCGAAAAAAGATAGTAGGCTAGAAAGAAAAAATCTTGAGTAATATTGGGAAATTCCAGCTTCTCTCTACCTCCCTATAGGGCATCCCAATGTATTTCCTCTCCTTTTTTTGAAATCCCAGGTAGATTCAAAGACATTATTGAGAAAATTCAGTAGAATTTCTTATGGTTTGACACTAAAGAAAAGTCTAGAATGAATTTGGTTAGTTGAGAGAAATTTTGTTGACCAAAATATCTTGGAGGTTTGAATTTAAGAGGAATAAGGCACTTGAGTAAGGCCCTCTTAACCAAAATTGGCTAGAAATTGGTGAACTCCTAGGTTAGTTCATGTAACATTATAACGATTAAATATCTCAGAATATTGTCTCCCCATTGAATACCTTGGGCACATGATCTCCCCTAAGGCTCCAAGATTTGCAACAATGTGGTTAACACTTGAAAGATCTTGAAAATGAGGTGTCATTAGATTATGGTGAATTGCACTTCTGTTGACTTCTCAGAAGATTAATGGGTTCATGATAACCCCATCACGCATACTAAGTTCTTACCTCTACACAACATGTGTACTAGATTGTAATGCACTAGGAATTGAAACTTTATCACCCCTAATAGATAATGGATTACACCCCCAAACCTTGAGCCAATGGATTTGGGGCTTGCTCAGGAGCTACAAGACCTTTTGCATACCTATAGAAGGATCTAATTTAATTCATCATTTTAGAAATACTACCAATATATAATAGGTCATCAACATATAAACTTATAATATAGTTATTATTATCTCCTTGCTTATCATAAAGGGTAAGTTCACTCTTACTTCTCATTAATCCATTCTCTTAAATGTATCCATCACCCCTAGGGTGTCATGTTCTTGGTTCTTGTGTTACACCATGCAAATCCTTCTTTAATCTTTAGATATAATTTTCTTTTCCTTTCTCTTCATAACTTGCCACTATTCCATATATACTTCTTCTCATAAGTACTTGCTAAAGTAGGCACTCAAGTGTTGTATACTCTATTTTTTAGCTTCTAATGAAATCAAATTTTTGTGATCTCTTTCCTTTCTATTCATATAAATTTTTCTTACTAATTTATTTCTTACTTATGGGTGAATATTTGGAAGGATTTCTAGGGTACTTAATGTTTTTAGGAAACCCAATCTTTTCTTATATCTTTTAACACTAACATGACTATTATATTTGGTCTATAGTCCCATTTCATGTTAATATCTTTCTTACCTTTTCTATTTGTCATGTATTTGAAGTTGTGAGAATATTTGGAAATAAAGAACTAGATGAGGGGCTTGCTCAAGGATTTGAGATACTTGAAATAGAAACATTACTGAACTACTCAAGATCAACACCATTTAGACTACTCAAGATCAACACCATCTATAAGCCTTCCTTTCTTAGCTATACCAAACAAAAATACATGGCTCACATTTTGCATTCAACTTTTGCCTAATTTTTTAAGTACATGATCTTAATCTAGAAAACAAAAAACACTAAAATGTTTAACATTAGGATATTTATAATTCCAAGCTTAATAAGGGTTCATATTTATTAGTTTTTGGTGATTGATCAGGAAAGTAGTGTACATACTTCATAAATTCTTTGGGAAAACTTTTTTTTGGCTGTGGCCAACATGTTGTAACCTTAAAGTGGCATAAAATTACTTGTATAAAAGGGCTTAGGGCTAGGTGTTTTCATTAAGTTCTGATGCAAAATTGGTTCTTGTGATGGTATTGAGTTGTAAGGAATTATAGATTATAATTAGGTTATAATCACTAGATCATAATAATATTGGACTTGTTGTTTAGTAGACATAGCCCAGGGTATGGGTGAACCACGTTAAATCTTGGTGTCTTGTGATCTTTTCTGTGTGATTTGTTATTGGTTATATTTGCATGTAATTTTTATTTATGTCCATGGTTTACTCCTAACAAGTAGTATCAGAGTGAGGTTGTTTTTTTAGTTATCCTCTACAAGAAAGTCTCACAGTTAAGTGGGAGTCTCATGGTTGAGTGAGAGCGATGGTAGATGAGGGTAAGCTAAGGGTTGATAAGTTTAATGGGTAGAACTTCTAGTTATGGAAGATGCAAATAGAAGACTATCTTTATCAGAAGGATTTATGGAAGCCATTAGAAGGTAAAGCCAAGAATCTGGGATCTATGTCAAATGACAAATGAGATCTTTTAGACAAAAAGACACTTGGAAGCATTCAGTTATGCCTAGCACCATCAGTGGCATTTAAAATTACAAAAAAAAAGATGAAAGAAGAATTAATGCAAACCCTAGTGAAATTATATGAAAAGCCCTCCACTTCAAACAAGCTATTTCTCATGAAGTGTTTATTTAATATGAAAATGGTACAAGGTGGATCTATTGCAGGTCATTTAAATAAGTTTAATACTATTACTAGTTAGTTATCTTCTATGGATATCAATTTTGATGAAGACATTAGGGCTCTCTTGATTTTGTGTTCTTTTCTTGAGAGTTGGAATGGCTTGGTAATGGCTGTGAGTAATTATGTTCTTGGATCTAGTACCCTAAAATGTGAAGATGTGATTGGTGTTGTTTTGAGTGAGGAAACTCGTAGGAAAACCTCAAGTGGATCTACATCAAGAAGTGCTTTGAATGCAAAAGGTAGGGGTACAATGACTAAGAGAGGAAGTAACTTTGGAAATCATGGGAAATCAAGAGGAAATTCAAAGAGGAGGAGGTTTCAATTGAGAGGACCAAATGACTACTGCTACTATGGGAAACCAAGGCACAAAAGGAAATATTGTTGGAATCGAAAGAAAAATGAAGGAGATAAACCAGATGGAGACAAGGAGAAAAATGTGGTAAGTGAAAAATTTGAAGAGGTTGATTCGCTTCTATCTTTAGAAAGTGTTGATGATTCATGGGTTTTAGATTTTGGTGCTTCATTTCATGCTACACCTCATAGAGGTTATTTTATTGATTATGTCCAAGGGGATTTTGGACTTGTTTATTTGGGGGATAATGAACCCTATTAGATTGTTGGAAAGGTAAAAATTAAAATTAAGTTGTAGAATGTGAATCATTGGTTACTACATGAGGTAACACATGTTCCAAGGCTAAGTAGGAATTTAATTTTAGCAGAGCAGCTCGGTGATGAGGGTTGTGCATTTACTTTTAATGGTAAAAATTGGAAAGTTTCAAAATGTTCCCTTGTAGTAGAAAAAGGTGTGAAAGTAGGCACCTTATATCTTTGTACAGGTCATATTGTTCCTTCTACTTTGATTGTTTCAGAGAAAAATGAATGTTTAGCAATAGTTACTTCAGTTGAGTAGGGAGAACAAATAGTTGTTGTAAATTCTGATACAATGCTTGTTGGAAATATTCAAGATATGATAGGTTACTGAGAGGGGACGGGTGAATTAGTAACATCAAAACATTAAAAAATTCAGCACTTTAAAATATACACCATTCATTCATCTAATCTACTGCATATATGAGATATCAAACATCCATAACACATGTACACAGTGATTTGGTGACCCAGAAACCTTCCAAATAGAAAGTAAAACTGGGGTGGGTATGATACGCACAAAACTTCGTTACTATAGTCTGAAGTTGTCCTATTAAGTCTTACATTGACCACTTTTCGTGATCTACCTTGTTAGGAGCACAAAGGACTGCTAGGTCCACCTTGTTAGAGGATTTACAAACATACACTGAAGTATGCACTCTATTAGGAGATTTATACAAAGACTATTAAGTCTACCCTGTTAAAGGATTTACAAAATTGATTCACCTATTAGGATGAAATAGTGGATCTACTTACAAACTTGATTTTATGATTAGATCCTTGAAGTATATATCACCTCTTGTGACTGATGAATCATTACTGCTCCTTGTAGACCTTGTTGAATACTCTGCTCTTCTGCTGATTCACATTTACACTTCTCAAACATTACAGGTCCTTTTTTATTCATACATTCCTATTTCATCACTTGAAAATGATATAATACATTACATATATACCATTCCAATAATTTCAATTGCAAGGTCGGCTAAAACATAAGAGAACAAAATATTACTGAGTTAGCCAAATAGTAAATAATTCAAGTTCACTGAACTGACTCGGTAACCTTCTAATACTCGGTGTCCACTGGATTACTCGGTATCATCATGCACTTGGTAGAAGTGAAGTCTCGGTCCATACTAATCACTTGATGTAGTTATGAACTCGATAACCATTGGAGACTCAGTGGATATAGTATCACTCGATAAAAATTGAATCCTTCGTTTACCTTGCTTTCACTCGATAAACATTATACTTTCATTACTCTGTAAACACTATGCTTCCATCACTTGGTAGGCACTATGCTTCCATCACTCGGTAGACATTGTGCTTCCATCACTCGATAGCTATACTCAGCTTGGTTAACACTTGAATGCTTGGTGTGAACTATGAGGCTCAGTGTAAACTGCTTAAGTGATGAATGTACAAGGTAACCACTGAATGCTCCGTATACATTATAGACTGAGTGATGAGCTACAATTCTGGCCTTTGCTTATGGCCTAGGGTAGCTTGATTTCAAGCTCAATTCTAGCCTTTGCCTCATCATATATTTTGAAGATTGGTTGCCTTGGGTCAACTGGCTCATTCACCAGTGCTTCAATAATATCCCTGGCCTCATCAATATTTACCTCATAAGGAAGAGGTTTTACCCATGCAACTTGGGATCTGACTGCCTGAATGTATACCTTATCACAGTCAACCATAAAGCATACATCATCTTTGTAATCTTCAACTAATTTTGGTGGAATCTAGAACCTGTTATTCATTCTCTCCTTGAAATCTTCAAAATAATTGTCCATGATGCTATCAAAAATTTCACCCATTTCTGCTACAAACTCATTAATCTGATAAAGAATGGGAATTTCTTTTCTCCATACAACTATTCCTTTTGATGGAAAGAATTTTTGAACGTAGAAAAATAGACAGATCAATAGAGAGCCAAATTTACAAGGATTATTCTTTGAAGTCCGTATACTATCCATATTTTTATTCAATTGTCTCAACAATAATTCTGATAGATCAAATTCAAGGTTTTTCTTTACAATTTTAAAGGCCAAATCCATAGCTTCACAAGGTACACTATTCAGTTGACTAGAGCTATAGATTTTGTGGGCAATGACATGAATGCCAAATCTTAGTTCAACATCTAATACAGTGGTGACCTTTAAACCTCTACCATCCCACTTGGCTAGGGTTTGCTTCTATAACTCCTCCCGACCTAGGGTTTTGGTGGTTTTTGCTTTGCTGAGCATAGGGAAACCCGTAATTTTGTAAATTGTCTTCTTTGTAATTAACATTGGTTGCTCTAACCATAGTTTCCCATTGTGCACTTGACTCAGAATATAGCTAATCCATTTGGTTTGGAAGCTTCTATGCATATGCGAGATATGAGTCAAGCCTTTGGTTTTGAGATGCTTGTATTCGAGTTTTAGAGAGCCATCTACACTCATTTCTCCTAGGGCATTGTCCATCTCTAGGTTTCCAATTTCTTGAACAAAACATTTGAAATGAGTATGAATATCATTGATAAGAAGTACCTTAGGTGGAATTTGCGATTGAGCTCCATTCGAGTCTAGTGATTTTGCAATGGCCAGAATAATTTTGAAGTTGGACACTTTCCATTCTGCACCCTTTACTAGCATTTCTAAACCTCTTTTTCCCTTGGTGCCGCTGCTATGCCCAGATGCCATTGCTGCTTGGTAAGTGTAAGAAAAATTCTGAATAGATTGTCCACTTTAAAATTGCTTGAAATCACCTGAAGTTTCTTGGAATTTGCTTGAAATCTCCTAGCTCTAAAATTGTAATGAAGAATGAAATTGAATTCTGCCCTTTTGAGAAAAGTTTTCTGCCATAAATGCATGGTACAAAGGTAGCTGAGATGACATAGTGTGTGACAGGCTGTCATTTACTTTCTTCATAGAAGCTTGCAACTCGATGATCGAACAAAATTTTTAGTGATCCCATCCTAGCTTGGTAAGGTCTATAATTGACTTTCCTCGGTAGATGCAACTTGGAAAAAGATATGCTTTCTTTGATCTTCGTGTATCTAGAATATTGATTTGATCATTTTACTTTCTTGCGTTCGAAACTACTTTGGATATACCTTGATGATATAGTTCCAGATCCTTTATGAATCTAATTGGAAATGATGGAGTCACCCACTTCTTGAGTGACATTGCCATCACTTGAACTATCTTGCTCGGTAGATTTTGGAATCCACTGTTGCCTCATTATCTTCTGAATGTTTTCAGCTTTAGCTTTCTTTTCATCTTCAACTCTTTCTATATTCATGCAGTTTTTAGCTGTATGACTGAGTTTAGTGCATGCATAACATCTTACTGTTCTGTCTCTTTTCCTCAAGTGATGCCTTGAGCAGTCTTTACCAATGTGTCCATATTCTCCACAATAATGACATCTGCACTAGGTATTGTAATATCATCCAAAGATTGCTTTAACAAGTTATTTAGCTGGGTTGAATGATTTGGATCTGCATTGGAATGCCTTGTGACCATGCTTCTTGTACTTGTGACAATTGCCTTTAAATTTTGGTTTTTCCTTGCATTTATTAGCTTTATGACCATGCTAACTGTAATTGTAGCATTTACCATTGAATTTACTTTTTCCATTGCTCCAACACTTGTTTGATGTGTGATCTAGCTTACCATAGTGATATCAAGTAGATCTTTGTTTCTTTTGGGTACCTTGTTTGGAGGTTTCACCTTCTTCCTTGTAACTAAGTCTAGCTTTGCCTTTTTGTCTATGAAGATTCTGTTCACTTTGCTTATTTAATTGAGTCATGTCTACTTGAGATTTCATCATTCTCTCATTGATTTTCTTTTCAATGATCAAGTAATTTTCCAAACTTTCATTGATTTGTCTTTCAGATCTTAATTTACTTTTTAAGCTTTCATTGATTTGTCTTTCAGTGATTAAATCATTCCTCTAGCTTTCGTTCTCAGATCTTAGATTCATAATTTTTTCATTTGCATTAGATAGTTGATTTACAAGATCTTCATGCTGAAGGGATTGACTATTTCTTACCTCTAAGTCTTCATTTGCCTTGTCTCTCTATTCCAAAACTTCACATAGCTTGATTGATTGAATTTCTTGTTCTCTTTTAAGCTTTCTTACTTCTTCCTGTAGGGAACCATTCTTTGCTAGGAGTTCCTTGATAGCCTCATTAGCTTCATCTGAACTACACTATGGTAAAAGGTCTTCAATCTTTTCTTCAACATACTAATGATCATTCATTTGTCTTGAAAGTTCCTTCCTTCTCTTTAGGGATTGAGAAAGATGCTCCTTAGCTTCTTTGAGTTGAGCCATGACCATTTCTAGATCTAGCTTTTCATTTTCAATAGCTTTGTCAAGTCTGAATATCTCCATTGTCCTTGATCTTTTCTCAAGCTGTCAAGCTTTGTCCTGAGAACCAAAATTCTCTGATACCAATTGTTGAAAATATTCAAAATATGATAGGTTACTAAGAGGGGAGGGGTGAATCAGTAACTTCAAAACTTTAAATAATTCAGCACTTTAAAATATTCACCATTCATTCATCTAATATACTACATATATGAGAAATCAAACATCCATAACACATGTACATAGTGATTTGGTGACCCGAAAACCTTCCAAATAGAAAGTAAAATTGGGGTGGGGATGATACCAACAAAACTTCATTACTGCAGTATGAAGTTGGCCTGTTAAAGCTTACATTGACCACTTCTGGTGATCTGCCCTATTAGGAGCACAAAAGACTACTAGGTCCACCTTGTTAGAGGATTTACAAACATATACTGAAGTATGCACTCTATTAGGAGATTTATACAAAGACTGTTAAGTCTACCCTGTTAAAGGATTTACAAAACTAATTCACCTATTAGGATGAAATAGTGGATCTATATACAAACTTAATTTTTTGATTAGATCCTTGAAGTATATATCACCTCTTGTGACTGATGAATCATTACTGCTCCTTGTAGACTTTGTTGAATACTCTGCTCTTCTACTTATTTGCATTTACACTTCTGAAACATTACATGTCCTTTTTGATTCATACATTCTTATATCATCACTTAAAAATGATATAATATATTACATATATACCATTCCAATAATTAAAATTGCAAGGTTGGCTAAAACATAAGTGAGCAAAATATTACTGAGTCAACCAAACAATAAATAACTCGGGTTCACTAAATTGACTCAGTGACCTTCTGATACTTGGCATCCACTGCATTACTTGACATTGTCATGCACTCAATAGAAGTGAAGGCTCAGTCCATACTAATCATCTGACATAGTTCTGAACTTGATAACTATTGGAGACTCAGTGGATATAGTATCAGTCGATAAAAATTGAATCCTTCATTTACCTTGCTTTCACTCGGTAAACATTATACTTTCATTACTCAATAAACACTGCACTTCCATCACTTGGTAGGCACTCTGCTTCCATCACTCAGTAGACAATGTGCTTCCATCACTTGGTAGAAATTGTGCTTCCATCACTCAGTAGGCACTGCTAGATTGCACATTCACTCGATAGCTATACTCAGCTCGGTGTGAATTGCAAGGCTTGGTGTAAATTGCTTAAGTGATGAATGTATAAGGTAACCACTGAATGCTCAGTATACATTGTAGACTAAGTGATGAGCTCGGTAGTTATACTAATATAGATAAGTTTTGTCACTAATGGAAATAATAACTTAATGCCAACAATGCTATGGCATAATAAACTTGCGCACATGAGTGAGAAAGGTATGAAAGTACTTCATTAAAAGAAAGTTTTACTAGGTCTAAAATGTGTTAATATGGATTTCTATGAAAGTTGAGTGTATGGAAAATAAAAGAGAGTGAGTTTTGTGAAGACTGGGAAGGAAAACAAAAAGGATAAATTAGAGCTTGTGGATACTAATGTATGAGGACCGGCTTAGGTATTTTCCCTTGGTGGCTCTCATTATTATGTTACATTTATTGATGACACAAGTAGAAAAGTATGGGTTTATTTCCTTAGACATAAATTTGATGTATTTCAAACTTTTAAGAAAAGGAAATGCTTGGTTGAAAATGAGACTGGTAAGAAATTGAAATGTCTGAGATCTGATAATGGTGGTGAGTATTGCAGTCATGAATTTCAATATTATTGCTCCACTAATGGTATTCATAGACAAAAAACTATTGCAAGGAATCCACAGGAAAATGGAGTGGTTGAATGCATGAACAAGACTATAATGGAATGTGCAATGAGCATGATGTTGCATGTTGGGTTGCCCTTACACATGTTGGTGGAGGCTATCAATACTACTATTATTTTCTTAATAGAGGTCCCTCTACTTCTTTGGGTTGTGGTATTCCAGAGGAAGCATGGACTGGTAAGAATGTGAGTTATACTTTTCTCAAAACCTTTAGTTGTGAAGCATTTTCTCACATAGATTCTAAAAATAGAACCAAGCTAGAAGCTAACTTTAAAAAATGTGTATTTTTTGGATATGGCATTAATGAATTTGGTTACAGGCTTTGGGATTTTAAAAATTACAAAAATTGTAAGAAATCTCATATTCAATGAGAAAGTGTTGTACAAAGATTTGTTGCAAAAGCATGAGAAGAAAAAAGATGATTATTTAATGCTGGATGATACTTCAAAAGCTAATGTTCTAGCCATTCCTCATGATGTGCAACAACCACAATAACAAATACCACACACATCGGTGAATGTTAGACAGTCAATAAGGAAAATTAGACCTCCACAAAGATTTTCTACCTCTTTGTATTCTATTTCACTTATTGATGCTAGTGAACCTGAAAGTTATGATGAAGCTATGCAGGTGGATACTAAGATTCTGTGGGAGTTTGCAGTGAAAAATGAAATGGACTCTTTGCTGAAGAATAAGACATGGGATTTATGCAAGTTGCCTACAAGTAAAAGAGCTTTATAGAATAAATGGGTGTATAGGTTAAAAGAAGAGGAAGGAGGTCAGAAAAGATTTAAAGCTAGATTAGTTGTTAAAGGATATGTATAGAAAAAGGGCATTGATTTTGATGAGATATTTTCTCCTATTGTTAAGATGACATCTGTCCATACTGTTTTAAGTCTTGTGGCTACTGAAGATTTGCATTTGGAGTAGCTTGATGTTAAAACAACCTTCCTTCATGGTGATTTGGATGAAGAGATATATATGGATCAGCCACAAGGATTTAAGGTTAAAGGTAATGAGAACTTAGTATGTAAATTGAAGAAAGGTTTATATGGCTTGAAGCAAGCACCTCGGCAATGGTATCTAAAATTTGATAGTTTTATGCATGAGCATGGTTACAATAGGTGTCATTCAGATCACTGTGTTTACTTTAAGAGGTTGAATGATGATACCTAAATTATTTTATGTTTATATGTTGATGATATGCTTGTGGTTGGGTCTACCATGGATAATATTAAGGGGCTGAAATGCCAATTAGCACATGCATTTGCTATGAAAGATTTTGGGGCAGAAAAAAAAATTCTTGGTATAAAGATTTGCAAAGATAGGAAGAAAAAAACATTGAGGCTATCTCAGGTAGATTATGTTGAGAAGGTGTTGCAACATTTCTCTATGGGGAATGCTAAAGTTGTTAGCACACCATTACCTGCTCATTTAAAGTTGACTAAGGAGAGTTGTCCCAAGACACAAGAAGAAGAGGATAAGATGTCTAAGGTACCCTATGCTTCAGCTATAGGAAGCTTGATGTATGTTATGTTATGTACTAGGCTAGATATTACACATGTAGTGGGAGTCGTTAGTAGGTATGACTCATCCAGTAATTGAGCATTGGAATGTTGTCATATGGATTCTTCGATATTTGAAAGGAACATCCAACAAGTATTTACATTTTGGGGGCTCTACTACTGATTTATAGGGCTATGTTGACTCAAATTTGGCATGGGATATTGGTACCAGGTGGAGTACTATAGGTTATGTCTTTACAATTGGTGGGGCAACCGTGAGCTAGGTTTCTACATTATAGAAGGTTAATGCTTTATCCACTATAGAGGTAGAGTATGTAATTGCTACATAGGTAGCCAAGGAGATGATATGGCTTCAATTCTTCTTGGAAGAATTGGGACATCCTCAGAAGGATAATTATTTGTTCACAGATAGTCAAAGTGCCATTCATCTTGCAAAGAATTTAGCTCTACATTCAAAGACCAAACACATCTAGTTGTAGTACCATTTCATTCGGTCAGTTTTGGATGATGAACATTTAAAGCTAGAGAAGATACATACAAATGATAATCCAATAGATATGTTGAAAAAGGTAGCAACAAGGGAGAAGCTGAACTCCTCTTAAGCTTTGGTTGGTCTTCTAGATTAAACATGAATAAAAGAATAGCAGAGTCTAGGGTGGTTTGATACAGTGGGAGCCCCATGTGGTAGCAGTATTGCTATAGGATTAGTCTCCAAGTAGGAGATTATTGTCTAGTGTGGAGTCTGATCAGTCCCCAAGTGGGAGATTCTTAGTTTGTGGTGATTGATTAGGAAAGTATTGTACGTACATCATAAATTCTTTGGGCCATGGCCGACATTGTGGTTGACATATGGCCAACACGTTGTAACCCTAAAGCAGCATAAAATTACTTGTATAAAATGGCTTAGGGTTAGGTATTTTCATTAAGTTGTGATGTGAAATTGGTTCTTGTGGCAATATTGAGCTGTAAGGGATTACAGATTGTAATCAGGTTATAATCACTAGATCGTAATAATATCAAACTTGTTGTTTGGTAGACATAGCCCAGGGATTGGGTGAACCACATTAAATCTTAGTGTCTTGTCTTATTTTCTATGTGATCTATTATTTTTTGTTATTGGTTATAGTTGCATGTAATTGTTATTTTTGTCTATGGTTTAATCTTAACAATATTGTCGACTTTAGTGGTTAGACTTATTGATATTATGTACTTTTGTGGAACCTTTATTTTCCAACAGAGTATTGTTGAATTTCTTGGCTTTTTAATTTGATGGTAATGACTCGGGATTGATTTTTTTTTGTTTTTATATGTCTTTGACTCAGCATCCATTTTAGCTTCTTTTTAATATTAAGAACAAATAAAGAAAATAGATTATTTATGTTTTTTGTACAATCATTTTATAATTATGAATCATTCATATAAAATATTCAACATCTAAAATATTCTTATATTGAATGCAGTATGTAGAGAAGCTTACGATTAGAGAAGATAAAGAATCTCCTTCAATATTTGTATATTCCTATTAGATTATCCCACTAACTCATGCCAAACAAGGAAGTAAATGTTTCATGAGCAAGTCATTATTCAAGATTAAGTAGCTCTTCAATTTGTTAAAGAGAGATCTTATTTGATGTATTTGATATTAGAATAATCTCACATTAACAATATAATGTAAATAGATGATATTATAAAAAGTAATTTAGTACATGTAATATTCTAAAAAATTAGAATATAGCAATAAGAGATATAAGAAGAAAGAAGAAAAATGTTATTCAATTATTCCTTCTCAAAAAAAAATCATTTATTGCAACTAGATCACTAGGAATTGAATGAAAAGTTGTGCTCCAAACACTATCTATTTGTAATAAGAGAAGCATCCCATACATCATCCCACACACATTTTATCCTTATCAAGGTATTATTTGCTATGTCCATTACCACAACCTAATGTGACAACAAGTGATGCATGAGCTTGAGTGTCATTAAACTTGTTTTAACCAACATGTGTAGTTTGAGTGTAATAGATATAATTTACTTGAATGACGATAAGATCTTACACTTGTTATTCTAAATAGATTATCTATAAAATGTATGTTAAGATGAGATTAATAGTTTTAAAGGTTTAAACCTCTAATTAACAATATCTCTCTTATAATTTGACACAAACTCTTCAAAAGATAATCTATTAATAATAAAAGATATATTTATATTTCTTATTTCTAATTATGATTACTTTGTATTACATAAATTTCACATCACATAAAATAGTTATAATTAGCATTTTATTTTTACAATATATTTATAAATTATTTTATTTACATTAATATTTTCAATCTATCAATACATTATAATTGTAAAAAAACAAATCACAACCCTAAAAATTTTGCTCAGCATGATAAGATGTCAAGTGACAGTTTTTCTCGGCACAAATAGATGCTGAGTGATAGGTAGTGGGTGCCTAGTAAGCTCGCCACAAGAGGAAGCCCAGTAACTTGGTACAAAGGGGGCAACTCAAAAATAGTGTATGCCAAGTGAGTTTGGCAACAAATGATGGGTAGTGAGCTTGGTCACCTCAACAAGGTGAATCTTGGCAACAAAGTATGTCGAGAGCTCTGCACAAACTATAGAGATAGAACTCGATCAAAGACTAGGCCAAGTGAGTAGTATACTAGACTACCATTAAAATGAAAAGAGTTGAAGGATGAAGATTTCAAATACAAATTTCTCAACTACAAAATACTATACAATGATGAATAGAAGAAAAGAACAACATAGTTTTAGTATGCTTGCATGCTTACTTATATTCTATTCAATAAAACTATTAAAAGATCTGGGAGCATTTGGCTTCAACCAGAAAAACCCTAAAATCTTCAAACCGATAAAACTTCAAACTTCAAACTTAACTTCAAACTTATAGCTCTAATGGCTGCGTACAAGAATGCTTGGAGCAATCACTACGTCATGGGTGAAAATAAATAAAAGTTACAAAATGACAAAAGATTCAACACATGCAACTACTGACACGAAACTGAAACACTTCTGTCTTTTGAACTCTAAGTTGATATGTTGATTGAGTTCTCTTTTCTACTCTACAACTAATCCTTCTTCTACTCTCTTCTACCGATCAAATGAGATAGATTCATTCCTTTTGTCTCTTGGAAAAAAGTTGTTCCCTCTCATTTTGAATTTGAACTCACCTACCATGCATTCAATGTTTCTAACTATTGTGTACCCTATTAGGGTGGTAGGTGGGCATCTGGCTCTAGAAGCAACCGCCTATGCATTAAATATTTCAAAACTCCCCCTTTGTTGTGAGCCAAATAAAAAAAGATCACTCTTGATCCAAATCAACTACACCAAGACATTCTCTTAGGTGTACAAAAGTTCCAATACCTAAAGGCTTTGTAAAAATGTCAGCTAGCTACTACTTAGACTTGCAAAATTCAATTTTGATATCTCCATTCTCCACCAACTCTCTAATGAAGTGATATCTAATCTCTATATGCTTGCTTCTCCCATGGAAGATTGTATTCTTGGACAATGCAATTGAGAATATGTTGTCAAAAAAGATTGTGGTTCTATCCTCTTGCCTTTCATTCAAATCTATCAAGATTCTCTTTAACCGAATAGCTTGACATTTTACTACATTTTCTACTATGTATTCAACCTCTATTGTAGATTGAGCAACAATAGGTTGCTTCTTAGATGCCCATGAAATTACACTCGATCCCATATGGAACATGTATCTGGAAGTGCTCTTCCTATAATCTAGCCTTCTAGCCAAATCACTATCTGTGTAACCAACCAACTTGAGATCATTATCTATAGTATACAAAATTTCAAATCCCTTGGTACCATTCATATGGCTTATGATCCTCACTCCCACTTGCCAATGAGAATCCTTTGGTGTTTCCATAAATCTGGAAATCAAACTTATTGCATGCATTATGTCTGGCCAAGTTATAGTTAAATGCATCAAACTTCCAACCATACTCTTGTGTAGTGTTGGATTCACACTTTTACTACAATCTTCCTTACTCAACTTCAGACCTACCACTCTTGGTGTTGGGTTTGCCTTACTATTCTACATTTTGAATCCCTCCAAGGTCTGCCTTGCATATTATTCTTGAGAGATGAAGATTCCATCATGCTTTTTTTTTACCTCTATGCCTAGAAAGTACTTCAAGAAACCTAGGTATATCATTTCAAATTCATTCTTCATGGCCTCTTTGAACTCACCAATTAGGAAATTTTCATTTCTAGTGAAGATCAAGTCATCAACATACAAGTCAACAATCAACACATTACCACTTGTTGCATTGATGTATAGTGTGGGCTCACCATCGCTTTTGCTAAAGCCATTGCTCATCAAATATGAGTCAATCCTACTATACCATGCTTGTGGATCTTGTTTGAGCCCATAGAGAGCTTTTTTCAATCTATACACTTTGTTTTCTTCACCTAAAACTTCATAACCAGGTGGCTACTCCATATAAACTTCTTCTTTCAATACACCATTCAAGAAGGCGAACTTCACATCCATTTGATATACCTTTCATTTGTACTGAGCTACAATTTTTATGACAACACACATGGTTTCCATTCTTGCAACTGGGGCATATGTTTTATCATAATCTCTACCATACTACTACTTGTACCCTTTGATCACTAATCATGCCTTATGCCTATCTATTTTTCCTTTAGCATTGCACTTGGTCTTGTATACCCATTTCACTCTAATTACTTCTTTCTTGGGAAGAAAAGTAGTCAACTCCCATTTCTCATTTCTTTCAATAGCATCTATTTCCTCATCCATAGCATTACACCATTTCTCTTCATTCATAGCTTCCTCAAAATAAATTGGTTCACTATGAGAAAACAATGCAAAATTTAAACTCTCATCATAATCTTCCTCATACCTTTCATCTTGGTATATGTTCCTTAGACTTTTCATTTTTCTTGATAGTAGAGAGGCAAGAGTGGGATCTGCATTCTTCATATTGCTGCTACTACTATTTTGCATACTAGCTTAGGGCTATCTTGATGTGCTTGGAGTTGTTGCTCAACATGTTAAGGGTTGCTTGCCTTTTTGCCTTTGTTTACAAGCCATGTTAGCTGCTCCATCTTCTTATTGATCACCAATGTCATCTTCTTCCTCATCAATAGTAGGCACTTTACTTGAAGTGCTTGAGGATTCATCTACCGAGCCATCCCATGATTGATTTTCAAGAAATTCCACATCTGTTGAAATGATGATCCTCTTGGTGATTGAATCATTTAACATATAGGCCTTTGATTCTGAGATGTACTCTATGAAGATGCACTTTTCAACTTTGTCATCTAGCTTTTTCCTTTGTTCTTTCTACACATGTGCTTATGCTAGACATTCAAACACTCTCAAGTTTTCAACTGTCAATCTATTTTTTGACCAAGCCTCTAAAGGAATCTTGTCATGAACTGATTTTGTAGGACACCTATTAATCAAATATACTACAGTTTCTATAACTTCTCCCTAATATTTAGTTGAGAGTCCCTTTACTTTCATCATGCTTCTAGCCATATCAACAATGATCCTATTCTTTCTCTTAGCCACTCCATTTTACTGTGAAGTATAGCTGGTTGTAAGCTCTTTCCTGATGCCATTCTGCCTATAAAAATTTACAAGCATATTGGAGGTATACTCATGTCCTCTATCTGATCTAAGGACCTCTACATAGTGTCCACATTCCTTTTTAGCTAGGGCCTTGAATTCAACAAATTTATCAAATGCTTCAAATTTGTTCTTCAAAAAATACACCCATGTCCTATGACTAAAATCATCTATAAAAGTCATAGAATAAGTACACCCCACAATAGAAGAAGTTTACATAGGGCCTACCAAATCAGAATGCACCAATTCTAATGGTGCTCTAGCCCTTCTAGAATTTTTAGAATTAAAATAAAGCCTATGTTTGTTACCCAAAATACAAGCCTCACACTTGCCATAGGAATCTACTATGCTAGTTAAACCCTCTCCCATTCCTTTCTTGGACAACAAATTTAAACCAGCAAAGTCAAGATGTTTATATCTAAGATGCCAAAGCTTGGAGAGGTCTTCAATCATGCTTCTAAGAATTGACTGCTGATGTACTAATATTTTTGAGGTGCAACACTGAGTTGAGAAGCGAAGCATGTCTCTATCCTCATTGGGAACATCTAATTATTTGTCATTTGGACTATTCCAAGTAATATATTACTTCCATCCTTCTCATAAATGGTACACTTGTTATTTTCCATCAGCACCTTGTATCCATTTTGAATGATTTGTCCAACACTCACTAAGTTGTGCCTCATACCAAGGGAAAAATACATATTTTGTATCTCCTTCTTCTCACCTTGCTTGGTGTGGACCATAATATATCCTTTTCCCATTATGAGAATGGTTTCATTATTTCCCATCTTAAATTTAGACTTAAAAGTCTTATCAATGGAAGAGAATAAACTTTCATTACCACTAAAGTGGTTACTACAACCACTATCCAGGTACCATACCTTAGGGTTGCCTTCTTCATCAATGTTACACATGATAAAGGCTGTGGGATTGATTGCATTTTCCATGTTCAGATCAACCACATTAGCATTCTGCTTTGACTGATCACTGTCCTTCTTCCTACATTCAATTCCATAATGCTCATAATTATGATAGTAGTAGCATTCAACATTGCTCTTGTTGGAGTTGTAATTCTTCTTACCTCCTCTAGAGTTGTTTTAAAAGGTGATTGCTCCCTCTTGGTTGCTTTCCTTTCCTAAGCTTTTTGCACTAGCATTCCTTTGACCATTCCTTCCATGACCTCTACTTCTTGAGCCTCTACTAGAGCCATTTCTTCCTCTCCTCTTGCCTCTTGAATTCTCTTGATCCTTGAAAGACTGCTTTTGGAAAGTTGTTGCTGATCTATTTATCCAATGCTCATGGGGTTTGAAGAGTTCTCATTGACTCATCCATGGTCAATGTTGTAAGGTCCTTTGCTTCCTCTATGGTCATTACAAGGTTGTCATATTTTTGAGGTAAACTCCTCAATACCTTCTCTACTATTCTCTGCTCATAATAATCTTCTCCATTTGATCTAAGCTAGTTTATCAAAGTGGAAATTCATGAGCTGAACTCTATAATAGGTTCATTGTTTCTAATTTGAAGGTTCTCAAACTCTCTTTTGATCATCTGTAGCTTTACTACTCTGACCTTATCAGACCCCTTGAAATTTGTCTCAAGGATATCCCATGCTTTCTTTGCATAATTTGTTGCTGCAATCTTGAGAAAGACTATCTTTGTCATTGTTGCCTCAATCAAACTTAATGCCTTAGCATCCTTTCTCCTTGACTCTTTCAATTGAGGCTTTTGCAAGTTTTTGAGGGCAACATACAGTGTTGGGACTGTAATATAATTGAATCCATTGATCATAAAGTACCATAAATCATTAGCAACCATTATAGTTTTCATCTTTTTTGCCCATGCATCATAATTTTATCCATTAAAGGATGATGGTTGCTACCATATCTTTCCTACATCTCCTGTCATGTCAGATATCCTAGAAAACAAAACTCATTGTGGATGTGGGGCCTTAAAACTTTGATACCATGTGAATAAACAAATCACAACCCTAAAAAAATTTCTCAGCACAATAAGCTATCAAATAATGGTTTTGCTTGGTACTAATAGATGTCGAGTGATAGGAAATGGGTGCCGAGTAAGCTCCACACAGGAGGAAGTTGAGTAACTTGGCACAAAGGGGGCAACTAGGCAATAGTGTATACTGAGTGAGCTCAGCTAAAAAGGATGTCAAGCGAGCTCTATCAACTCTACAAGGTGAAGCTCGGCAACAAGGTATGCCAAGTGAGCTTGGCACAAACTGCAGAGGCAGAACTTGGTTAAAGACTAGGCCAAAGTGAGTAGTATACTAGATTGCCATTAATATGAAGAGAGCAGAAGGATGAAGATTTGAAATACAAATTTTTCAAATACAAAATACTATGCAATGACGAATAGACAAAAGGAACAACATAGTTTTAGTATGCTTTCTTATATTCTATTCAACAAAACTATTACAATATCATGGAGCATTCTGCTTCAAGTAGAAAACTCTAAAATCTTCAAACTGATAAAACTTCAAACTGCAAACTTAACTTCAAACTTACAACTCTAATGGCTGCATATAAGAATGCCTAGAGTAATCACTGCTTCATAGGTCAAAAACAATAAAACTTACAAAATAACAAAAGATCCAACACGTGCAACTGCTAACACGAAACTCAAACCCTTCTGTCTTCTAAACTTTGACTTGACCTACTGATCAACTTCTCTTTTTTGCTCTACAACTGATCCTTGTTCTACTCTCTTCTACCAATAGAATGAGATAGATTCATTCCTTTTGTCTCTTGGCAAAAAATGCTTTCCCTCTCATTTTGAATTTGAACTCACCTACCATGCATTAAATGTTTTTGATTGTCCTGCAGGCCATCAAGTGGTAGGTGGACACTTGGCTCCATGGGCAACCACCTATGCATTAAATATTTCAACAATAATATTAATATTATTTTGTTACATTACAATGCTTTAAATAAAAAACTAGCCATCCTTTAAATTTTTCGTAGCTCAGCATCAAAGCAGACAATGAATTCAATCATATTGTCCTGTTGTAATAATTCTATGCCTCTATCTAATCATATATGTTAATGCAAGGATCATTCATCTGATATTTTATATATTTGATTCCTTAAATGAGTCTTTTAATGGTTATAATTCCGTATCAATCTAAATTTGGAGTTAATGATTTCTGACCTTCAATTTCTTTAGATTTGTGACCTCATACAAAGCTCTTTCTGTCGTTGTCTTATCTCACAAATACGGGAATTTTAATATGCCACTATCGATCTTGACCCACGGCTAAATTCAACCGTTAGTTCTAACAGAGAGAGTGGATTTTTATACAAAGAACATCTTCAGAATTTTCAGTTATAATTATTATAATCTTAAGTATTTTTCAAAAGATGGGGAACTTATCCAATGAAGTTGTTAGATGCCTGAAAAATGTATTTATCTGTTGAGACGAACTATTACGGTCAAACGGGCCTCAAATATAACGCAGTATTTCTCAATGAAATATTTATCATACACACTTGTAAATGCCCAAGCTGAGTAGACTTGATTGCGACTTTTTCGGTTACAGAGATAATAAAATTCATCATATTCATATAAACATATTGTAAAAATTGAATGTTGATAGACAACAGTTTGAAAACGTGTATGAAATATGTCAAATTATTCTCGGAGAAACAATGCACACGTCACGATCTTGCAGATCTGGTTTCTGTGGGAAACAGTTTGCACGAGAGCAATGTGATCAGATAATATCTTACTCCAATTTTCTAACTATGATTTTGACGTAAGCAGTTTATAAAATATAAACAATTTGTATTATGGATCACAAATATTATAACCTTCATAATAGAAAATGATTCGAAGTAAATGTTATTTAAAAATCGACCATATTATAACTAAGAATCTGTACCATAGTAGCTTCAGTTTGAGACAGGTATGGTCCTGCTCATGCAGTTCAGTATTTAAATTCGTTTATGAAAAATCTAATGACTTACTTGGATAAGTTTCTGTAGTTTCTTATATGATAAAAGATTATAGTAGACTTTAGGCTTTTTAAATTATAATTTACCTTTTTAATAATCGGGCTGCTTAAGCGGGGACCAGAACCCACTGATATTATATATCGAAACCATGCAATAAAAATAATAATATAGGCACTGGGTTTCTCATAGTCTTGGCTTCTCTGTCATATTATTGAATACAAGTAGTTGGATTACAAAAAGGGAGTCTACAAATAAATTAATTGTGCCTGTTACAAAACTATATCTAGTTCCTGCCATGGCAAGATACTATTGCATTCATTAGATGCCATAGGATGCAATAGTAACTTTTAAATAGCCAATCAAGGTGAAGAATTTTTACAACATACGTCTACAAAATATAATTTTAAATTTTCTATTTATTTAAACGATTTAAACAGAATAATTTATCTCTTCTTTGATTGGCTTAGAGCAATAATAGTAGCGAGTAAAATTAATTTCCTTCATAGAAAATTAGGATATTTTGTACACTCTACTTTTAATACATTAATTACAGCTTATGCCATCTTTTCTAAAAATCTTTTTTAACCATATTCATTAATTATAGCTTATGCCATCTTTTATACAAATCTTCTTTACAATAGAAAACCATTTTTAAAACTATTTTAAACATAAAGATCAAATAGTAATTATATCAATGACATGACATGTTGACTATTTTCTTTATATAAGAAATAAAACTTAAATCTTAATATTTTTCAATATAATTTTATTTTATTTTAATATTTAATATTATTATGTTCAATTTTCTATTTTACTTTTTCAATTATTGATAGTGAACTAGAATATTTATATAAATATTTAATCACAATAATTTAATATAAATATATTAGATTTTATTTTATTGATAATTATTTATTGATTAAAGGTTATTTAAGAACATTATAAAAACTATAGGAATTAAGCTTATACATTCTTAAAAACCAAAGAAATTATGATAAAAATTTAGCAATTTTTTACATTTGAAATTATATTTGTAAATTTTAAACAATATAAAGACCAACAATTCAAATATTTTGTTATGAATTTTTTCTCCATTCTTCCATTTTTTTCTTTTAACTTATTTATCTTTTATATTTCTTATATTATAAGGTGAATTTGGTGCTAATATACTAGGGCACCATCTTATCTAAAGCTAGATTTTCTATCTAATGCAAATAAACTATTTTTACATTATTCAAACCATAGCAAGTCACTGACATCAAGATTCAAGATTCAGCATAGACTTTCTCATGTAATTATCAATGTTTGAATGGGAACATTGTTACTTCTATTTTATTTAAACTAAAAATTCAAATGGCAGGAACTATGATGCTTGTTAAATAATCGAAATATTCGTAATAATCTAAAATTAGATAAGAGTGTCGCTTTAAGAACTTGACAAGTCATTAAATTTTCACTTGCTTACATCAATAAACTATCTCAAACAAGTCTAGGGTCCGGATTCAGTCCAGTAGTCTTGGAATTACAATGGCAGCTTTCTTACAGCAGTTCACAATGGGTTCAACTGTATCTTTAGACTCTTAACTCGCGAGCTTTTAAGTCAAATTATTATACCATATTCATTATTTTATAGGGTCTACTACAGTTGATAAATATAAATATTCAGCCCCGGTTTCGTTTTAGATGTAAAAAAATAATAATACATACACTTGATCAATCTATATACATAGTTATTTTATTAAAATTGTCATAAAAATATATACACAATCTTATAAAATCTATGTTAAATATATTTATAATTTGTTAATTTTTTAAAAATTAAAATTATAAATAATATGAAAAATGTTAATATGGAATTTTATATTCCTTATAGAGCAATTTTAGTGGTTTTTTTGTAAAGAGTCATGATTGTACATGCCTAAGTTAATGAAAACTTTGGTGAAACTAGATATCTTTAATATTATCAATATTTGAGCTAGTCTCCTACAAGCTCTCTACTTTATATTCAACACTACATATAATTTATTTTAATTATTTTTAAATATACAAAAATAAATTATAATGTTTTTGTAAATAAAGAGTATAATTTTTTATTTTTTTTAATTATTCAATTTAATAAAATTCAAAAGAAGTTAATTTTATGTTTTATTAAGGTACAAAATTAAGGCTATTGAAAAACTCATAATTTATTAATAAAAATAAAAATAAATTAAAATATTAATCATACAAAATGATTTCCCACAAAAAAAAAAGATAAATTGGTCATTTGCAAAGGAAATCATTCATAACTCACTCACATTTCCATAATCGCTATTGTTTCAACGATTTTAACACAATTGTAGAAAATATGTATATTCGTCTCCATTTCCATAATCGCTAATGTTTCAATGATTTTAACACAATTGTAGAAAATATGTAAGCCTTTTCTAGATTATTTACAGCAGTTAACGAGATGCACTATGACCTCGGAATGTGAGTCTCCTTCCAAGTATTCCCGCTTTGATTTGAGTCTTGTTTGTATTATGGACAAATATATAGAAAGATCAGTATATATACTACAAAAAGAAGTCTATATTTTTTTCGAATAAATAAATCTTATTTTTCAAAATCAATTCAGGTTGATGCTATATCTGAAATTTAAAACTAGCTTTTATATATATATATAAGCTGAGAGATACCCTTCTCGAGGCACCTATTGCACTGAGTGAGATTATGAAAATAGACGCCTTGAGAAGGATATCTCTTGGCTTATTATTTATATATATATATATATATATATATATATATATATATATATATAAAAGCTAGTAGCACTCGCGATGCAAAATGAAAGACATTATTTTTTAAATTATAATTCATTATAGTTAAATATATTATGAAATTTTTGTATTAATAGATATTTAATATTATTATGATTTTAGTATTTTTTTATATATTAACTTAAAAAATTTGCATAGAGAAAAAATAATAATAGTAATTTAAAAAGATATTTTAAAATCATATAGATATTTATTTAATGTTATAAAAAGCGAAGAAATGTTATACATTGTATTGCTAAACAATTGAAGGAGATTGAAGCAATATAGAATTTTTTTACAAATATGTGCAATAAAAAAATACTTAATAATCATTGAAAGAAATGATGACATAGTCCATCAAAAAACTTAATAATTAAACAGTTGAAGCATATTGAAGCAATAGAGAAATTTTTCTACAAACATGTGTAATAAAAAAATACTTAATAATCATTGAAAGAAATGATGACATAGTCCATCAGAAAACTTAATAATGTAATATTTAATAGCTATTATAAAATTGGGTATAATAAAAAATAGTATTGTTCAAAATGTTGACAATACGTTGACAAATGATATGTAGAATATTTTTACTTTCTCAACCATGGATGGACTGGAAACAACTCTACATTTCCATGAAGAATTTTTCGTACTTTAATTGATAGAGTAGACTTTATGTGAAATAATGTAGGTATGCCATAATTTGCATGCAACAACCTGAAAGATGGAATGACTTGATG
Source organism: Cupressus sempervirens (assembly GCA_028749045.1). Taxonomy (NCBI): domain Eukaryota; kingdom Viridiplantae; phylum Streptophyta; class Pinopsida; order Cupressales; family Cupressaceae; genus Cupressus; species Cupressus sempervirens. Next base: position 699,131,923 of record CM053786.1, on the reverse strand, counting down.
TATTGTGAACATGATTGTCTAACCAAAATTTAGAGTAGCTATCAACCATTCTTCGAGTGGACCCTTGTGATAGCTAATTTTAGATTCTCCTTTAAGAAATTTCATAAACTTTATACTGAGCTCATCAGAGAGAGTGTGCTTCCTAAAATTTACTGTTGGGGCAATGATAATTTGATAAATACATCCTGCAAGATAAAGATCACGGATCTCATGATACAAAGCATCTGGTCATCTGCAAAAGTCTACAACCTTGATCTATAGGTGATGAAATTTGACATCTAAGTTCATCTTCACTTTTGTGGCATAGTGAAAGTTGAATTACGGAGCATAGTTATAAAATTTTAATTAATTGTTCCTTGGTCCATTGTTTATAATTCGATCGGTCATTCTATCCCTTATCCAATATCGAACACTCAACTCCTCTATACGAAGGATGACATTTTGTGGAAGTCTATGATGAAAGTCTTGTAACCACTAGTAAGCCCATTCAAAACGTAATTTGTTTGACATCTTCGTAAGCTGCATGGAAATTATGAAAAAAATTATACAATTAAAACATGATAAAGAATATGTTTTTTTTTTCAAAAAGGAAAGAAATGTTGAATCAAGGATAGTAACCATAATATTTAAACTAAGGTATTTTACATGAAATAAACATAAAATATATTTGATCAAATCCATATTTTGACACACATTTTTTAAATGTTAGTATTTTTTGTCTTGAAAAAAATAATTTGACATAGTGTGATACAAACTTATAAAGGCATAAGAAAATAAGTGATCATTTTCTTTAATGTAAGGATACTAAAAAAAAAATTACAAGGGTATATTGAAAGTCTATTTATATATTTATGGATGTGAAAACATGTATTTGAAACATTTGAAATGTGATTTGTAGTAGTATACAAGTAAACGAAAACTTTATTTAAATACTACAATCATACAATAGTATAGTAAATATAATAAAAATTACAAAATATTAAAGTGGCAAATCAAAATTTTAATTGCATTGGAAAAATTATTAAAAATAAAAATATTACATCAATTCTCTTCCAAAAACTTAAGTCTGTTTTCTTCATCCTTGCGCTTGGCAACTTGTCTACCTTTTTTCATTTTCTCATAGCGATCATACGTGAATGGAGGCATTATTCTTAGACACTGTAAAGATTTAACACAAGAAATTGCCACAAATGTCAATCCTATTCTTTCTCTTGGTCCTATATCAATTGTTGCTTTTGGAAGAGTTAAACCCTGAGATTTATGTATAGTCAATGCCCATGCCAATCTTAAAGGAAATTGAAGTGTTGTACCCTTTTGTATTGGTGTTATTGGAATTGTTTTTGGATGATGGTCTTCAAATGGTGGTCCAGAATAGTTGTCAAACTCAACCATCACATATGTTGGAGGTTCAGGTGGAGCGCTTCCTTGTTTGTAGACTATATTTGAACATACCCCAAAGATCCATTTACAAGACCTGGTTGTACCCATAGATTAGAAGTTAGCATGACCCTTGCATCCTTACAAAGTAGCAATTCTAGATCAAGCTCATCATTTGAATAACCTTCCAATGCATTTCTATGTCGTGCTTTTGTCGCAACACTACGTGCAACAGGATACTTCAATGAATGCAACATTTTTTTATTATGACTATGAACATTTTCATTTGTTGAGAATAGATGGACAGAATTTTCAAACTATAAATTTGTTAGAAGATCTATGTTGATAGGGGTTCTTGTCATTAGCAACCTCCAATCATCAATTTGTGGGTTTGCATCTCTTACATTCATCAAAAGTTTGCGAAATCTTTGTTGATCCTCATTCTCCCCATCTTGTCTGAATATCTTCTCCAAAGTAAGAACAATCTTGAATTCTTGCCATAGCAACTTTTCCCTTCTATTACTGTCATATGCTGGTCTGTCACCAACTGGAGGAAGCTGGCCCAAATCTCCCACCAAAATTATAGATACACCTGAAATATAAGAATGAAAATGTTTATGTCAAAATGATTAATTTGTAATTACATTTTAGTAACATAATAGTCTATATTTTATACATGCTACACTTGTTAATGAGGAAAAGTGAAGCCTTTTACCTCCAAAGCTAATATTTGCATCTTGTGGGAATGCTTGTCGAAGTCGAGAGTCAATGTTCTCCACCATGTTTTGACCAATGAAGCTCATTTCATCAATGAAGATATACTTGATATGTGTCATTTCTTCTTGAAAGCTGGTGAGTCTTGTTCCTTCTAATTGACAAAAACCTTGTATTGATATTTTTAATTTTGAATGAACTGTAGAAGTTCCTATGTTGAATGCTGCGACTCCTGTTGGTGCAAGTAATAGAAGGGGAGATGGAGAGGGCATTGCTGCATTTTGAAGAGATTGACTAATTGCAACAATTAGATATGACTTTCCAGTGCCTGTTGTTCCTTGAATTATCATGAGCAATGGCTCCACATTCTGATTTCTATGATAGTGTGTCATAATAATGTCAACTTCCTTTTTCTATTTGTCACCAAGGGTCATGTAGTTGATGCATTGGGGAATGTCATCATATATTAGACAACCATGATTCTTCACATTACCTATAAAATTGATTGCCGCAATAGTGTACTCTTCTCCCTTATAATCAATAGATCAATTTGTATGTTTGTCAGTGTCTCTTCTCCCCAACATTTCTATTTCTAAGCACTCTATATTTTGACCATGATGCAACCTAGATATAATTTCCCATTCGTGTTCTGTTGTATTTCTTTGAACATTGTTATTGTCTTCAGTGTTAGAATCACTTTGGTTTTCATCATTGTTTGTCACCATAGTTCGTTGAACATGCCAAGGAATGTAATTAAATGTCTCCCAGTTTTGTATGATGGCATCATCATTATGACCAATATCTTGTTCTATATCACGAAATGGCCTGTAGAGCAATAATTTTGATAAACAAAAGTCAACCCATTTAGCTGATTCACGTGAAGGTATAGATACAAATCTAGGAAAGACTCTGATTATTGCTGCTTTGTCCCTTGGCTCCCATTTATTCTCTCTTCTTCTTTTAGGATTATATATCCACGATCTTGCTGCATTAATTAATGTGACGACTTCCATACATAGGGGCCTTCTTTTGTACCTATCAATGAAAGATTTTGTTTGCTCTTCAATATTCTCTTCATCATTTCCATTTTCATTATTTATAGTTATATGTTTGAAGACCTCATGGGAGACATTTAGATTAACAAATCTTCTACTACACTCTACCAATGGAAGCTCTAATAGCATATGACATGTTTCTTGAGCACCAGTGTCTCTTTCTATAATTGTCTTAGTTAGAATTTTCCTATATGCACGTGCAACTAAATCATCTGGGTTTTCCATGTTGGAGAGGCGCATCAACATTTAATGGTATGTTTCTGAGCTTTTCTCTGGTTTTGCTACATATTTGGCAATGTATTTCACCATAGCATGTTTGAAAAGAACAGGTTGCCAATCTATATTCGCTCTCCATAGTTGTAGTATGTGGCGATTATGTGTGTTGACTCTTTCATCATTTTTGGCTAGTTCAAATTTATTTTCACCTGTTTCTCTATCTTCATATAATTTTGATCCCTCTAGGTTTAATGGCCAAGGTGCATTATACCTATAATAAATATAAGAGAGGTAGTTAGTCAAGTGACAGTAGTGACCAATTTCTAATTTTGGTTTAAATATCGCAATGTAATGAAATGATTACCTACAAACCATATGCCCCCTTTTCTTCCACAAACATGCACCCTCCTTACAAATTGTGTGTCTTTCTACACAATTTAGGATCTCCTCATAGTCATGATCTAGATTGACCTCTGCAAGTTGTCTCATGTTTTTGAGACATCGATGTTGTTGAAAATTCATGAAAGGCTACAATTCAAAATAAGTTGAATAAGTAAATAAGGTCATATCAAATTATACCATAGAATACATATTTATAAACATACCTATATATTTCACTAGTGAGGATCTTGTCTAGGGTTCCATGCATGAACAATAGAATGAAAATATCTTTCAGCACTTTTGCGTTCATCCTCATTTGACCAGTCAATGTTCTCCATATTAGGTGCCCCTTCGATCCATATGAATCCATGCACATGTGGGGACGCCCTATGTTGCCATTCATATCTACACCAAAAAAATTTGACATTCAGTCCATTTTCTAGAATCTCTTTTCTAAACATAGAGTATCTCAAGTGCATATAGTGTGCCACAATATGAGGATAATCAATTATATTTTGCCTATACCAATTTTGAGCTTCACGTGGATTAGTTGGCATTGTTCCTGGCATTAGAGCATTTAAATCAAGCCAATACATATCTGCTGCACTCAATGTGAAAAATATTGTAGGATAACCAATTTGATGAAGCAAATCTGTCAATTCTGCATGAGATTTTTCCCAATATGACCTTTTTCCCCTTAACATTGTACCAAACCGCATCAATTTATCTACCAATCTAGAGTGAGGTGTAGTTTCCATATGTTGCCGCAACTCATTGATGGTGATTGACATGTCTTTAAAGTTTCTCTTTACAAACACAGAGGTTGAACTCTGTGCACGATGTCTCATGATCATGTTATTCGTGAAATATCTAAATCTAGGATGTTTGCTAAAACGATGATCCCTATATCGCACAAGATGCTTTACAAATTCATGAAGATATATATTTCACAACCGTGGTTCTAACCAATCACAGGTACCATTAGGAAATAGTGTTGGGAATGCCATATCCAATAATCCTGATGTGACATACTCATTAATAGGTGACACACCAATACTTGGCCAATCTATCAATGATGCTGGGTTTGTGTCAGGATTATTAACCCATGCACGGATAAGTTGCATTTCCTTTTGTGCATTGGGAGGTCTTGAAGCCATTGATTTTGTGTGCTCAATTACATTACCTTCATCTGTCTCCATAACTGGACCCAGAAAAACAACATCATTTGCATCTGTATCAAACTCCATATTCACCGTCTTCAATCTATGAAAAACATTTTCATCTCTATTTCTGGGCAGATCATTGAGAGCATTTTCATTAATTTGAACATCAGAGTAAAATTTATCATGCTCTACTTTGTATTTGAGTGCTTTGTATACACTATCTCTATTAATAGTAAAGTTATATTGTGTCCCACATTGATCTATCCTTCGAACAATAATAATTGGCAACTTATCTATTGTATGTGGAAATATGTTTGAAACATGATCTATGTTTAGTGGGAAACTTATTGTGTGTCCTCTGTACTTAAATTGGCCACCAGTTGCATGTGTTACTTGCAATATGGGACTGACACGTGCAATTAACATTTCCTCAACTTGTGTCAAGTTTGCAAGCTCCTCTGGTTGAGGTCCTAGGTCCATATTATTTGAAGCTAAGAATCTTTTATTTCCTCTCTCTTGTTGGCATCTATTACACACTGGACCTTCAGAGGTGCGTGACACTTTCATTCCTAGATAGCATTCTTAACAAATATAACACATGTTTGGCATTCTTAAGCTATCCAATTTTTGGCGAAACTACATTTGGAATCTATAGAAATTATCACGAAGATTTCCATTCGGTTTTTGTGCATTTTCTACATTACCTTGTCTAGCTAAATTTATCCTAACTTGAGTTGTATGATAGGGTGTTTCAGGAACACATTTAGTTGTCCTTGATACTTCATTTTGAAGATCCAATTGCATATTTGTAGTCAAGGATTGATTATACCTCTCATTGAGCTGTAAATCCACCTGATGTCTTCCTTGTATCTCAGAATGTGATACTCCATCAGTTGGTCTTTGACCACAACTTCTGTTACTATTTTGTTGATCTCTATTTTCAGATTCTAATTCTTGTATTGATAGTTGTGCCCTTAATCTAGCATAATTTTGTCTTTGGATTTCATTACTCCTTCTTTCATCTTGTCTTTGATCTTCTGTCATTTGTTCTCTCTGATGTCTTTGATATTCCCTTTTATATTCTCTTTGATACGCCCTCCGTTGCTCTATTTGATATTGTCTCCTTTCCTCATCAGGTTGAAAATTTGGTGCTGATAGACTCATAGCTATAAAGTGAATAAAATCTTCAATTAATGAGAAATATCTTGAAATTTATGTTGACAACAAACATCACGGATAAGAAATATGGTGATATTTAATTTATTACCAAAAATTGAAGAATTGTAAAAGTAATATAAGAAAGATATTTTCTCCATAGGAGAAATGCATACATAAATATATAAAATACTAAACTCCCATTTATATAGAAAAATATATTTAATTTATCTAAGAATCGATACCCTTTGAAGACGAAGTATATAGAAACAAAATTTCCTTAAACATTGTAACTCCAAAATATTAGACTGGTTCACTATTTCAAAAGAGCAAGAATTTATTGCAGTGGTGTAGAAACACTTAGAGTTCTTAAATGATGAAATGAAAATTTTCTCCATAAAAGAACTGCATACATAGATATATGAAATACTAAAAACCCTTTTATCTAGATTCATATCTTCAATTTTCATAAGAATCCATACCCAATAAACATGGATTGTATAGAAAATTTTTTCTTAAAATTATTAATTCAAAAAATAGTAGAGTGGTTTATTATTTCATTAGAGCAAGATTTCATTATAGTGGTGTAGAGACACTTGGAATTATTCAGTGAGGAAATTAGAATTTTCTCCTTCCTTATATTCCTCATCATAATGCATGTCTTTCATATATTCACAAAATTGGACTCCTTTCCTCTATGCCTCAAGAATCAGCTTTGTATAGTCTTCCATTTGTAGGATTTGAAGATCTTGCACATCTCGAACATTTAGGCTTGCGCTATACATTTCATTGACCATTATTTTACAACACTCCGCAATGACTGTTCCCAATCTATCCAAATAGGTTTCATCATTTCCATCTGATTCAATAGAAGCATCTTGAAGTAGTGGGCTACCAATAGTTATTTCAGATTCACTTTGGTCAACATCCATTTTATTATTTCTGATCTATATAAAATTATGAAACACATTAGATATTTTAGCTTCAAAAATAATAATCAACTTACATAGAAATTTAATTACTTTTTATTTATTTAATTTATACATATGGGAATGAAGATAAATAGGAATAAAATAACATACAAATGCAATTTTATAAAATGATTCAATAATCAAATTAAATATCCAACAAAAAAAATTAGTTGAAGTTAAGTACATTATTTAAGAAGTAGTTGAATGGATTTCAAACATACTTGATTTCAATAGAGAAGGAAATAGTGAGTGATTCAGGAATACTTCAAATAGTAGTTTTTAGTTCAAAGACAAAAGAAAACTCAAAATTATCTATCAAGTGGTTAATCTCAATACAAAAAATACTGTGAGTTGTTCAATATGATTGTGCTGGAATCCATCGTCCTCCAACCCATTCTTGTGCTAGTCATAATTGGGAGTATACAAATGGAAGTAGAGTATGAGTATCAGGGAAATATACTTCATATAACTCTTTTAATGCTAAGAGGTGACTCAAATCTATCAACAATCACTCCCCTTCGCCAACAATCATTTTGTAGTACTTCAACACGAAGGTCAGCTTCTATAATTGAAGGCAATGGTACTTGAGGTAGAATTGGACACATATATTCAGGAAAGACCTCTTCCACAAGGGGCTCTAGAACAACTTCATAAGTTATGAAATGTTTATATCTAACATAATACTTGGTTTGTGTAGTATTATGAACACGTCCTATGACAGTTGCTTCAAACCAAGCACCCTCAAAACCATTCTCATTAGATGACACCTCAACCTTCATCCCTATATGCACATCCATGTCTTATACCTTTTTGAACAGTTAAAACAATAGAAAACTTTACTTGTTAAAATCATAACATAAATATCATTTGTAATAGTAAAGAGAGTTTATAATATTCATATTATGAAAATATATTTTCAAAACATAGAATGTAACAAAAAGTAATAGAAAAATTATTAAGTTTATATTAGTTTTTTTGCAAAGTTGGAGTCTCGTAATTGAAAAATATAGTAAATTACGCAATTATAAATAGGATTTAAAAAATGGAATAAATTAAATCTAACTTATAAGACAAACTATTAAAATGTGAACTAAATCTAATCTTTCTAAAAAATAACAAAATCTAATATTTTTAAATCTAATGTTTGTAAACAATAACTAAATCTAATATTTGTAATATTTCTAAAAAAATTGTAAAGCTAATATTATATTTAGAAACAATGATTTTGAAATGATAGCATGACATCAATTAAAGAAAAGAATATAAAAGATTGATCTTTTCTAAAATAAAAGTAAGATTTGGAGGAGATGTGAATAACATTTAAATATATAAATATAAACATTACTTTATTACCCTATGTCAATTCACAAACTATTTAAATGTGAACTAAATCTAATATTTCTAAAAAAATAACAAAATCTAATATTTTTAAATCAAATGTTTTTAAACAATAACTAAATCTAATATTTGTAATATTTCTAAAAATATTGTAAATCTAATATTATATTTAGAAACAATGATTTTGTAATGATAGCATGACATCAACTAAAGAAAAGAATGTAAAAGATTGATCTTTTCTAAAATACATTAAGAATTCAAGTCTCATTTTTACTCTTCATTTATGTAATCGATCTTAAAGCATCAAATACTTCTCACACAAACTATTAACAAAATTCACTCCCACTGATCTCTCACCCCAAATCTCTTCCTTGTCAGCACAATCCTCATGTCAAGAAGGAAAGAGACTCATTTCTATTAATTTTCCATCCTTATTTCATAAATGGAGACTTGATTTTTTCCAAAAAATAGGGTCACCATCAAGCTTGACCAAGAAATACCCATTCTGTTTAACCAAGAACCAGAAAAATAAATTGAATGCTCCATTGTACTACATAAATTAATCTACTACATCCATTCTCCTCCACTATTATTCATTCATTCAACGCTCTATTAGCCAGCAACGTTTGATATTCGGTGGATGCTTTAACTTCCACATAAAATTTCTTTTTATTTTTCTCATATGCTGCTCTATTAACCGGCAACCACATTTTGGCGGATGCTTTTAACTTTCTACAGAAATGCTCGACTTAGCTATCTCAGCAGGACAAGACTCAATTAATTCGTAGGCACTCCATACACTAAATCTATGCTTTCAAAGTGTGGGAACATAGACAAAGATTTGAATACTAAATCTATGCTCATTGGAAAAATTAAGGGCTTGTAATTTTCGAGCAAAATTTCATTTTAATAATTAAGTAAAAAATGCCTATTGAAAGAAAAACAACCAAAAAAATCATTACTATTTTTTAATTGGAAGCTTTTGGGTTTTAGCTTATCACATACAACATAACATGGAAATTTCTATTTCTTTAATGAAGCTTCTGCAAAGCTACCAAACAACGCACCTGATCAAAATGCAGTTGATGGCTTTTAATATGCTGAAACAAAATATGTGACTTTCTTGCAGATAACAAGTTGACCGAGTCCAAACAAGCACAAATATTTAAATAAAAATGTCATCGATAAGAGAAATCTGCAACTTCTAAAGTACAATGCAATAGAAAATGATAAAATGGATACCTGTAGAAAAAGGTGAAAAACTCTAATACAAAGAAGAGATATCCTTGTTTGGAAATTGACGAGTAAAATCTTTTATATAGAAGATGTAGTAATTCGTCTTAGTTGAATTGGCAGCCGGCTTTATAATGCAATATGCAAATTTAAATCTTGATAAATCATAACGAATGGTCTAGTGCCCTCTTCCATTTTTTCGTGGATCCATTTATCTGCAAGTACAGCTAGCTCATCCTGGTGTATGCATCCCTCTCCCTTTAGTCGAAATGCAAATGCAATCTTTTCATTAATATTGAACGTGGTAGTTTTTCTTCATTTCTACAAATTTAATTAGCTTCATTGTTAAAAGTTGGGTTCACCGAAAATCTAGTCTTCAATAAATCTAAAGCTAAAATTGGAATTTTTAACGGCTTCACAGATCAAAGATGCAGTTAGCAAAGGTAACACTTTCTGGTTCCCTTTCATATGATATTATTACTCCAATACTTCCCATTAAAATCCCATCATTTTTTTTTAATGATCAGATTTTGATTCAATATGGAAAGAAGGGCCAATAAGCTGACACTGAAACAACCGTCAATTTTTTTTAAAAGTGTCGAATGTTTACATTGATGAAAGCTCTCACTATAGAAAGCCTCTCAGCTTAATCATGTATTTTTTTAGAATTCTTTGTCTTATTAATGATTGCACATGGTCTATTTTTTAAAAAAGTAACGTTTGACATTGGACAAATTTTGATTAAAAATATCCCTTTTCATACCATAGAATCGTTTCGATTTACGAGAGCATGTTAATTCTTAACCAGCCAAAAAAAGAGCTACTACATTACCCTAAGATGATATTTATGGAATAAGAAAAATATAGTTTTGTTATATTGGAACTTCTTAAATTTTAAAATATAAATAAATATTTGTTGATAAAAGTAGTTCGAAAGCATATTAAAATATAATTTAACTACACACTTAGCATAAATTAAATGAAAACCTCCCATTTAAGGAAAATGTAGGACTTCTATTTCTAGGTCAATTATATGTTGCCCTACATAAGTATAATTAGGACTAGCTTATATATATATATATAATGCCGAGAGTAATCATTCTCTAGGCACCTATTTTCATTTAATCCCAACGTTATTTTAATCAAAGTTGGGATTTATGAAAATAGGCACCTTGAGAATGATTACTCTCAGCGTAATATATATATATATGTATATGTAAGCTAGTGGCAATTGTGGCGCAACATAAAAATATATTTTAAATTTTCTATTTTTGATAAGGTTAGTATTGAATTATTTATTTAATTTTAAATATAGTTGTATAGAGTTAGTATAAAATTTTAGTGTTATAAACTTACTATAAAATTATTATTCAACATTTAATTTTTAAATTCTATATATGGTGTTTAACTTGCATGACTTTAATTTGTTTTTATTTTAAAGATATTATTACGTAAAATGTTACATTCAGAAATAGAGTTATGGTTAGGGTTAGTGTTAAGGTTAGGGTTAGGGTTAGAGTTAGAGTTATCATTAGCATTGGGATTAAATAGGGGTTAGGGTTTGAATTCGAGCCAGGGTTAAGGTTAGGGTTATTGTTAGGGTTAGGATTATAATTAGAGCTAGAGTTAGGGTTAGAGTTACAATTAGAGTTAAAGATAGGGTTACGGTTAGGTTTAGAATTAGAGTTAGAGATAGGGTTAGGGTCAAGGTTAGGGTTAGAATTAGAGAACTTAGGGTTAGGGTTAGGGTAAGGGTAATAATTAGGGTTACAAATACAATCAGGGTTAGGGTTAGGGTTAGAATTACAGTTAGGGTAAGAGTTAGAGTTAGAATTAGAGTTAGAGTTAGAGTTAGAGTTAGAGTTAGAGTTAGGGTTATAGTTAGGGTTGAATTGGGGTTAGAGTTAGGGTTAGTGTTAGGGTTATAATTAGGATTAGGGTTAGCATTAGGGTTAGGGTACAATTAGAGTTAGAGTTAAAATTAGAGGTAGTGTTGGTGTTAGTGTTAGTATAAGTCTTAGAGTTAGAGTTAGAAATAGAGTTAGAGTTGGAGTTAGGGTTGGGGTTGGGGTTAGGGTTAGGGTTAGGGTTAGACTTAGAGTTTGAGCTAGGGTTCTAGTTAGAGTTGTAGTTAAAGTTAAAGTTAGAGATAATGTTGGGGTTAGGGTTAGGGTTAGAGTAAGAGTTAGGGTTAGAACTAAGGTTGGGGTTAGGATTAGAATTAGGGTAATATTAAGAGTCGGAGTTATCTATAGTGTTAGGGTTAGGATTGGGGGTAGGGTTAGTGTTAGACTTAGGGTTAGGGTTACTGTAAGGGTGAGGGTTACAATTAGAGTTACAGTTAGTGTTATAGTTAGGATTAGAGTTAGGATTATAATTAGGGGTATAGTAGAATTAGAGATAGAGTTAGAGTTAGAATCAAGGTTAGAGTTAGAGTTAGAGTTAGGGTTAGGGTTAGAATTAGCATTAGAGATAGAGTTGGGTTAAAATAGTGTTAGAGTTAAGGTTAGGGTGAGAATTAGTGTTAGAGTTAGAGTTAGGGTGAGAGTTAGGATTAGAGTTCAAGTTAGGGTTATAATTAGGTTAGGGTTAGAGCCAGAACTGGGGTTAGTTTTAAAATTAGGATTAGAGTTAGGGTTATATAGGGTTAGGGTTAGGGTTATGGTTAGGGGTGGAATTAGAGTTAGAGTTAGAGTTAGGGTTAGGGCTAGGGTTAGTGTCAGGATTCGAATTAGTGTTACAAACACGTAGAGTTATGGTTATGGTTAGTGTTAAGGTTAGGGTTAGGGTTAGAATTAGAGTTAGCATTAGCATTGGGATTAAATTAGGGGTCAGGATAAGGTTAGGGTTTGAATTAGAGTTAGGGTTAAGGTTATGGTTATTGTTAGGGTTAGGATTATAATTAGAGCTAGAGTTAGGATCAAGGTTAGAGTTACAATTAGAGGTAAAGTTAGGGTTAGGGTTAGGTTTAGAATTAGAGTTAGAGATAGGTTTAGGGTTAGGGTTAGAATTAGAGTTAGGGTAAGAGTTAGAGTTAGAATTAGAGTTAGAATAAGGGCTAGAGTTAGAGTTAGAGTTATAGTTAGGGTTAGAATTAGGGTTAGAGTTAGAGTTAGGGTTATAGTTAGGGTTAGAATTAGGGTAAGAGTTAGAGTTAGTGTTAGTATTACATTTAGGATTAGGTTTACCATTAGGGATGGTGTACTATTAGAGTTAGAGTTGAAATTAGAGGTAGTGTTGGTGTTATTGTTAGTATAAGTCTTAAAGTTAGAGTTAGAGTTAGAGTTAGAGTTGGGGTTATCATTGGGGTTACGGTTAGGGGTAAAATTAGAGTTTGAGCTAGGGTTCTAGTTAGAGTTAGAGTTAAAGTTAAAGTTATAGATAATGTTGGGGTTAGGGTTAGATTTAGGGCTAGGGTTAGATTAAGAGTTAGGGGTAGAATTAGAGTTTGGGTTAGGATTAGAATTACGGTAATGGTTAGAGTTAGAGTTATATATAGTGTTAGGGTTAGGATTAGTGGTAGGGTTAGGGTTAGACCTAGGATTAGGGTTAGTGTAAGGGTCAAGGTTACAATAAGAGTTACGATTAGAGTTACAATTATAGTTAGGGTTAGAGTTAGGGTTAGGGTTAGAATTAGAGATAGAGTTAGAGTTAGAGTCAGGGTTAGAGTTAGAGTTAGAGTTAGAGATAGATTTATGGTTAGAAGGGTTAGCGTTAGAATTAGCATTAGAGATAGAGTCGGGTTAGAATAGTGTTATAGTTAGGGTTAGGGTGAGAATTAGAGTTAGAGTTAGAGTTAGGGTGAGAGTTAGGATTAGAGTTCTAGTTAGGGTTATAATTAGGTTAGGGTTAGGGCTAGAATTGGTGTTAGTTTTAAAATTAGGATTAGAGTTAGGGTTATATGGTTAGGGTTAGGGTTAGGGGTAGAATTAGAGGGGTTAGGTTTAGATTTAGGGTTAGGGTTAGGTGTAGAATTACAGTTAGAGTTAGGGTCAGGGCTAAAGATTGAGATAGGGATAGAATTAGTTTTAAAAATACAATTAGGGTTAGAGTTAGGATTAGGGTTAAGGTTAGGGTAAGAATTATGGTTAGGGATAATGTTAGGGTTATAAATATAGTTAGCATTACAATTAAGGTGAGGGTTAGCGTTAGAGTTAGAGTTCGTGTTAGAGTTAGAGTTAGAGTTAGAGTTAGAGTTAGAGTTAGAGTTAGAGTTAGAGTTAGGGTTAGAATTAGGGTTAGAGTTAGGGTTAGCACTAGCGTTATAGTTAGTGTTACGGTTAGCATTAGGGTTAGGGTTACAATTAGAGTTATAGTGTTAGTGTTAGTATTAGTGTTAGTGTTATGGTTAAGTTTAGTATTAGGGTTAGGGTTAGAATTAGGGTTAGGGCTAGGGTTAAAATTAGAGTTATAGTTAGAGTTAGGGTTAGAGTTAGGGTTATAATTAGGGGTAGGGTTAGGGTTAGAATTAGAGATAGAGCTAGAGTTAGGGTTAGAGTTAGAGTTAGAGTTAGGGTTAAAATTAGGGTTAGGTTTAGGGTTAGAATTAGTAGTAGAGTTAGAATTAGAGTTAGAATTAGGGTTAGAATTAGTGTTAGGATTAGGGTCAAGGTGAGCATTAGAGTTAGAGTTAGGATTAGATTTATAGTCTAGGGTTAGGGTTAAGGCTAGAATTAGGGTTAGGGTTTGAATTAGGATTAGAGTTAGGGTTAGGATTAGGGGTAAAATTAGAGTGAGAGTTAAGGTTAGGTTTAGAGTTAGAGTTAGAGTTGGAGTTAGGGTTAGAGATAGAGTTAGAGTTAGAATTAGAGTTAAAGTTAGGGTTTGTGTTATTATTGCAACTAAGGTTATTTTTGGGGTTTCTAATCATATTATAGCTGATGTTAGTGCTATTATTACACTTTATCTTAGTATTAGGATAATTATCATGTTAAATTTTTATCCAATTATAATGGCCATTATTAGTGCCATTATAATACATGTTATTAACTTTTTTATAATTCTCTCTCTCTCTCTCTCTCTCTCTCTCTCTCTCTCTCTCTCTCTCTCTCTCTCTCCAGATAAAACCGCTAATCTCTCCTTCTCTCCCTTCTTATTCTATAGATACAACCCCTCTATCTCTCTCTCTCTCAATACACCCCTTTATCTCTCATCCTTCTCTGTAGGTACAACCCCTAATCTCTCTCTCTCTCTCTCTCTCTCTCTCTCTCTCTCTCTCTCTCTCTCTCTCTCTCTCTCTCTCTCTCTCTCTCTCTCTCTAAGATGTCTCTATAAGAAACATAATTTGAGCCCTCTCTTGTCTCTAGATATGTCCCTAATCTCTCTATGTGTGTGTGTGTGTGTGTGTGTGTGTGTGTGTGTGTGTGTGTGTGTGTGTTTGTATTCCCACTTATAAAAAATATAATATCATTTCTAGTTAGTAGTGCATATAGGGTTATTATAAGGTATATAATTTACTAAATGCTTAGTACAGTCACATATCAAGTAAGAGTTAGACTAAGGATCCAAGGTTTACAATTTCATTTATATGATACTTAGTGTTATGGTTAGGGTTAATAAATGGTTAAATGTCACACTAAAATAAGGGACATGATTAAGGGAATTATGACATTTAGGTGTAGTGTTGGATTATTTGGAGTACAACTATGATCAAATTTCAGATATAAGTTTTAAATATGACTCGAATAGTGGAATTTTTAAAATTTTATCTTGTTTATGGAAGAGAAATTATAAGTTCCAACACAAATATTTTGATGATGTAAAAAGTGTGAAAGAATAGATAAGAATCAATTTTATGGAAATCATTTCTCCATGTTGATGTGAGAATATTATATATTGTTGATTTTTTAATAATGTTAATGCAAGTTTTATTGCAATGATCAAGAAATATAATCAATAAATATGCATTTCATTAAGGACATCTATTTAGACTTATGATTTTATTTCTTAATTAACATACTTAGTAACCATATCCATTGAAGAAATGTTTTGTACAAAAATAAATTTATTTTTTCTTTTTCTCTTCTTCATGAAAGTTACATAGAACAATGAGGAAATGAAACTCCTAATAAAACTAATTAGAAGTAAAATTTTGAAATAGGAGACAAGAATGAACTGTATACAAAAAAAATATCTGTAATTTGGTGTAAATACATGTCACATTCTTCAATGATTAGGATTCCTTTATGACCTTTATTTGAACAATGATTGCAAAAGACTTCTCTCATCATTGAGAGAAACCCATCCACTTTTTTAGATGTGTCATGTAGGAATTTTTCTACATCTTTCATTTGCATTCTTTCATTTCCTCAACATAGTCAATTGACAATATTGCGTTCTCCACAACTTTAATTATGGTTGTGCATGACTCTTTAATTATTTGTAGGCATTTGTCAAACTCGGCCTCAAAGAAATCATTTGAGGTCATTCAAGTAGTTAGGCTAGTATCAATAATGTTTGATTCTTTGTTTGAGACATCCATAACTCATATGATAACCTACAAACTTATAAACAAACATCAATATATAGAAATAATAAGAGTAAAAAATTATTAATAATTAAAATAAATTCTTTCAAATGAATAATGTTCAAAATAAGATAAATAAAAATGAAAACTATTTCAAAGGAAATATTTAGATTGTAATGTTTGAAATATGGTTACATTGCCTTCCACTTTTCAAACATTCCAAACATAAATATAAATAAAAATCTATACATACTATAAAAAATATTTAAATAAAAGACATATAATATAATTGAATAATGACAAAATCTAAGCTAAATATATGATTCGTCTAATTTAAATTAATTATTATCTTTACTAAATATAAATTTTATTGATATGGAGACCTTGCCGTCCACATTAATGATAAAATTTACTTATGAAACATGAAAATATAAGACTATTATGAAACATACAAATCTAAAACATGCAAACTAAAAACATTTTGAAATATGCAAATCTAAAACTAATATGAAAAATTTAAATCTAAAACTAAATTGAAACACACACATTAAAAAAGTGCAAATGAAAAATATTAATGCTAAACTATTACATGCAAATTTAAAAATTTTGATTGCAATTCTAAATTTGAGATAAAACTAATTAAAACTGAAATCTAAATTGAAGTAGAATATTATAACTAATTTTGAAACTAAATCTACATCTAAATCCAAATACGTAATTAAATCTAAATCTAAATGCAAAACTAAATCAAAAATTAAAAATTAAAATAGAAATCTCACTTGCAAAAAAATTACTCTAAAACTTTAATCTACTCCTCTTCAAAAACTCCAATCTGCTTCAATAATCTCTACCTCTTCCTCCTTACAAAAACATAATTTACTCCAATAATCTCCACCTCTTCCTCCTACAAAAACACAATTGAAAATGAAATGAGGAGCATTTGTTTTATAACCTATGAGAGACTCATCATATCCTCCAATAGATATCTCTTGACATTCCATGAACTTGGTTCAAATTCCCCCACTCCCCACAAAACAGAAGAAGAAGCAAAAACATATTTAACAAAAAGAATATGTTTCATATTTAAAATTTTGAAGAAATTATTTCAAGCCTATTTTCGGTCCTATTTTTTCATGTCCTATTTTTTTCGGACATATTTTTCATGTCCTATTTTTTGGGGCCCTATTTTTTAAGCCTCTATTTGTCTTCTTATTCTAAATTTAAGATAAACTTATAGTACGTAGTTGTTAGTAGAAACAATTTTAAATTTATTCTAAATTTAATTTGTGCTTCATTCAAAACTAGAATTTATATTTATAAAATATTTTAATTTTTTTAACCATCTAAACATTTTTATTAAATAAAAATCAAATAACATTATCTCATTAAATAAAATTCTAAACATTCAACTTTTCCAATGCATCATCAAAAATCTTAAAAGTAAATTTAAAACTAAAGTCTAGATTTCAATAGAATCTTTTTATATATTTTATGAATATTTCTATTATTGTTTTATATTTTGCATACAAAACATTCTATTTTTTTCTAGTTAAAAATAAAAAAATCTTACTTTCTAAATATTATAGAAAAACTATGTTTTATTTCCATTCAATCTTTTTATTAACAAAACATCCAACTAAAATTTTATATTACATATTATTATGAATAATAGTATAAGTATCATTGAATGATATATACTATTTTATAACAATTATTTTATGTAGTATTTATAATTATTAAGAATATTTTAATTTTAAATTTATTTCTAAGTTCTTTATTATTTTTTAAATTTCTAAGCCATTTAAGCTTCATTGTGATGCGCCAGGAGATGGGATTGGGGAAGTCTTGATGTAGGAGAAGCGTCCCATAGTTTTCGAGAGTAGGAAGCTCCATGGAGTGGAGAGGAGCTATTCCATCTATGATCGGGAGATGTTTGCTATTATGCATGCATTCGCTAAGTTTCGGCCCTACCTAGTTGGGGGAAACTTTGTTATCAAAACTGATCACAGCGGCATCAAATATTTTATTAGCCAACCTAATTTGAATGATAGACAATAGAAGTGGATTATGAAGTTATAGGGTTATGACTTTGACATTGAGTTTGTCAAAGGGAAGAAGAATGTGGTGGCAGATGCTATATCCAGGAGACCTCATATTTTTGCTCTAGTTGTGATTATAGGAGATTGGAGAAATAAGATCACAGAAGAGTATGAAAGGGACACTTTGGCTTGTAGAGTAATTGTAGGCACCATACATAATGATCATTATGTGGTGATGGATAGATTGATTAAGTTCCAGGGTAGGATATATTTGATTCCTTCATCATAGTTTAAGGAAGTAATATTGAAGGTATTTCACAATGCACCTACAACTGGACATCTATGGGCCTTTAAGACCTATAGGCAGATCTGTAAGTGGTTCACGTGGAAAGGGCTCAAGGATGAGGTTCAGAAGCATGTCAAGGAGTGTGTAGTTTGTCAATTGAAAAAGGGAGAACACACATATCCTACTAGGTTATTACAACCTTTTCCCATTCTGGATAGGAAATGGGAAAGGATTTCTATGGACTTCATCACCAGGTTAACATGAGTACAATGGAATGATTTCATCTATGTGATTGTTGACCAACTGATGAAGTATGATCCCTTCTTTGCTATTTCATCCACTTACATAGTAGCACAGGTGGTCAATCTTTTCTTTAGAGATATATTCAGGTTACATGGGCTACCATGTTTTATTCTTAGTGATCAAGATTGTAAATTTATAAGTAATTTTTGGTAGGAATTGTTTAGGTTGTGTGGTACAAATCTTACACTTAGCACTAGTTATCATCTACAGATAGATGGGTAGAAAGAGATTGTGAATAAATGGATGGTATTATATCTAAGGAACTATGTGACCACACAACAGAGGTCTTAGGTCAAGTGGCTACATATGGGAGAGTATTATTGTAACACCACTTATCATATGTCCATCAAGATGATTCCATTCATGGCACTATACAGGTATGAAGCAACTAGTTTCATGGATTTGGTTTTTGGGGATAGTAGAGTGCCCAAAGCATGACACTTCTTGTAGGATAGTTATGATATTTTTAGGGTGCTCAAGGAGAATATATAGCAAGCCCAAAATCAAAAGAAATTGTATGCTGACCAGCGTTGGATAGAGTGCAACTTTGAGGTTCGGGATATGGTTTACCTGAGGCTACAACCATACAAATAGAGAAGTTGAAGCCTAGGTTTTATGGCCCCTCCAGAGTGATTTGCAAGGTGACCAAGGTTACTTATGAGATTGACCTTCTAGAGGGCAATTGAGTGCATAATGTGTTTCATGTGTCAAGGCTTAAGAAAGCCATTGATCAAAGAGTTCTACCTTCTGTAGAATTGCCACCATTAGATGAGGAGGGAAAGCTCATATTGATTCCTAAGGCTATTCTAGATACTAGGGAAAGGACTCTACAAAATAGATTTATTAAATAATATTTAGTCAAATGGAGATATCTGCCAGAGGAAGATGCTACTTGGGAGAGTGGGCATGTGCTACAACATACAAGATTGAGATTTCTTGAGGAAAAGAAATTTCAAGGAGGGTGGACTGTAATGTCCCCATCCTTTTAGTAGCTAAGTGGAGTTCTTAGCCTTCACATTCTCCAAAGGATAAGTGGAGCATGAGAGGAAATTTAATTAATTTTCTATAAAGTCATTAAATAAATTAAAAATTAAAAGGTGACTTTATATTTAACTAATTTAATTAATTATTGTATTACAAGTGTCAAGATTCTAGAGTGTGTATTAATTATTGGAAAAGGGGAAGTCTCTAGTAATTTAATTTTCTAGAAGCACAATTAATTATTGTATTGCAAGGGAGGAGTTTCTAGAGAGTGCATTAATTATTAGAAGGGGGAAGCTTCTAGTACTTGAAATATATTAATATTTGATTTCCTTCTACAAGGGTGTAGGGAATGTACAAATAGAGGTGGGAGCCTCATTGTTTAGCATCGAATGTTTGTGAATTGCTATAAGTCTTGCCATCTTGCCATCCTATGGATATCTTAAGCATTTATGTTTGAGCATGTGATAAGGACTTTATAATTTCCATAATACCAGAGCAAGAAAAAGTTGGAGTTCAGATTTGTAGAACAAATAGGGTAGTTCATTCGTGTAGAAGGACATGACAATAATGGGAATGAAACTGATAACTATAGACATGTTGCATGCCCAACTCAAACAGCTAGCTCAAGACCTCTTCTACCCACCTTCCCACCTAGAGATCTAGTTCAGCCGATTAATAAACCATAGATTACAAAGTTATAGGATTAGTTTAGGAGGGATTGGGAGGCTAGTGGACCGAAGTGTTAGGTGAACATGTCTCTTAGAGATTACTTGGACTTGAGGATGAGACACATGCCTAGATCAGGAGAATGAAGTCAAAACCTTGATCTGAGAAAGAAAGTTGGGAAACTTTCTTTATCTTATTATGATGCTTTAGGGAAGATGACTGCATGAACTTAGGTGTAGAAGATGGATACATACTTGTAGCTGAATCCTATGCCTAAAGAGGAGGCTATAAATTATGTGGCTATTCACTTGGATGGATCGGCCCATTAGTGGTAGTACCATGGCATGGTAACCTTGGGACATAATTAGAGGAGATCTTATGAGGATTTTATTGAGAAGCTTACAGAGAGATTTGACACCAGGATTCCCAAATTACAGTTTAAGGAGTTGATACAACTCAAGTAGTGGGGATTAGTTGAGATGTATATTAGTGCGTTTTAGAGGTTATTTTTGTTGTTCACACATATTTCAAAGAGAAGGTTAGTAGTATTGTTTATGGATGGACTCTCAGAACCCTTGCAAGGTAGGGTCAAGTGGCATGACCTAGCTACATTATAGGCAGGCACTAAAAAGGCTCATGACTTAGCACCTTCTTCATTTAGGAGCAAATTTCAGCACAAGGATTCTTATATGAAAAAGGAAAAGGAGAAGGACAAAAAAAAATTTCACAAGGATGCTCAGCCAAATAGGGATAAGTTGGATAATGCCACCTTGAATGACTTAAGAAAGATGTTTTCATTGTAGAGATCCTCTGTATTTATCTCATTAGTGTCCTCTCAAGGCTAAAGCAAATAAAATGGAGTATTTCTATATAGAGGAGTCACAATCAAAGAGGGAGGATCAACACTCTGATTCAGAGTGACATTATAGGGATGGACTATAGTGATGATCTATAGTGTACGATTAATTTGGTACATAGTGTAGAGTTAACTTGGTATCAAGAGTATGGGCCAAAGTTAATGCTAGTGTAAAAGGACCCCACAGTGGTGGTAAGGCATAAATATTGTGTGGTGACATGAATAT